>BMAU01015440.1:0-2500 GCA_019973935.1 Trichonephila clavipes
TCACGGCGGCGCGTCAGGCCACTTTAAAAGGGTGGTACTGGAATATAGTATTACAGGTTTGGAATTAAAGATCGCCAGTTCACCCGAAGGCACTAACACATGGCATTACTAACCCTACTTAACAGTCTTTGGTATTCCAAAAGAACCCGTGGTGGAATGTCTCAGAGCTATCTGACCAAGATTGACTTGGGAGCAGATGCTCTACCTCTAGTCTATTTAGCGGGCTTATGGGCTTTAAAGACTTTTTGTGAACTAGGAGAAGAATCTCCACTTTCCCTGGTACGGTCGCCACACACAACAAACACGCAGGTCAGACTCAAAATCAGTCTTAACATTTCTTAAATCAAAAAATTAACTTCTTTTTGTTTTCAATAGTTCCCCCCAAATAAATCAAACCAAAATTAAAATATGTAGAAACAATTCGCAACTTTAAAAATATCCGAAATAAAAATTAATCTACAAAACAACCCCTCTAACTGAACCGCGCAAAATATAACGTTAAATGTTGATTCAACTGCTATACTAAACACTCACCAAGCCCAAATATTTTTTTTTTTTTGGGGGGTCTTTCTTTCTCAAAATTCCCTCGTTATCTGGCGACGTGGCCCCCGTACTCACCCTTCGAAAGTAAGCAAGCCCCCTGGGAGGAAAAAAGGAAATAAAAAAGAGAAATTTCCGGGGTGACAAGAAGTAGAGGTTGAAAATAGAGAAGGATCACCAGGAGTACCCCTGGGCTCGTGATGCCCGTGTTTACCAAAGAGAGTAAAAACCCCTTGAGGAAAAGGAAGAAAGATCACTAGGGTACCTCGGGATTGTGGCGGACACCCGAACTCACCCTATAAAGAAGGTGAGCCCCCTGAGGGGAACATGGCAAACTGAGAAAACCCCGATTCAAGTTTATAATTCTTGAAAAAAATTTGTAATAAGCTTAAATAAACTTAAAAATGCCAACATTTTTAAGATAATAGTTATCATATATTTCCTATAAAATGGATCTGCATTTTGCGTAATATTTTTCAACCCACACATTTTTACCAAAAAGGATCGATTTTAAGAAGGTGTTAATTGCATCTCACACAAGAAAATTCAGAAAAAATATTAAGAAAAAAATTTTTTAACTGCAACGAAGAAAGTTTGGTTTTCTTCTTCTCATAATATTAGAAATATTACATTTTGTAGCGGAAAAACATAACAGGAATAAGAACTGAAATTAAGTAAAATTATTAATATAAAATGCCTCCTTTAGTTCCAAAATTGCAAGCATGCAAGCATTTCACAGAAGAAAAGGAATACTCGTAAATATGCTAACAAAGAGGCTGCCTCGAAGAAATATTCTGGGTTTTTTATATTACACATCATTATTTTATACCGGTATTCATTGGCTTCTCTGTAAATTCAGATTTTTTTTTTTTTTTATCATAATAACGCTTTATTTAGGTTTTTTCTCAAAAAGGGGATGGGGCTGAATTGCGCCTGTTTGCTGTTTTCAAATGAAAGGGGTTTCATTTATTGCATTTCTTTCCGACATGCACAAGTGATATATAAACAGAAAGAATAAAAATACAAAAGAATAAGGTCTGCAAATTAAAACTAAAAAAACGATAGGTTTGTCATTTTGGGGGTAGCACAGCTTCTTCTACATTGCAATTATTATGAAAAGTTGAAACATGTATTGTAGATTTCCTTTTTATTAATTTAAAGTAAATTTTAAGGTCACACACACACTGATTACTTTCGGGATCTTGATTTTGAAAAAGCGTGTATAAAAATGATTTAATTCTGTGGTATTTAGTGTCAGTTGAAATAGTATACACATGTGAAATTCTATTAAGAATATTATTACATTAAAAAATTATTTATTTGATATTTATTGGCAAGAATTGAAGAAAAAAGGACAATTATTTTGAAAACATATTCCTTTTATGAAAAAATAGTACTAAATAATAAAAACTAGGGCGATGAATAACAAACGGCTTTCCATACCGAGCTTGAACCAAGATCTTATACTCTATAAACTTTAAAGCAGGGCTACTCAACTTTTTCTGCTGGGCCGCACACAGTGTGCGTCAGCTACTTCACGCGGGGCGCAATATGAGGATAAGTGACGGGGGAGGGATGCTTTGAAACCAACATAACATTTGAAATTAAAAATGTAGAAAATTGATCAAAAATATTATAACTATTGTTTTGCTTTTTAATTATTACTTTTATGTTTTTTATTTTTGTCACTAACATTGAGCTAATGACACATAATTTCTTCACAATTTCTACATCAATAAACGGAATTCAAACGGATTACGAATAATATAAAAAATACTTCACTTTTATGTGTTTTTTATTTTTGTCACTAACACTGAGCTAGTGACACAATTTCTTCACAATTTCTACATCAATAAACGGATTCAAACGATTACGAATAATATAAAAATACTTCACTTTCAATGTTTTTTATTTTTGTCACTAACACTGAGCTAGTGACACAATTTCTTCACAATTTCTA
>BMAU01015440.1:7500-572500 GCA_019973935.1 Trichonephila clavipes
GATTTACGTTGTACCCTAGAGCAACTCGAATGTTGTTGGAGAGGGACTTCGTAATTTTGAGCCTCGTGTAGAAAACGACATCAGGGTACTACCCTCTACAGACTTCGACATTACGCTAATGGGAGGACTTTCAGACATGGCAGATTTAACGTATCTAATCAGTAATTTGAAGACTCGGACCCGTGTCTCCACAACGACATTCATGAGTTTGTGACCATGGTCACGTAGTGACCAGGGCCATTATGCTATGGTAGAATAAATCAAATAAAAATAAACTTATTAACCCTAAACTGCCACTGGCGTATGGGACTCGTGGCCGGCGTGTCATTTGTTCGAGCCTAGTACCACTGATGACCCACCGTGTAGAGGGGTGATGCATGTTAAATCTGTGGAAGCTCAAACATCCTCCCGTTGGTGTGATGTGGAAGTTAGGAGAGGGGGTGCCATAGAGCTCAAGTGTCGTCCTCATCACTTGAACATGGTTCAAATTTACGAGGTCCGTTGCCAGAAGCCCTCGAGCAGCTGAAAAATGCTATGTTAATACTCCCTCACTCTCTTAACAACCGCAGCGTATATATCCATCTTTCTCAATCAATTCTTTGAGTGCTCCGGACGTATATATACGTCTAGTCGAAATAAGATTATTTTCTTTGAGCTGATATCAGTACAACTTTTCCGAAGGTTGTGGAATTCACGAAAATGACCTTGACAGTGCTTGCGAAGGATTTATATATTTCAGAGAAAAATTTGCATTGTTGTGCCTTTTCCATTTCCACAATGCACTGCATACGCACACCTATGTAAGAAACGGTGGCACTGGGGTGGGAATGGTGTAGCTTTTAATCGACAATTAAGGAAATTTGGCCTCTAATTGTGATACACTGTGATATTTTTTCTCTATACGCAAAATTTACCCACACATTGTTTTGTCTAATGCTTATTTATCTAATTCCAGTTCTCAGTAGCAATCCTAACAAGTTAATTGAGCAATGGCTCCTGTCTGCTATAACTGTAATTACAACACCTCAGTCAAATGCTCCATTTTCAAAACAGCGGTGACATTCTCCATTCCTACGGGGGGACTTGTCAAAACGATGACGCCAGACACGATTCCCGGTTTAAGTATCCAAGTTCCTGTACCTGGATTTTAAGTAGTAACAAGCTGGGCTCCTTCAATAACTCCTGATTAAAGCTCACAGCCAAACTCGATTACGGGAACGCGAATTATCGCTCCATTCTATTCGAGAAGGCTAATAACATTGGACGTGCCTGCCTCGTGCCACTAAATTAAACCCTCCAAACATATTGAGCCCTGGGAATTAGTGAGTATCGTTACTGGGAACTAACAGGCTGTGTAACCTACCGTTCTGGGTGTAATTACAATAACTGTTGCTGGCCGTTCGGACACAGCAGGAAAAGGGTTGCTCGAAGAATGGGGGGACTTGGCGGTAATTGAAGCACTGCCAATGAATTTTGTCTCGTTTTTGGATACCGATGGGATGTAGTTACATTAATGCGATGGATTGGATTGTGTTGTTGAGAGTTTTGTCTGGGTTGTAGAGGATTTTTCATTTAGCTTTTTGAGCAATCAGCCAGTAAGGAATGTTATTTAAATGATTAGTTGATATCTTCGTTTGTGGCTTTAATAAATAATAAAATTCCTCTGGGGAACACGCGTTTGAATATTGATGATACAAGAATGAATGAGCTTTAATTCTGGTATAAATTTACAAATTTTACATCAGCTCGAAAATTATTTGAATTTCAAAAATTACCACACTGTATATAGAAAGTGAGCAATCGTAAAAATGAAATGTTGATTTGAATATTCAAAAAAGAATATAAAAAGAAAAAATAAATTTTTCAGCAGCAAAGATCGTGTTAATACCAAAATGAGAGAAGATTTATTGCCAAAGAGGGGAATATTGATTCAGTTTAATGGTGCGATTCAAAAGTAATCTAACAAATGAAAAAGTGCAATATGTGTGTGTGTGTGTTTGTGAATTTTTTAAACCTATATATTATACTTTATGCAGTGTCTTCATAAAGTAAATTTATTAAGGTGAGAGAGAGAGAGAGAGAGAGAAATGTATACCAAGACTAAATTGAGAATACAGTTAATATTTTTGTTCTTAATATTTATGGTTTACATTTCAACATCCATTTTATAACACATAAAAGAAAATAAACAAAAAAGAATAATATTTTGTAGTTTCCAGCAGTGTGTGTTTTGCTAACTGAACTCTCTTTTCAACTTTTAAACTTAACTTCAGTTTGAAAAGTTTCCGGAGATAAATAAAAGAAAAAGAGTAAATAAAGACTATCCTGACAGAAACCCTTAGAGAACTTTAACATTTTTACAAAGATTATTTTTAAGATTTTATTTAAGCTCTAAGTCTCTTTTTTGAGGAAAAAAAATGTTAAAAATGGAACTAAATTTAAAATAAAAGAATATATTCCATGGAAACTTCCTTCAAATATTCTTATTATAATAATACATACTCAATTTTTTAGTAGTAATAACATACATTAAATTTTTTAAGAGTTGTCCTTAAGATGACTGACAACATTCGGTACCCTAATTTTGAAAAATAAATGTATAATATTTTTGATAGTGTCAGTTACATTAGAATTTACATAAAGTCGTTTTACGAATATTACTAAAAGAAAATATTGAAATGCAACATATTTTGGGCAAAAAATGAAAAAAGAATGTCATATTTTCTCAATGACTCTATTTTTATATTTTCTCTCTCTATTTTTACGAAAAGTGCTTTTATAATAATAATACTTTGTCCATATATAGAGTATACTTCTGAACCGATCCTAAAGTAGAATTTTTGAAATATATAATTTATACGTGGATTTATTCATAATTCATTATATTAGAGAAATTTTTAACAAAAACCATTATTATTTCAATTAATCGTAAATTTGCAAGAAAAGTGAACTTTAAAAAATTTTACTTCAATTCCAATATAGAAGTTCTAGATGTATCTGAGCAGAATATTATTACTTTAGAAGCATTATTCATTAAAGAAGAATGTTTTGAAAAAATATGACACTCTCTCTCTCTCTCTCTTTACGTCCCCCCCCCAAAAAAATTGAATTTATTAATTTGTTCTTGTAATAATATTCTTAAAACAATTTTATATGTGCATTCCAATTCAACTGACTCTAAATATGAAAAAAAAATATTCATTTTCATGCTATTTCAAAAGGGTTCTGATCGTAGTCAGCCCTCTTAAGCTTCTCATTCGGTTTCCATTATTTAAAAATGAGTCAGGTTCAGTGGTGTACACAAGGGTGGGATTGTGACGGATCTTTAGGCGTCCTATCACTAATCCTCATGAGGAATCTTTGAGCTAGCATTCGTGTTTAGTTCACAGCCATCCCTCTCAAGAAGAAACCGTGATATGCAGATTAGTTAGACTATATAAAGTCAGAGTTTCGGTAATTGTGAGAGAAGGAGGTAGAAGCTGCTACATTCGCTACGCAGGTGAGATTAAATACAGTTGACTTTCGCATGTAAAGATTAAAAGTGGTGTTTGCCCATTGTGTTGAATTTGAAGATTAAAGGTTAGGAAACCACGTTAGATTAGGTTGAGTTAAGTAAGTTACTTACGCATATTTGCTTATTAATCATTGTTTTCTTATCATTCTTTGACATTCACTTGGAGAATAAATAGTTTTTGGTTAGTGTATTTAAATAAATAAATAATTGTTATTATGGAAGTTTCTGGTTGTGTTTTCATTTCTCTACACCCTTAGGTAGTCAAGACGGTGAGGCAACAACTTCAGGTGCAAGTCGCTCACAGGGTTTGAGGGTTCAAACCTCTTCCAGACACCATTTTTCTGTATTACCATAAAGATAACACTTCGGTGATTTTGTGTGTCAACGTGTTCTTTTTTAAATACAAAACCCGTACCAAAGAACTAGTCTGTGTAACCGTTGAACTGGTTTCACTTTTTGCTGAAATAAGGTGAAGTCATCTGAAATGCAAACATTAAAAATTTTATCAATTGTGTTTCTTAAAAATAAATAAATAGTGTGTCATGAGTATAATTATACGCATCGTAAAAACAATCTAAATAAGTGGAGTTGCTATTTACTATTTATGAATAATAACACTTTACTATTTTTGTAAGTTAAACAAAGTTTAAAAGAATGCAAATTGAAGAGAGGTTCCGTCCTCTGTTTACGGATATTTTCCATGTCTTGGTAATTTAATATTGGATTACTTAAGATATAGCAATTACATTTTCATTTACCTAAAACACCATTTCAGCCCTTTTCAAAATTTCAAAATTTTTCTCTGCCACAGTGGTATTTTAGGTTCTTTTTGAAAAGTGCCTAAATTACCACCATGTTCATATTACAATAGGAATGAGAATTCAGCACAGTTTGAGATACAATTATTTGGGTGTCAAAATGGCAATAACTCTCAATCTAAATATTTTGAAACATGACAGTGTTAAGAGAAATTTAAGAGTTAAGATTGGCCAAGCTATGAATAAACTGAAATTTTATTTTAAACCAACTCTAGTAGAAAACTATTTCTTACTGGCATCGTTGTTTCAAAGTTTGTTCGTGTAATTAATGCGTTAAGACGTTTAACTGAAGTAAAAATATTAAGTTTAAAGAAATTAATAGTCAGAATTTTTTTAAAAAAGACACCAAATATTTTGAATGAGTAAACCTTAAAATTCAGGTTCATATATTTTCAGAATTTTCAGATTTCGTCTAAAAAACTACTCTATTCGATCTCATTATTTTAAGTACTGATATATTAATAAGTAATCAGTGTTTTGTGTTAATTGAATTTTTTCCTTGACTTTACCTAGAAGACGGACTTTAAATTGAGAATAATATTTTCACTCGGTATCTTACATTTCTTATTTTTTTTTAAATAAAATTATTTACAACGGTAAGAGTAAATACGAAGCAATTAAGGAGGAAGCGGAATCTTATAGCTTGTTTTGACTATAACGTTTCATTTTATTTTAGTCAAAAGGTTTTTGTTACTGAAAAAAAATATTGTCAGACAGATGACTTGACATATACACTTTGTAAGAGGATCTCGTCGCTCTCGGAAGCACCTAGATAGGGGGAGGGAAGAAACACTCGACATGATTCAACTAATCTATTCATGTCCACACTGAGAACAGACAAAATTTTAACTAATAATAGTAAGAGAATGTATCAATGAAAACCATGAAAGAGGAACAACGACAGTAAAACGTGAGCGATTAGGAGACTAACAAACTTCATCTTTATCTTAATTAAGAATCTAACAAATTATGTAATTTAATTTAATCTTATATTCTTTCTAGTGAACAATCGTCCCTTTAAAAATTCTTTCTAATAAGAATCAAATCACTCTAATTCGAATACTATACATTCAGTAGCAATCTCAACTGGCTCGAGTGTATCTTCTCTTATTCTTTATTCTAGTTATAAAAACTCGCCTATTTATAACAAGTTAATTTACATACCACGATTTACTTCTTCCGAAGGGTTGGTTGTGAATAACGCGAATTGAGAGTCCAAAGATTGCCCAAGAGGATTAGGTGGAAAAACACGTATAGATCCATCTCAACTCTTACCAGCTGTTTCCTGCCCAGTTTTATACCCAGTACAGTTTTTAAGTTATCTAGAATTATCCAGGTAAGGATATCTAGCATTAAGCTTACACGTGTATTGAAAAGTATTCTTATAGCTCCCGCTTGAATTTCAAAATTATATTAGCTTTACGCCACCGTAACCCACAGTGTTGATTTTCAAAAACCCATTTTAAGTAGATATCTACTCAACAAAAGAAACACGCTTACCAACTTTTAAGTCAATAGGTCTATTAGCTCAATTTTTTTTTTCATCTATCCCCGTCACACTCTTTGAGAGTCAATTTCCGCAAAACCCGTTATTAGAGGATCTCCACTAAACAACAACATTCATTCTGTAAGTCAATTGTACAAAAACGTGTATTTTTTAAAAATCTACTATACACCCCCTTAACCTCGTACGATCCCTCTTGGAAGTCAATTTCCTCAAAAACTCTTTTTAAGCAAATCTCTATTCAACGGAAGGAACATGCCTGCTAAATTTCAAATTTGTAAGTCTAATAGATCTGTAGATCTCCTGATCAGTGAGTGAGTGAGTGAGTCGGTTTTCTTTTATATAGAGAGAAATAAATAAAGAATATATTCAGACACCAATATAAACTTTTATATTTTAATTATTGTTACTTTCATTTAAGATATGTGACTACCCAAAATTCACCGTTTTGGGGAAAACTTGCGAAATTCTTTTATGATTTTATTTTATAGCCCATACATTTAAGATTCCAAAAACACTCTATTTTTGTTTCTACGATATTTGGGAGTAAAGTTATAGCATGATTATTAAACCGGAAATCTTGTTTACAAAACCGGAAGTAGATCCCTACACAAAATATTTTTAAGATATTGAATTGAAATTTTCAGAACATGTTTTATTTAGTTCTATCTATGTTATGAATCAAAATCTAATCTCTGTGTATATATATATGTACTTCATTGTTTTTTTTTGTGAAGAAAAATCATTAATTGTTTAGCTCTAAACACAGATAATGATGTTATTTATGTACTGCATAAATATTATTCGAATATATTAATAAGAATTTTCAATACAAGGTTTAACGTAACTGCTATTTTTCACTAACATTTCATTCAAAATTCCCAATTAATCCAAAATTATTTTTAATTTCGTGGAAATTGTACTTGAATCCTCGTTTTATGTTCCGTTTCAAATTAAAAAAGTGTTTATTTAGTCGTAAATTTATATATTTTAAAAAAAAAAGTGTTCCGAAGGTAATCACATACCCCAATGTACATATTTATATGACTTATTGAGCTGCAATGGGTTTGATTTAGATTTTATATATATAACTTTTTTTATTCTACCTTATATTTCAAAATTTATAGAGAATCATTTTACTCTTGCGCCAAATTAGCGATTTTAACGCCAATCTGATAAACACGTCGGTTTTCCTGAAGAGCATTGAGAAGATTAAAAGTACTCTACGGTTTTCAACAGCATTTAAATGTTAGGAATCTAGGACTCAGCGGTAGTACAACATATCCCTATAATTCCTCCTAGTTTTCACCACATCTAAGCTTAGGAATTAAGAACCGTGTTAAAATAGCAAATACTCCAGGGTATCCTATATCTTGACCCCTCTAGCAATAATATCTTACTATCAATTAGAAAAGCATGATTGATCGTAGTTAGGTTTAATGTTATGGGTGAGTATTAATTACTGGTAAGGTGTTGTATTTAATAAGACATTTGTTTGTGTACAATGACTGATAATATTGCCTCGAATGAATTCTGAATTGTTGGTGCTGTGTGGAATTTGCAATTAAAACAATATTTATATTTGAAAGAAGAGAAAAATTTCAAGTGATATTAATGGTTAAGTATTTAATTATTCAATAAAAGCTTTAATGGGAAATTACAGAATTTTCATCTGGGAATTCTGAAAAGATTACCTAGTTATATATATACATAAAGAAAACAAAGAGATATATATTTTTAAAAATAATTCATTTTGCTATCATTGAATGTTTCCTCTGGGAGTAGTTAGGTTAATAAATTAATATAGTTATTATAAAAGTATTTATATTATAATAAATACAAAGAGATTTTAATAAACATTTTTTGTAATACTTATATGCATATAATACACTGGCCTCAAAAGTTAAGGTACAACATGTTTTCGAAGCTCACCATAAAAAAATGGCAGTAACAATAAAATGCATAGTTTACATGAATGATAATAACAAACTTTAAAAACATTAATGCAAAAACGATTGCTACAACTTTTATTTTATAGAAAAGAACGTATATTTATGAGTGAGAGAAAAATATGCAAATATCAAGCTTTCGTACTTTTGTATGTAAGTTGTGTTGATTTTCAACAGTTGTTGGCAGTTTCGGTGACAATAGTCAATAGAGTTTAGAAAATACACTGGCCTCAAAAGTTAAGGTACAACCGGGTTTTTGTGTCTAATTTGCAAATGAATGAATGTAGAAACAAAAAATTTCGAGGATATGTGCCTTAAATAGTTTTTTATTGAATGCGTCATAGAAATTTGTATAAGTGTATTGCAAAAACGATTTATAACAAAAAAAGCAATCTCTGCGGAAAAGTCCATTCTTGGAGAAAACAGCACATCACAGTGTTATGTGGTAAAATGGCATAAAAACAATACAAAAATGGGTTCTAATAAGGAATGTGTCCACCCCTAACTTGAATGCATTGGCGGCATCGATTTCCCATGCTGTTTATTAAGTTGTCGGACACCGGAATAGGAAGCGAAGATCAGACACAGAGTAAGCCTTGTTTCAGCTCATGTAACGACCTTGGAGGAGGATTTAAAGCAGCAACCTCTCTGCCAAGATAGTCCCAAAGATGTTCTATCGGATTTAGGTCTGGAGATCGAACTAGCCATTCCATTCGTTCCAAACCGTGATCCTCCAGATACTCCTCAACAATCCGAGCTCGGTGAGGTCGTGCATTATCATCCATCAGAATGAAGTCGTTACCAATAGCAGCAGCATATGGGCGGACATATGGATCAAGGATCTCATCCCGATATCTAAGACCAGTTACGGTTCCTCCATGGAACACGTGCAGGTCAGTGTGGCCACCGAGCGAGATCCCTGCCCAAACCAGGATTCCACCACCTCTATAACTGTGTCTTTCAACAGGGTTGGATTGATGGTATCTAGTGCGCTGTTCCCTCCAGATCAGTAGACGCTCTGAATCACTCTCCATTGTAAATCTGGACTCGTCTGTGAACAGCACAGAAGCCCATTGTTGCTGCGTCCAAGAAACATGTTCTCTTGCCCAGCATAAGCGGTTCCTTCGCTGTCGTCCGTTGAGGGGAACGCACACAACTGGTCTTCTTGCATACAGACCTGCATTGTGAAGACGATTTCGCACCGTAGAAGCGGAGATTCTTCTTCCTGATGCTTGAAAGTGGTCTGCAACGAGCTGCGGCACAGTAGTGGTTCTTCTCCTTCGTGCCGAAAGAGCTAGAAAACGGTCTTCTGCAGGTGTTGTAGCTCGTGGTCGGCCTGGAACAGGTCTTCTGGACACAGAATCTTCGGATTGGTATTGATCCCAAAGTCGCTGAACAACACTACGAGACACATTGAGACGTCTAGCATCATCAGCCTGCGACAATCCCATTTCCATCCATCCAACTGCCCGCCACCTTAACGAATTGGGTAAACGACGTCTCTGAGACATTTTCTAAACTCTATTGACTATTGTCACCGAAACTGCCAACAACTGTTGAAAATCAACACAACTTACACACAAAAGTACGAAAGCTTGATATTTGCATATTTTTTTTTCTCTCACTCATAAATATACGTTCTTTTCTATAAAATAAAAGTTGTAGCAATCGTTTTTGCTTTAATGTTTTTAAAGTTCGTTATTATCATTCATGTAAATTATGCATTTTATTGTTACTGCCATTTTTTTTATGGTGAGCTTCGAAAAACATGTTGTACCTTAACTTTTTGAGGCCAGTGTATCTCAGAGACGTCGTTTACCCAATTCGTTAAGGTGGCGGGCAGTTGGATGGATGGAAATGGGATTGTCGCAGGCTGATGTTGCTAGACGTCTCAATGTGTCTTGTAGTGTTGTTCAGCGACTTTGGAATCAATACCAATCCGAAGATTCTGTGTCCAGAAGACCTGTTCCAGGCCGACCACGAGCTACAACACCTGCAGAAGACCGTTTTCTAGCTCTTTCGGCACGAAGGAGAACAACCACTACTGTGCCGCAGCTCGTTGCAGACCACTTTCAAGCATCAGGAAGAAGAATCTCCGCTACTACGGTGCGAAATCGTCTTCACAATGCAGGTCTGTATGCAAGAAGACCAGTTGTGTGCGTTCCCCTCAACGGACGACAGCGAAGGAACCGCTTATGCTGGACAAGAGAACATGTTTCTTGGACGCAGCAACAATGGGCTTCTGTGCTGTTCACAGACGAGTCCAGATTTACAATGGAGAGTGATTCAGGGCGTATACTGATCTGGAGGGAACAGCGCACTAGATACCGTCAATCCAACACTGTTGAAAGACAGTCATAGAGGTGGTGGAATCCTGGTTTGGGCAGGGATCTCGCTCGGTGTCCACACTGACCTGCATGTGTTCCATGGAGGAACCGTAACTGGTCTTAGATATCGGGATGAGATCCTTGATCCATATATCCGCCCATATGCTGCTGCTATTGGTAACGACTTCATTCTGATGGATGATAATGCACGACCTCACCGAGCTGGGATTGTTGAGGAGTATCTGGAAGATCACGGTTTGGAACGAATGGAATGGCCAGCTAGATCTCCAGACCTGAATCCGATAGAACATCTTTGGGACTATCTTGGCAGAGAGGTTGCTGCTTTAAATCCTCCTCAAGGTCGTTACATGAGCTCAAACAAGGCTTATTCTGTGTCTGGCCTTCGCTTCCTATTCCGGTGTCCGACAACTTAATAAACAGCATGGGAAATCGATGCCGCCAATGCATTCAAGTTAGGGGTGGACACATTCCTTATTAGAACCCATTTTTGTATTGTTTTTATGCCATTTTACCACATAACACTTTGATGTGCTGTTTTCTCCAAGAATGGACTTTTCCGCAGAGATTGCTTTTATTGTTATAAATCGTTTTTGCAATACACTTATACAAATTTCTATGACGCATTCAATAAAAAACTATTTAATGCACATATCCTCCAAATTTTTGTTTCTACATTCATTCATTTGCAAATTAGACACAAAAACCCGGTTGTACCTTAACTTTTTGAGGCCAGTGTATTTACGTCAACTAATACAATTTTTAAAAAATTTTCTAGATGTGCTTCGATATTTCAGTAAAACGAACAAAGAATATTTTGTTTCTTTTCTCGATGGTTTTTATACTTATTCATTTGAATTAAAATTAATGAAATTGAATCCTTTTTGTAGATATTGTTTCAGATGTTTTCATAAAAGCTATAAAAGTTATGAATGCTTTGTTTCATAAAGTTTCTCTTCCATATTTAGTATTATATTGTTAAAAACATCTAAATTAAATTATGTCTTTTGCAATACAAAGTGTAAAAAGTATTTTTAGTATATATTCGTGTTAACGAACAAAAAGGACTTTGATTATTATCAAAAAATAATTTATTTAGGAGGAAAAAAATTCACACAAGACGGCTTTGGAAATTATGAATATTCTTGCTCTTACTAATGAACAATATAACTGCTTTTAGAAATGTTATTTGTGTATCCCACATTAGTCACTATGCTTTATATTATATAGTTATATTCTACTGAAATATAGTTATAATAGTTTATAATAATTAGATTATAAGTGTTTTTGAAAATAATAAAAGCTATATGTAAGCTGTATATAAATCTTTTATCATTGCATTATAAATTCCCATTTAGCTGCGGTAATATAATGGTTATTTTTTAATTGATATCGATTTATTAGTTTTTCAGAAGATAATTATTATACCCTTCATTATTATCTATACTTTAACAGTTTGGATACAGTATAAAAGTTTATTCTGTTTTATAATTTGTTATTGTTCCACAAAAATGAAAATGTTGACTAATTCAGAAATAAGCAAACTATTTTAGAAGTTGAGAAGCAAAGTTTTTCAAAAATTTTCGTCAAAACTTATGAGACGGAATAAAGATACAAAAAATGAAATGTTTTCAAAATTAATAATATTAATACGATAAATGAATTATAATCCGCCACTATGTATAAAAATATTCTTATTTTCTAATTGCAATTTGATGGTACAATAGTGCATTCTATTATAGTATCTACATCAGCAGTCAGCAACCTATGGCAAGCGTGCTACGAGTGGCTCACGGTATAGTTCCCAGTTGCCATCAGAGCAACTCTACAAACTTGCCTGTTTTTGAGACAAGATGTTGATGAAATTGTAATGGACCTTATTTCACAAACATCCTCAGAATTATGCACATTCACAGAATTATAAAAAAAATCTCAAAGATAACTCTAAATATAAATTAACAGCTTTTTTGTAAATTGTTAAATGCCATTGTTGGAGAGAGATTGAATTATTTGAAGAGAGAAAATTGCATTTACTCTGCTTCCCGCTTTTGGTTCTACACATCTAAGACAAAAATCTTTCATCATATGAAAAATATTTCGAGAACGCAAAAAAATCTTTTAACAACTGAGTGCTCAAAATCTTGTCAAATTGAAAGTCACATATTATACCCCTCATTTTACAATATGAGAAGGGCAAGCACAAGGTTCGCATTCAAATTTTTATTTATCGTTTTATTTAACTGTAATGAAAGAAAATATTTTTAATTTATGTTGTATATATATATTTCTTATTTTGATATATATATATACAAATAGATTTAAAAATGTACAATATATGTACAATTATATTTTTTGTTTTTATTTTTGTTGAAGAAATAGTTATTATTTATGATATTCATTTTTATGTTAAGAAATACTTTTAAGGTATACGACTACGTTCGGAACCGTAATTTTGCAAAACCGCATAAATGGATAATTTTCATGTTATTTAGTATCACTTAGATTAGAATATATGCATAAAATTGTTTTAAGGACACTTTAAAAAATAATTTATTTAAATACAATATTTTGGCAAAAAATTAACTTAGAATAATTTTTGTTTCCAAATGGTCTTCTTTTGTAAAAAAAATGGTTCTATTATAATAATATTTGTCTGTATATAGCTCAGTCCTCTCTACAGAGGCTCAACTAGAATGTTTGAAAAATTTACATTATGTTTGTTCATAGTTACCACCAATTGAAATAATTATTGGTGTTTTTTTCTTAAAATTGCCCCCTCTGTTGTCGTAAAATATGAATAATCCCATTTCTATGTCATTTATTTCAAAAATTCTAGTTCTCTGTTGAGAGGTCTGAGCTATTACAGGCAAGAAATTATTATAATAGAAGCAGTTTTCGCAAAAGGAAAACATTTAGAAAAAAGATTATTCTAAGTGAGTTTTTTGCCAAAATATTGTATTTAAATAAATTCTTTTTTCAAAGTGTCCTTAAAACAATTTTATGCATATATTCTAATCTAAGTGATACTAAATAACATTAAAATTATCCATTTATGCACTTTTGCAAAATTACGGCTCCCAACGTGGTCGGATACATTAAATGATGCAAAATTAATTTATAATAAAACTGTAAGCCTATATTTTTTTACCTCTATTCTCTAATTCAGCATGCATTATTGCGAGAATAGAATTGCTTCGAAAATGCCTTACTGCATGGCATGTCGAATTATATTGGTAGATTGGTTTGGCACGCCACAACTGAAGGGTTGTTGATACCTGATCTACATTTATATGTATTACCTATTGTATTTGAAACACCTGCTGTTTAGCGAAGCTGATACATCTTCAGTCATTCATAGCTTAGTTTTCATGTTGATGTATTCTGAAAATCAGGAGCATAAAATGTAGCTCAGATGCCATATCCGTCATTTTTAATTGGGATTTAAAATTACTAAGTTCAATGTCCAGTATTCATTTGTAGAAGTTAAGGTATTCAACTACGTTCGGAAACGTGATTTTGCAAAAGCGCATAAATGGATAATTTTCATGATATTTAGCGTCACTTAGATTAGAATACATGTATACAATTGTTTTAAGGGCACTTTGACAAAAAAATTATTTAAATACAATATTTTGGCAAAAAATTAACTTTGAATAACCTTTTTTCAAAATATTCTCCTTTGTGCAAAATGCTTCAATTATAATAATATTTTGCCCGTATATAGCTCACACCTCTCTACAGAGGCTCAACTAGAATTTTTGAAATGTATAACTTATAAGTGGGTTTATCCATATTTTACGAAAAAAAGGAAGCAATTTTAAGAAAAAAACGCCGATAATTATTTCAATTGGTTGTAACTCGGAAAATAATGTGATTTTTTCAAAAATCATGATTGAGCCTCTGTAAAGCGGTCTGAGCTATATACAGGCAAAATATTATTATAATAGAAGCATTTTTCACAAAAGGAGAACATTTTGAAGAAATATTATTTTAAGTTAGTTTTCCCAAAATATTGTATTTAAATATTTTTTTTATCAAAGTGTCCTTAAAACAATTATATACATTTAGTCTAATCTAAGTGACATTAAATATCATGAAAATTATCCATTTATGCGCTTTTTTTAAAATCACGGTTCTGAACGTAGTCGGATACCTTAAGGTGTACTCAGTCAATGAATGTATCCGAAGATTCGAGAGTATCTATTAACGTTACACTACAAAGCAGAACGAGGGCTATGGGCACGTTACCTTGAATGCTGAAACACTGTCAAGTGACTAGGATAACATCTGTGCTAGCTCTACGTTCTCCAAACTTTCATACAGCAGAAGGACTTTGAGCCTCGACTGTTTAACGTGCCTCAGCTCCTCTACAATCGGATATTCATTGGCACTAGAGCTCGAACTCTTGACACGTCGGTGACGAGTTCATGACCATGACCTCAGCCAGCCCTTAGTGTTCGCAACAATCTCCGCGCTGGGGGCTGATACATTTTCAGTCGATCGGGGCTCACTGCTGTATGTTGACTTGGTCTGGAAATATGTAGAACAGAGTGATGATTTTCAACTTTTAACAGTAGATCAAAATTAAGTTTCCAATAGCTCTAGTGTTCATCTTGAGATGTAAATGTAAAATCAGGCTATATATTTGAAGATTTTACTGGAAATTTCTTAATCACCCAGATGGTGAACTTGAATCCTGTGGAATCCCTACGGGTAAAATTTCCTCAAACTTTACGTGCGAGCTTACGGCTATTAAAGAAGCTTTGTATAACTTCCACAGCAGGTCAATTGAGAGTTTCAGTGGCATTATGCTGTTCTCAGACTCTAGATTGGAGCCCCAGGTGATCTGGAGAGACTGACTCAGGATATATAATTGCCCTTATAAACAGAATAATTACAACCCCAAAGAAGCTACACTTTGCAATGTATACCGGCCCACGTAGATATCTTCAGCAATGAGCAGGCTGATAACTTTGCCAAGGAAGCCTTACGTTCCCCTAAACTTTCCAGAAACCTTACCCTTACCGATACTGATGCAATAGCCAGGCGTAAACTCTCCTCCTATCTAGTTAAAAAGTACTTCATTCCAAAACTTATTTGGAACCCCATAATTTCAAATACCATATAGCCAAAGTAATAAGTACAAAAAAACTTTAAGGTGATAAAAATATCTCTTGATGGTCAAAAAAGTTACACACACACAATACTGGTCGTCCCTACCTTGACATTCAACTTTCTTCTGATTATATTTTTAAATGTCCTTCCATGTTGGCTTAACTCCACAACATAGACTTCATCATAACGTACCAACTACTGTTTTATTCACCACAGGCCTTCCACATTGCAAGGGCTGTTTTGAATTCACGCCTTCAGCGCCATTTGGTTTATCTACACTACTCAGACAAGATAACAAAAACAGTATTAATCTGATTGCTAAGTGATGGTTCAATAGTATATCCTTTTATAAATATGGAAATTCATTGTGTGCTGCTAATGTAATTCAGTAAAGAGGGAGCAGAGATGGAATGATACGAGAGAAGTCGAGAATAAAGAATGATCGCTTTGGTATTTCGGAGCATTCCTGTTTACCAAAGATTGGAATCGCAAGAGAGAAAAAATGAGAAACCTCATACAATAGTGTTTTATTCTTTCCCAGAGAAGGTGAAAACATCATTGTTGCTCTTTAGATTATTTTGGACAATATACAGTGTGTTGCCGAATTCGACGTACAAATTAAGAGGGGTGATGGTAGGCAGCATGGGATCCCAAATCGACATTGAACATAAGGGTTGAATACTACCTTTAGTCGGAATAATTCACAAAAATGGTTATGATGGGAGTGATGTCGAATGGAATTAAATGGGCAATACGATGTAAGAAATACATTTGTTAGACATGAAGAAGGATTAGAACTGGGTACCTTCCGATCCAAAAAGGATTATCTTGGCCACCATGCCAAAACGATCGTTATAGAATGGAGGATATTACTGGTTTATATAGATATCACCTCCGACCTACTCCCCTACCAGTGATTTGGCGAATAGGCGAACGAACGTTATCATATTCGTGGCGAGAGTGTGAGTAGTTGGGTCACTTTGAGTGCGACGGCTTGTGAGTTACGTCATTCATGCGTGATGGCTTGTGATTTGCGTTATAGTGTGACGGCATGTGGGTTACATCATCGTGTGTGACATCATTGTTGGTTGTGTTATTTGTGTGTGATGATTTGTGTGTGATGTGTCTGACGGCTTGATGGCATTTGCAGTGGATAGATGGCTCCACGACTGATGCGGTTCTCTTTGCACGGTCGAGGTCACCAATGAAGGGAAATTAGAATCTGGTAACTTCCGATCCAAAAACGAGTATCTTGGCCACCCTGCCAAAACGATCGTCATAGCCTGGAGAGTATTACTGGTTTAAATAGGTACCACGGCCACAGATTTAAAGCATGTTTATAATACGAATAATGCACCACAGAGCAACGCCAGAAATGCAACTACAAATGATTTTCACAAGAATTATTCAATGTTGCGGGCCTGTAGGGTATAAGTAGAACTGACATTCACGTACGAAAGATTATAGGACGCATTCAAACAAATCCTGTATGATGGCGATGTCAGCTGATTCGACGATGATCCATGCTGTGAAATCTTCCACTGTAGCCACCAGCGTCTCATATACAAGTGATTTCTAGCGGCCCCAAAAGAAGGAATCCATGGAACTGAGATCCGAGAAGCGTGGTGACCAAGCAACAGGTTCCACTGCGTCCAATTAACCTCCCGGAATATGTAGCATGGAATGGTACGCATCGCAATCGAAAAATGTGCTGGGGCACCACAGTGCATGAATCGAGCTTTCTGGTACGCAGTGTCCGGTACTCCTGCAACAACTCCGTGAGTGCGTGCTGTTAGAAAACGAGGTATTTTGCGCGATTGAGGCGTTCGGACAGTATATGTTCAACCCTACATACATTTGGCCACTTTTGTCGTCTGGATCGTTGTCCTCTCAATGGCAACTACAATCATGATTTTTGCCGAATAAACGTGATTTGCGACCCACGTTATATGGTGATTTGTCGTCCCCATGATGTCTACTCCCCTCTTTTCTCCTCTGAATTTGTGTGGCAGTCCAATTCGGCACATTCTATATTTCGAACTACAAAAGTTTTGAAATATAGAATGTCAGTTGACATTTCAAATTATTACTTGACATGATTAGGATAACAGCGTATTTTTTTTTTATATCAAAACGCTATTTCTAGGTTCGACATGATGTTCATTAAATCAGCAAAATAGATTAAAAAAAGTTTATTACTCAGAACTCATAGCCATTTCTAAGGCAAGAGGTTTTTTTTTGTTATTGTTTTAATTTTAAATATTTCTTTCTCTTTTAACCAGATAAAAAAAGATAATCAAACACAACTTTTACATAAATTTCAATTGTAACTTTTTTAAGAATTGATGATTTTTTTTGTGCAAATGAAAAGACATACAAAACAATGTAAAAAACTGCCTTTTTACTTCAAGTAATAAATACTCTTAAAATGTAGTTGCTTTTACATGAGAACTCTCTTGACTTTAAAAAATGGAAAACTGTTTTTTTTTTTCAATTAAATCTCCTCTTCCAAAAAAAAGGTCATATGAAGAATTCTTTTGTGAAGCAGTTATTGTATTATTCAATTGTATAAATTAATTATACTTACAATGTACAATAGAAATGTATACGGAAAAAATCAGTTAATTTGGTATGAAAAAATGTTTGCTTAGCAGTTTAGTTAAAATCTGTTCAACCTGTGACTCAGCTATAATTTGATAAAAACTTTCTTACGTATTTCTTTCCTTTTCTGCAGAGCAAAGAACTGTATTGTAAAATTATTTGTACAAAATTTATCTCAAATAGAGCTTAGTTTGGCTGAACTTTAAGATTTTTCTCGTACTTTGTGTTACGTTGTAGTAGATAATATTAACTTCACAACGAAGAATAATAAATTGTTAAAATAAATTAGTTATTTCTGAGAAGCTGAAAGATGGAAAATCCAGCAGAAAAAAAAATATTGGATACAGCATAAATGTTCTGTTTTTTTCTAAGTCTTCTTAGTTATTTTCTAAATTTAAATTAGTTGCATAGAGATTTCAAGTTAAGAAAAATCTCTTTTAAGGAGACAATATAATAGAAAAAAAGCTAAATCATGAATACTTTGTTATATAATTAACTAAAAATATTTTTGTACCTTCTTAATAAGTGTAAATAAGAATAATTTGGTATCCAAAATACGTATTGCCTTGTCCAGCGTTTTAAACAGATTCTTACACTTTTATTATAGGATTGAAGAAGGATTTTTTTAAGAAATATATACCTAATTAAAATAAATTACAGTGTATAAGCCTTTGTATAGGAACTAGCCCATTTGGATAAAATTATTTTTTTAAATGCCAGGCATATGCATTATATATATATATATATATAGTCTTAATCTCTACAAACAAACGATAAACATCCAACAGTCACATTCGAAAAACACACAGACAGTAGGAAAATCACACAATGATGGACACATGAGCAACCGAGATTAAAATTATAAAATAGATGCTGCAGTATTATAAACATTGCTGACTTAGGACAGCTAATATATAAAATAATTTATATAAAAGTGGGATTATAAAATATATATATATATATATATATTGTAACAAATGGTAATTCTTTACATCTCGTGCTTTATATTAAGGCTTTTATTAATGCTTTATATTAATGCTCACGCGTGCTTTTATTTATAAAAATTAACTGTAATTTTAATTATGAAAAGTTCTGGAACTTTCGATGGCAATAGATAAGGAGATGGAATATTGAGTTTCAAAGAATAAAGTCTTGAGTCGTATGTGGCAAGAGTTGCTGACATTTTTTTTTTTTCGTGTTAAAACTGGCGCCCACACCCGTGGCCACAGAACTATGATCCCATAGACGCTGTGACGAAACGCCACAGAAAAATGAAAATTTAACCGGCTCTGTAAACCTTACTGTCCCGAAAAAATTACTGGTATTGCACCGCAATCCTTCTAAAGCAAGAGAAAATCCCTGAAATCGAGAGAGAAAGTGAATCATCCTGACTTCAATTTTCTGAAGAAAAGAAAAAAAGAACATCTATATCCTGTTAAAAGTTTTTGCAATAGTGTTTTGTGTATTTTTCATATACAAGTGATAGCAATCCTGCTACAGTGTGTTAGTGCTGGGATAATTTTATTATTTATTTCATTGATTTTTGGTATTATTATGCAATGATAATTCTTAAATTTGATGTATATTAATTTATTTCTTGTGAGATAACGTTTCCTGATTAATATTTTGTGAATTGCACATTAATAATTACTATTTTGCTTGATATTTTACTGATTTCCTATTGAATTTAGGTAGCATTACATGCCTGATTATTTTAGTTTTGTATAGTATTTTCATTGCATTGAATTTTTGTATCATTACAACTGATGATTCCTAAATTTTCTTTATATTATTTTATTATTTGAATTAATGTTCCTTGTTGGTATTTTGAATATGTTACTAATTTATTTACCTATTTTAATTGTTTTTTGAAGTGCATAATAATTTATATGGTTTTAAAGCTAGCCATATTTTAAAGTGTATTCCCATATCTGTAAGAGCTTTGGTGGACAATAAGGCCTGGACCTTAGTTATTTATTTTATTTATTTGCAACTCTTAAATTTCTCAGTCATGTCATTTCTGGGAAAAGAGAAAAAGCTGATCTCATTAAGCTTGCTATTGAGTTAGGTGATTGTGAGTCGAAGGGGGAAGAGCTAAAAATAATTGAATTAAGGACAAAAATTTTAACAAATGATGCTTATAAGGAAAACCCTGAATTTGTGAAATGTATCTTTGAGGGAATCGTATCAAATAGGATAGACGAGGAAAACAAACAAAAAGAGCAAACACTGCGTGAATTTGAGCTGCAGAAAATACGACTGCAAAATGAGACTCAAAGAGTTGTAGGTCCACAAACCCTACCCCAAACAAAAATTGAATTAAAAAATTGCTACCAACATTCAATCCTGAAGTTGATAACATGGACCTGTTCCTCACCTTATTCGAACGGCAAATGAAGCTATTGGATCTTGGTGAAGATCTGTGGGTACCCTATCTCATTGGTGCCCTAGCTAGTGATGTAACCTCCCTCATTTCCCGTGAGCCTGAGGAGAAATGTAGGGATTACTCCCACATTCGAGGAATGCTTCTGCAACGGTTCAAATTAACCGCACAAAAATTCCGGGAGCTGTTTTCACGTCACAGAAAAAGCCCAAATGGGACGTGGAAGGATTATTATTTTGAAATCCGAGCATATTTTGAAGGTTGGCTCAATGAGTTAAAAATTGATTCATTTGACGGATTGAAGAATTTGATGATTGCCGATCAAATGAAAAAGAGATGCTCTCCAGAGTGTAAGGAACATTATACCTGGATATCTGGGAAGAACTTATCTCCCCAGAAATGTAAACAGATAAGCTGGAAGCTTTTGACAACATCCGACGTTTCCTACCCAGTGGACCTAGGAGACACCTGAAGGCAAGTGTAACCGTAAATGATGGAAGACAGGTATCATTCAGGAAACCTGAACACCCTCCCAAAAGAGAATATTCCCATCAGGTACCAAATGAGATCCCCTCTCAGATGCTATGGCTGTGGGAAACAAGGAGTGATAAAATCTAGGTGTCCCACCTGCAACCTCAACGCCTCACAAAGAACAGACGTAGCAACCAATCACATCAATGCTTACACACCTCAGACCAGAAGCCCTCGATTGACCCTAATCGACATAACTTTCTGTGGAATAAAGGGGACGTGTATGTGCAGACACAGGATCTTCACATTCAATTGCTGGGGAAAGGATGTTCCAGATATTTAAGGATAGGGACTCCTTTTCCAGGAAACCACATTAGCAATGAGCTTAGCAGATGGTCAACAGACCACAAGTGAGGCCCTCACAACCCAAGTAATGGTAGAAATTGAGGAGAGATCAGTCTTGACCAAATTAATAATTCTCCCAAAGGCAAAGGGAAATAGAACAATTCTAGGAACAGATTTCCTTAGTTCTGCTGGTTTGGTTCTAGATGTGAAGAATATTTGTTGGTACTTTTGGGGCAATCCTACCTACAAGTATCCATTTGGTGAAGAATTGGACACCCCGTCCATAGTTGAGAAGATGTCCAGCAACGTCTGCCAATTAAGTGAAGAGGAAAGTGAAAGTTTGACCTCTGCCCAGAAGGAGAAACTTAACCTCCTGTTGGAATCCTTCCAAAATGTCTTCGAACCAGGGGAGAAGTAACAAATATCTTGGAGCACCACATTAACGAGGGGGAAATAGTCCTCCTATCTCTGTAACTCCAAACAGAATGTCTCCTGTAAAGAACTGTCCTGACTTCATTAACCCTCTAACCGGATAGCACGGAAAATTCCGCCAGTGTAAAGATGCTTCGAAAATGGACTGCACGGATTTTTCTGCCTTCAAGTAACGTTTTCAAAAGCGGATTAGCCGCACTTTTCTGAAATCTTTCCCCCCTTTTAAAGGTTTAACATCTTGAAAGATAATTGGGGACGGTGGAAGCAACACAGCAGCACACTGAGGGGAAGTTTTATGGCTCGCAGGAAACCCCGTGTTTTGACCCTGGGGCAATCGTAAAAAATCGAGGGGAAATTTCTTTAGACCCCAGGAAGTGTTTATTTGTTACATCGTATTTTAAAAGTTTTGAAAAGTCCCAACGCATAAGTAAAATATGTTACAATTCCCTTTTGTGATTTCATATTAATTTGAAACTGTAACAAGTTGGGGCGTGTCAGTGCAATCTGCTATTTTATATAGTTAGACAAATTATCTTTTTTAAGTATATTCTTTTGCTTCATTTTTCTTATTTTAATCAAAGCTTTCAGTTTTTGAAACATGATTATTTTATTATAAGATACCGAAAAAATTAATAAAACACCAAACTCTTTAAAATTTGAAATCTTTTCAATTTTCCAACCACTAAAAATGAATACATTTAAACTTCATCAAATCATTTGAAACATTTTCTTACACTTTGATAAAAATAATAACGAAAAAAACTAATTAAGATTTATTTGTTGTTTTTTTTTTAGATTTCAAAGCCCAAGTGTTCAGGGATGTTTAAGTACAGTGCCTAGTTATATATTCTTAAAATACACTGAATTATATTTGAATTTTAAGTGCTTCAACTTCAGTTTACATCAAAGAGAACGTGAATGAAGATTTTCACACATTTTTTTTATAACTTGAATGTTTGAATAAATGGTAATCAAAAATATACGGAAACATTTACAGTAGACATTTATGCACATAAATAAGCATAAAAATCAATTTTAAATTCGAGATATTCAAAAACATTCGAATTATTTATCAAAAACATCTATTTATACAAAATACCTCAACATTTACCTTTTTTAAAGGCTAACTGAATAAGTAATTAAAATCTGGATATTTTTTGAAATCTCGACCGTATAAAGCTAGAAACTTTGTTAAAAATTCCATTTGAAATTTCGAAAAAAAATGCATCACGCAGTTAAAAATTATTTACCATAAGTTTTAGCAATTGTTTGAGTATAATAAAAATTTCAAATTTTATTATATAGCTTCTTTGGTATCTTTTAATATATTTCGAAGATTTCATACAATTCAGTTGAAAAGTGCATACTAAGAGCAAAAAATATACTAAAAAAATTGATGAATATTCAATTACAATAAATTCTTACATAGAAGCAAAACTGAGAAGCTAAAGCGTAGGAATGAAAATTTTGAGTATATCTGAAGTAGTTTTCGAAATATTTATTTTAAAATTCACAAAATTTGTGTGCTATATGTTATACTTAATATTAATTAAATGGTTAAAATAATATGTTAATATTAGTCATGTAATCGTTTGATGACACATTCATATACTAATAAAAATTATCATGGTCATTGATGCGAATGTCAAGAATTTTATGTAATTTTAAATTCAGACATTAAAATAGTGATGTAGAAAACATAAAACGACCATCTAAAATACATCAAAAATGCAGTCTGCTATAAAATTATCTTGACAAACAAAATCCGGCATTTTCACTTACTATGGCAGAGCCGGCTTTGTCAGGGGCGATCTGGAAAAACAGAGAGAGAACCGCGGTTTTGATGGATGCCGCTCTAGCTTTTAAAGTTCCCAGGAAAAAATTATATATATATAAATTACAAATGCAAAAATAATTTTGTAATTTTCCATACATTTTTATAACAACGAATTGTGGAATTGGCTTCCAATACATTGTTGTGTTTGACAATATGTAAAGTAACCAACCCTACTTTAGATAGATTTGTACTACTTTTTCGTAACCGTATTCCTTTTAAAATTAATTCGTGCAGCCGAAATACACCTTTTGCACCCTTAAAAATTTTTGTAAACTATAACGGTTAATTTTAATTTATGCAACTTGTGAAATGTTCATAATTAACCATTTCCGTCTAAACAGTTTACATGAAAAAAGTTTGGACTCCCTCATTCATTAGGGATTTATATAAGTTTCTAACATTAAATTTTATTTTTCACCGAATAGGATCGAGTGGTAGTGTATAGTGCTTCCACACCACAGATCTGGGGTTCTATTAACGGGCTGCGCAAGGTCGACTCTGCCTTTCATCCCGGCTACATTGGGTGGATAAATGAGTACCAAGCTTGCTTCGGGTCTTAAACACTGAAGGTCTCTCTTCAGACAGACCACCAAATCGGGACATCTGTTCATGCACCTCAGCGTCCAATGGTCACGTGTATTATGATGGGCACAGTATTTCCTGGCCTTTATGGATTGTTGTGCCACTGAGTTTGAGTCTTAAGTTTGAGGATTAGATAAACATGTATTTCCACTCATTTGCAATTAAACATTTTTCTTTCAATTACGTTTATTTCAGAAGGAAGTTTGATTTTTCAAATGTATTTGCTTAATAGCATGTATATTTGTGTATTATATTAAACATTTGATCAATCCAAAATTACATGTTTTTAGCTCCTCTAAAAGCTTTTAGGATTTTACAACTGATCTTACAATCCATATACGTTTTATAGTAGTATATTTAAAAATGATAAAGACATTTTTACGACTGTGTGAGCTTTTATGCCTCATTTATAAATATAAAAAATTGCATTCAGCTACAGTTTTTAAAATGTACTGAAATAAGTGGAGGAATAGGATATTTACATATTATGAATATTTTTGACTGCAGTAAGATGTATTTATATTTCAGTTTCTTTACAATTTGAATAGAAGTTGTAAGCCACATTTTGCGAATAGTTTGATATTGAGTATAAACCCATAGGCTGTTTAATATTGTAAAGTGTTTTACTTTGATACCAGCACACATTAAAATAAGGCTCATTTGCAGTTATATGATCAGCTTCAGTGATATTTAAATTTTCAAAAATAGTCTACACGTACGAAAACATTCTTTCACAACCGCACACCACATCTCTCATACTATATCTTCCCTACAGCAGGAAATATTTGTGTATACTGAAAAATTTAATACAGGATACATTTTCAAGTGTTAAATTTGTTTTTAAAATTTGGTATGAATACATTGTGGAACTGTCGGTTAACTTCACTGAACAAAATTGTTTTAAGTGTACTGTTTTGAAAGACAAAATTAATTAGGGAGAGCTTTTCTCACAATAGAATTTGTAATGACTGAATTGTGTGAAAATGTAGTTATCGATGTGTGACATTTTTCCTTGTAATAAAAGAAACAGAAAGATAAGAAATTTAACTTGAGTAGAAAATGGTTAGAAGTACTGTCATGCGCATTTGAAGAACTATATCCCCCATTAAAATTAAAAATTATTGACTGAATGTGTGTTATGTCCATCACAAATACCGATGTAAAAAAGGAATTTTTATTTAATACAAGAAGTTCGAAAAAGAGAACACTACGAAGGAAAATTTAAATTTTTTCCGAAAAATATTCAGTTAACATAAAAAATATCATTTATATGATTTAAATTAAAAGTATTGAAATCATTTTTTATGTTATTTTAAATTAAAAATATAATTGAATAGAGAAAAGATCTGTTTTATTTCATAAATATGCACCATTTATTGTCTTATTGTTTAAAAAAAAAAAGATAGGGCCTTTACTCTTTTACCTCATAACTTTTTTTAAAAACAGGAAAGTGAGCGCGTTTTCTTACTCTCATATTCAAAAATGAATACAGGGTGCTTTTTTCTGGTTCAAATCGCAATACCAAAATTTTTATTTTTAATTTTTAAAAATGACTGAAAAATAAATTTTGTTTGAAGAAAATACAACTATTTTTTAACTTTTAACACGCCATTTATTTCATGTTTTTTTTACCCTACATTTTGTTTTAGTTTTACTGTGACTGAATCTATCGGGAAAACGACAGAGTAGAACTACGGTTTTCATACAAGATTGCCCAAGGCAACTTAACAGCTAGCTGTAAACGATTGCTATCCTGGTTCTCACGCCGAAAGTCAAAGACGCCGAACTAAGTCATAAAATTGTCCCCTTTCGTCCTCCCAAGTTTTAAAAGGGGGAAAGAATTGAAGTCTGTTGCATTTTTGAAGAGAATAGGAAAATAAGAGTGAAACGCTTTCGGAATAACTTTTCAGGAGGAAGGTATCCACTTAGAGGGTTAAATACAAAGCTACAAATCAGAAGCCTTCCGGGTTATTACAGACAACTGTGCCAGCCGAACGTTTTGAAACCTTGGCCATTGATCTCTTCGGTCCCCTACCTGAGAGTAAAGATGGTAAAAGATGGATCCTAATCATTGAGGATTGTACCACCAAGTGGGTTGAACTGTTTGCGCTACCCAATGCCACAGCTAAAGAATGTGCCATTACCTTGATTGAAGAGGTTCTACTGAGGTATGGCATTCCTCGCCGCCTTATCAGTGACAATGGAACCCAGTTTGTGTCAGCAGTGATGCAACAAATATGCTATCTATTAGACATCCATCGATCCCTGATCCCTGTATACCATCCACAAGCTAACCCAGTTGAACGAAAGAATAGGAATCTGAAACCACGGCTGGCAATTCTCGTCCAAGACAAGCATGACTACCCTTCATCCGCTTTGCTCTCAACACAGCCAAATGCGAAACGACAGGACAGACGGCAGTCTTTCTGAATTTTGGTAGAGTGTTACGCACTCCAAGTGAAGTTGTTAAAGATATCCGAGTCGTCATCTAGAATGATAATTTTGTGCCAGAGATAACTCCCTATCTCAAGAAATTCACTAAGTTTTCCACTCAGATTAGAGAGGTGGTTGAAGAGCAACAGGATAGTAGGAAGTTTATAGCTGCTCCAACATATCAACCTGAGAACATGTCTTTGTAGCATCACATCCACTGAGCAACGCTGCGCAAGGAAGAAGTGCAAAACTAATGCCACGCAGAGACGGTACCTACGTGATTTTAACACAAAGATCACCATCATCTTACGAGATTGCTAGTCTTGATAATCCGGGGGTACATCTTGGTGTTTACCACACCTCTGCTTTAACTCCTTGTAATATTGACAAAGTAAAACCCCTTATTCCTCTTCGTAAACGGGGCCGTCCACCAAAGGTCCCACAGGCTCCTGGTTCCTCGTCGGGACGCCGTCGAAACCAGAGGGGGAGGATGTAACAAATGGTAATTTTTATCTCTCTCGTGCTTTATATTAAGGCTTTTATTAATGCTTTATATTAATGCTCACGCGTGCTTTTATTTATAAAAATTAACTGTAATTTTAATTATGGAAAGTTCTGGAACTTTCGATGTCAATAGATAAGGAGATGGAATATTGAGTTTGAAAGAATAAAGTCTTGAGTCGTATGTGGCAAAAGTTGCTGACATTTTTTTTTTTTTATTTTCGTGTTAAAATATATATATATATATATATATATATATATATATATATATATATATATATATATATATATATATATATATATATATTTATAAAAGTATATATATAGTATATATATATATATAATATATACATATATATATATTATATATATGTATATATATATTATTATATATAATATATATACTTATATATATACATTTATATAAGTATATATATATATATATATATATATACGCATTTTATAAATGCAATATATAACTATAGTTTCCGTAATAGTTGACATTAATTTATGGTGCTATTACAAATCATAAAAGAATAGAAATATGTGTTTTTGTAATATCGTTAGTAATTATCTCTTTTCCATTTTTTAAAAATATTATTTGTTTTTCTCGATACTTTTTAATCAAACCTTTTAAAAAAACACCTTCAATAATTAATAGAGCCTTATTTTTCAATTTTCTAATTGCTTTTTGTTTTCGGAATTATTAAGTATCTTATTTGTGGTAGATAGTTATCAAAACTTTTAATGATAAAGCTCACTGTGGAATTTACTTTTTTTCAAAAATTTAAATTTTGGTTCTAAAGTAATAAATCAAGTCTTCGTGTTGCCCTTAGTTAAGGAAAGTATTAAGTATATTATTAATGGATACCCCCTTTATACTCAAGAGTATATCTAGGTAATTTATTAATAGAAAATGAAGCTCTTCTTAGCATTTTGAAGGGAAAAAATTTATTCTCTCTTTATGAGCTATAATTTTATAGATAAATTGAAAAATTTATTTCCCAGTTTTTATGAAAACATGGATATTCAATTTAATCTTTAATTAATGATGTACCTGTGTAAATTCTTTAATAATAGATTTGGTTGAAGAAAATATAGATAGGCATCACATATACATCACTAAAAGTTAGTAAGTAATTTGTTTACGTCAAAATACGATTGTCTCGGAGCAGTGCTCCCCAACCATTTTATCACATCGAACCGGTCAACATTTGATAATTTAACTGCTTCTCCTTTAGGGCAGCGTTTCTCAAAATGTGGGGCTCGCCCCCTAGGGTGGCATGACAACTCTGCGAGGAGGACGCGAGCATATTGAAAAGTCGAAAACAAAAGATTATTTTTAAAAAAAGTTTTATTTTACTGAAAGTAAGCAAACACAGTACGGAGTGACATAACAAAAATTGGAATACACATTTACACCGATATAATACACTTATAAACATATTATTACTGCGCAATGTATTTTATAATTAGTTTAACAATACTAAGTCAAGAACAATTTTGATAATTACCAGTGACCCCATGGCCTTGTATTAACACTTATCTTGATAATTTGTACGGTTTACAATTAATCCCTTAACTGTCGATTAAAAGTTACGCGATTTGCTCCAAAATGCCACCATTTTCCTCGTAGACGCGCGAATGTGATGTCTTTTTTGGGGTGGGGTGGAGAAGCAAATCTTCTGAAATAATTAAATCCTTTGCAAACATTGTCAAGATCCTTTTATTGCATTCCAAGGCCTTCGGAATAATTTTATGGATATCATTGCAGAGAAAAGATCGTATTTCGGAAAGACGTATGTATACGTCAGGAAAATTAATGCTTGTCGCCAATCCAGTATAGTGGTTAGCAACGCTGACTGCTGTGCCGTAGAGACTGGGTTTGAATCCCGGAAAAGACATGGATGCTTGTAAATGTATAGTGCCTTCGCGGCAGGGGGGTACTCTAAATAGCCGTCGACCCGCAAGTCCTCTCGTGATTTTGGTGGAAGGGAAAGAGAGGTGGGAGGCATCGGACCACCCCCAGAGTGTTCTACCTCTAAATTAGGGTGGAATCGAGCCGAATCGTAGTGCCACCTGTATGGTGTTCAAGGCTACGACTAACGACATGCGTCACTTAGCTCTTTGCCATGATGAATTTCATGCGCCTCGATCTGGCCTTTGCCGATCAGGTGGCATTGGTAACAACAACAAGAACAAATTAATGCTTTGGTTGAGCGATACGTTTTTATACGCTGGTGTCACTTATGAGGTTTAAGTCGTAGTGTAGCTTAAGGGGACTTGGCACCCTTTGAGCTAACTTCTTTATTTACGTATTTAAAAATTATATTTTAAAATTTTATACAATGTTTCTATTCAAGAAAATGTTACCAGATGAAAATTTTCATATATTATTCACACAATTTTAAAAATTAAAATTTTTTGAAGAAAATTGGGAAAGTTTCAAAATCCTACTCCTTTTGTAAAAATTAATTTTTTGACCTGATATTTTTTATAATATTTTTATGGATGTTCTTAACAACTTTAGGGATCGAATTTAGAATAACTTCATTCGTTTTCGAGAAAATACAACAGGCTACATATAACAGGCCTAACTACATATAACATTGTTGATATACAGGCTAAAAATCAACAAAAAAGCCAACATGTCTTACATTTTATTTTTTTTAAAAAAAAGAATTTAGTTTATAGCAAAACGAATCCCTAATTTTATTACATGCTTTATTTTTAACACGCAGGAAAAAAATTGAAGTGATTGGTAAATAATTGTCGAAGGAGTAGCATTTTGAATGCACTAAGGTTTCGAAAAACACAAACTGAGAAAACCACTTTAAAGTTTATAATTCTGAAAAAAATAATTATTATAAGTTTAATTAAACTTAAAATACCACTTTAAGATATTACTTATACGTTTTTCTTTAAAATAATTGCATTTTCATTTGTTTTCAACCCACACATTTTTATAAATGATCAACTTTTAGAGAGTACTAATTGCACAAGAAAACTCAAAAAAACTTTAAAAAATTTTTTTTCTGTCACGACAGAAATTTTAGCTGTTTTTCTTCTTATAATGTTAAAGTATTACATTTGTATGAAAAATACATCAGGAATAAGAACTGAAATTATATAAGATTATTAATATAAAATGCCTTAATTTAAAAATTTTACATGCACATATTTCACAAGGAAGAAAAATTCCATTATTGTACTGCCTCGGAAATATTCTGCTTTTAATACTACACATTCTTTTTTATAGTTATTATTTCTATTTATAAAATAGATTTTTTTTTATCATAACGCATTTTTTAGTTTTTTTTCTAAAAAGGGTGTGTGGCTGAATTGCCTAATTTGTTTTCAAATGAAGTTTTATTCAACTTCTAACTTTCCGACATGCACAAGTGATATATCAATCGAAAGATAATAATGCAAAGAATAAGATTAAATGAAAATAAAAAAAACGATAGGTTTGTAATTTTTAGGGTACCAAGTCCTCTTAAGCGTAAAAAAATAGTATTATTGAATTCAATCCATTGTTATTGTACGAAGGGGGACGCGATGAAAATTATGATTGAATATTGGGTCACGAATATTGAAAGTTTGAGAAGCACTGCTTTGGGGGGGGATGACGTTGACTGTTTATATTTCATTTATCATGATATAACGATGTTTTGACCAAGCTCGGTATTGGTGCGGTTTTAGGTGACATCTTACAGCTCCTTGTTAAACTCTTTTATCGCACAAACCCCGACCACAGTAAACAAAATGGAAATAATTTAATGTTTCTTGGGCAGCCCAGTACTATTTTATCCACGGATCATTGTGAGCGACTGCCCCCGAAGTCGCTCCTTCCCAGTCCTGCCTACCTAAGAGTGTGGGAGGAAACAAAGGAGGAACAGAAACTTCCATTATGATTATTATTCATTTTTACTCAAACACTCTAATCAACAACAAGCTAAACCACAAGTGAATGCCTTAAAAGTGATATAGATAAATAAATAAAATCAATTATATCTCACCTTCGTAACCTTCGTTATTCTCAGCTCCTTTTCCCTTACAATTTCAGAACTCTGACTTTATATAATCGAACTAATCTAAATATCAGGGTTTCTTCTTTAGAGGAATGGCCGTGAATTAAACGCGAATGCGAGCCCAAAGATTCCCCAAGATGATTAAATAAGAATATTACGTAAAAATCCGTCACACCAGTACCGTTCCGCAACCCAGGGGTTGGGGAGCAATGTATTAGAAGACCCATGGTAAACTGAGAAAAAGTAAATACACTGAATGACGACTGATTCGATGCAGTCTCAGATAATTTCTTTTTGAAATAGCGGAATCAGAGGATCTGTAGGATCATGAAAATTTTTAACAAATGATCTCACAAGTTGTTTCTCTTTGAACGTTAACTTTGGAGTGCTTCATAAGGTTATAACAGACTCTCACTTCCTTGCAGAAAAGCCATTATATGCAAATGTGCAGTCTTATATAAAGTAATTTGATATAAAACTAGTAAAGAGAGAACAATAATTTTCTTGTGGGGCTATAATTCCTACTACATAATTATTGATTCAGTGAATTAATGTCATGAAATATTTTTTTGGTTCAAAACTCTGCACAGTGCTGAGCTGTGGCCTGCCACCTGTTCTGGTGGAGATATTACATAATTTTTTTAATTCTTGGAAGATTTAAAGATCCTTCAATAATCTTAAGACTGCCTCTGCTCCTTTATACCAACTTTTTAGTACATAAATTTTTCTTCTTTCTTTTTACTGTTTACTTACAGTAAACTAATACATATATATATATATATATATATATATATATATATATATATATATATATATATATATTTGGGATCTTAACGTAGAAGGTTGAATTTTTAATTTCCAAAAAAAAAATTATTTTACATGCACGTTTTCTTATCCTAATTTTTTCTATAAATTCTTTTTCATTATTCCTCTCCTTGAGAGATTCATTTTTATTCTCTTTTCTTAATTTCATTTTACTATATTGCCAGGTTCATCATCCACGTGGTAGAAATAGGCTTAACTTTTCCACGTGGCTCTATTTTTTTCCTATTATTGCGAAAATTTCTGCTATACGAGGAAGGTTGGATCCATAAAGAATTGCTAACCCTAAATCACTGGCCTAATTCAGCGATAGCTTTAAAAATCATAATAGGTCTCCAGTTTAGTCTAAAGACTTTTTTGTATCTACCTTTGTTGTGTCTTGTGAATTCCAATTTCTTCCTTCCTTAGCACTGTAAATTCTAGAGCTTCTTCACTTTTATTTTATTATACTATATATATATATGAAATATTTCTAAAATATATCTCGATAGTGGTAATGATAACTATAATGTCGTGGCGAGTGGATGGTACTGTATCGAAGCTACAAAGCATGGCCAGTGGAAGGGATTTCTTAACTTTGGATCCATTTATAATTATAGTTGATGTTGCTCAATGATGGGATTGACAAGGCAGTCTTGTAAGTTTTTTAAGTCTTGTAAGCAGTCAGTTTTTTGCGCATCATGAAACACATAGGCATATTAAAAACATAAAGCATGGGCGACACTACACAGTACAAAGAGACTATGACACTACTCAATGCAGTCGACTACATCATTAAAGACTCAGACAGAAGAGAGCGGGATTTCCAATAATCTTGGTACTTATACTCAGCGGGACATCACATGATTTGGGGAGGTGGATGTAGTTCCAGAAATCTCCTTTAGGCGGGTAAATGGGTAACTAATTAAAATAATTAAATGGTTGTTCTGAAGAACTGTACTACAAATAAATCAAGAACTATTAAAGATTAAATTACTGGGAATTATATATATATATATATATATATATATAAATAGAGAGAGAGACAGACAGACAGACAGAAAGAGAATATTCTCCACTATAGAGACAAATGAATTATTGACATATCACTATAGCTGAAGGGTACAAAAACAGAAATTTTAATATAATTCAGATATTAGAATTTAGAAAAGATAAAGGAGAATTTATAAATATAATAGAATTTGAAATATGTATATAAATGTGTGTGTTGCAGTATGATAAACATTAATGACTTAGGACAGCTCTTAGATGTAAAGCAATTTATATAAAAGTGTTATTTAACACTTTTTTCTCCAGCCAACCTTCCCCCGTTCTGTGAATAATATTGAGCGAAATCCAATTGAAAATAATGGATAAAATATCTAAATCCATTACAAGAAAAAGAAAACTTACCTAAAATTGGCATTCGAAAATGCGTAGCCAACGCGAAATCCGAGTGCAATAAATATAATTGCCAGATTCTGGACCCAAATAGAAAAGAAGTATGAAATTAATGGGTGAGTGAGTGAGTGAATGTGAGATTTTATGGCGCAAGAGCCAAATCTGGTTATACTGCGCCAAACATTTGTGAAAATCTGTGATCTAGACGGGAAAAGAAAGAAAGGATAAATTGAATGACAAGAAGGAGGGTCGGAAATAGAGAAGGATCAGTAGGGTACCCCAGGTTCGTGAGACCCGTGTTTACCAAAGATTGTAAGCCCTTGGGAAAAGGAAAAGATCCTAGGATTATATATATATATTTAAATATTAAAGTTATATATATATATATATACATACATATATATATATATATATATATACATATATATATATATATACATACATACATATATATATATATACATACATATATATATACATACATATATATATATACATACATATATATATACATACATATATATATATATATATATATATTACAAAATACTAATTTCAAATAAGGATTAACTATATGAATTAAAATTTTGCATTTTGAAGAAGGATATTGCATTTCTTTTACAAGTGCTGTTATATGAGGTGTAATATTTAAAATCTGCAGCCTATATAAATTCCAGTTCTATTTCCAGACGATTTCCACACTTATTTTTAGGATAAAGAAGAGCTGAGAAAGTTCTTTTAGATAAATAAGTAGTTTGGAAAGGCATCAGAACTTTCAGGGTTTTTCATTGAGGCAATTTAGTTATCTAGTCTGGGATGGAACATTTTTCAATTTTTCCACGTGCGCTTTCAGTCTGCAAAAGAGGGTAATTTTAATATTAAATGAGATACCTTCGTGGACCCCCTGGGGGTTCATGAACCATAGTTTAAGATAGTTGCTTTATGTCAATGCATTATAGTTTATGTCTTTACTTCACAAATTTAACTTATTTGATAAATAAATATTGGGTATATTTGTTTCTGTAATTTCTTGAATAGTTTTTTACACTTGCATACGCTTTGGATGATTGATTTTGGTGTACTAAGTCTTAGTTATATAGATTTCGGTTGGTTCGTCACGTTATGGATAATATTATTTGTGATTAAATAACCTACATATTTGTCAGAAATGATGGATATAAACGTATACATCTATAAACAGTGACTTGCAAATGGTAAAACAATGGAATAAAAGATTCATAATTTATATCTGAAATCATTGAAACTATCAATTTTCCTTTTATTAATACGCCCTAAAATTATGAAATAACAAATCGATCCCAAATATATAAAATTTAGAATATAAATTTGCTTAAAAAAGCCTGTGTTGAGGCTACGAGAATTCGTATTAATATGTTTCCCTCATGAATGACCGAGTCTCTATATACACTGCTGCTTGTAAGAAATACAACACAATGAAGAAACCATCAGAATTAAATGAACTTTGCAGCAAATATTAATTATAGTATGTTACGTAAAATAGTAAAGTTTCACAGCCACCGCCCATGTATGGCGTGCGTACTGCCCTGTGAACATATGCTGAAAGCGTATAAATAGAGGGCTGTAGCGGGACGTTGAAAACAGTTAATGAGTTAGTGGCGAACGTTTGGTGAGACCTAAGTATGCCTCCACGACGAAATAAGGAGAAATTCCAACAACTTACGGAGTTTGAACGGGGAAGGATTTTCAGCCTTCGAGAAGAGGATTTTCCTATCACGCAATATGAGCTCCTGTGCAGGGGAACAGTTCCCCAGTGATGCGAGTTTGGAAGCAGTGGGCCGACAAGCATCGAACAAACAGGTAGTTCATCGAAATACTGGTAGTGGATGATGGAAGGTGACGTCAGCGCGCGATGAACAACACCTGCTCCGCATGGAGATGAATGATAGTACAGCTTCCTCCAGGCAGTTGACTGCACGTTAATCTACTTCTACAAGTGGACTACTGTCGGCTTCATCAATTCGTCAACGTCTACTGCACCGGGGATTGCATGCAACGACAAACAATCGACGGCTGCTTCTGCAATGGGCTCATGAGCACAGAGCGTGAAAAGCTGATTGGCCCCAAGTTGTCTTTTCAGATGATTCACACTTCAATTTGTGGGACCATGATGGCCGCATTCATGTTAGACGCTATGCCGGTGAATGCTGCCTTCCAGAGTGCGTTATAGAACGACATAGTGGCCTCGATTTCGTATCATGAATTATCCAATTTGCTACGAATTGAAGATAATTTCAATAGCAACATGTACGTTCGTGAAGTGCTACATCCCGAAGTTATTTCCTTCGTTCAACACATCGCTGGAGCTATCTTTCAGCAGGATAATGCACGCACACATGTTGAAAAGATTGTTCGAGACTTCTGTTCAGCCCAACACATGCAATTTCTTCCTTTACCTGCTTATTTGCCGGATATGCCGCCTATTGAGCACGCGCGGAATTTGGTTGGTCGGTGGATTTCTCGTGATCCGTGTCCTGCAGCTTCAAAAGACGAACTTTTGCTGCGTATGCAAGCAATATGGAATTCTCTTCCACAAGCAGGCATTCAAAATTGGTTTGACTTCCTGCCACGTCGTATAGCAGCATTTATTGCAGTGCGTGGTGGCTACACCAAATACTGATTTCGGACACTTAATATTGTTTTTTTTTAGCTTTGAAAATTTCGTCGTTTATTTGTACTAATACAAATCGTTTGTGCATTAAATTGCATTTAATTCTGATGATTCGTTCATGGTGTTGTGTGTGTGTGTGTGTGCATTTTTTATAAATAGCAGTTTATATATCTACCATTAGTAATTATATATATATATATATATATATATATATTCTCAGTAATAAGTTATTTATCATAAAATAAACAGTCATTAATTCTAAATTAGTCGTTGAGAATAAGTAATGGATTTATGAAATGCGAATATTCTTAGTTTCAAATGTTAAATATAAATGTATTTGTAACACAGCAAAGAGAAAAATTATAGTTTAAAAAATTGAAACGTACGCTTTTATAGTGTGTGAGTCCAACTAAAAAGTAAAAAATACTTCTTAATCTAAGAATAAAATAATTAACAAGAAAATATTATATATACACTCAGGAACATTGAAAATAGCGACCCAAGAAGGAAGCTAAGTACAATCGCGAAACTTTGCAAATAAGTACAGCGTAATGTGATATGCAAATGATCCGAGTTTTGTGCCAATACGCATGCTCATACATGCCGAGGTGGCGCTACCATCAGGAAGAGGGTGCTATATAAGCCAGCGCAAATTCGAAGATTCATAAACGGGACGATTACCCGCCGATTGTAGGAAGAATTTGGTAAGCGAAACATGCCAGGTAAACGTGCTAGAAGACATTTCTCACAGTTAAGCGAGTTTGAGAGAGGCCTGATCATCGGGATGCAGGCTGGTCGACGTGCCGTGTTGCTGGCCAGGTGGATCGTTCGGAGTGTGCCGTTAGAAATTGTTGGGAGCAGTGGACACGAGAAGGTACCCACGCGCGGAAAACCGGGTCTGGAGCGACAAGGAAGACCGCGAGGTGAAAGGATCGAAGGATCGTGTAGCAAGCATTTGTGGGACCCCACAGTGACTCGTTCAACGATACGAGCAGACGTAGGCGTATCAATTGTTCCACAAACAATTTCCTTACGCCTTGTAGAAGCAAATCTTAAATCCAAGCACCCTTTCCGAGCAATCCCTTTAACACCGGAACATCGGCAACTACGTCTACAGTGGTGCCAAGCCAGATCAATATGGAATGTCACAGATTGGCAAAAGGTTGTGTTTAGTGATGAATCCCAGTTTGTTTGGGAGACAGAGGATAACCGTGTACGGGAGTGGAGACGCCCTGGTGAGCGGTACTATTCCCCCACACTGTTCTACGTCACACTGCCCGCACAGCTGGTGTAATGGTCTGGGGGCCATAGCCTATGATAGGCGGTCCCCTTTAATTGTGATGCGTGGAACCTTAACGGGCCAACGTTACGTTGATGATATTCTTCAACCCCATGTAGGACCTTTCCTAAATGATCTCCCAGGGACAATTTTCCAGCAAGATATTGCTCGTCCGCATACAGCAAGAGTTGCTCAAGACTTCCTACGTCATTTTCAGACTCTTCCATTGCCGGCCCGCTCCCCGATTTGTCCCCTTTACAGCACGTGTGGGATCAGCTAAAACGGCAGATGCCACCATGTCACTCTGTATATGATTTAGAGTTAGTTGGCTGTTAAAGATTTGTGGGCCCATCTGCCTCATGACAACATAAGGTGTCTAATCAACTCAATGCCGGACCGTATGGCGGCATGTATTGCAGCTGGAGGTGGTCCAACGCGCTATTGAAGTTGCCCAGTATTTGTGTCGTTGCACACCCTGTATTCGTTTAATTGTCTTGTTTTTGAGATAAAGTGAATCTTTCATGTGTGACATCATGTGTATTAAATTTCATTTCAATCCGATGCTTTCTTCTTGGGTCGCTATTTTCAATGTTCCTAAGTGTATAATGTCATTGTGACAAAAGAGTGCGTTGCTCGGTATCGATTTTGTTATAATCTCTTTCTATTTCTATTCTGAAATGCAGAGTTAGTATAAAAATATAATACAAAGATTTTAACACAACAATATTAATTTTCTTGTTAATCACTTCTTTCTTATATTAAGAATTTTTTTTTTTTACTTTTTAGTTCGATTCAATATAAAAGTATTTTTTTTATAGTTTTTTTAAACTATAATTTATTTTTCTTTTTTTAGTTCGACCTGCAATAAAATACAAGCTTTTTTAGTTTAATAAACTGCCATTTATTCATTGATGAATTAATTTTAAATGCGTCATTTTTTCAGAATCTGCAATACCCATTGGCATCCTATCAGTACGTCAATGCGGCCTGATTTGTAAAATGTAGGATCAACCAATTGAGGGAAATCAGGAAGAGAGAGAACTAAGTTTCAAATAGTTAATGCAGAATAAGGTGCAAAGTCAATGATATTTTTCACTAAAAAGATCACTATTTGTATTAACTATAAGAATTTTCATTTTATGGTTGTAACAATATTTTAGTCGCCAAATCTGGAAATGGGAAACCGTTAATCCTAATTATACTGATCAGGACAATGCAATAAAATTATGAAATTATTGTATTGTAATCTGTCCTTGACAAGTGTGTAAAATTTCGAATTAATCTCACCTTTTAAAGTGGGTAAAAATGGAGTTCAAAAATTAAAGCTTGTTAAAAAACTGTTCTTCGAGATTGAAATTGTCTAACCAAAACTAAAACTTTAGTTTTGCCTAGAAATAACTTAGGATTTAGAGTTTTTCACCAGTTTCAGCATTTTTAAACTGTTCAACCTTTTTGGGAGGAACATGAAATGTGTCAACAGTTTCGTAGCATATATTTATTTACAGTCATTGATTAATTTATTTTAAATTATTTTTCATGAGCCAATAAATAGTGCCAAGTCATTCTTTTCTTTATTTATTTCTTTATTTTATTTCATTTTATTTTATTTTTGTTTGAAAAAAAATGAAATTTCTATAGCAAAATTTATTTTTTAAAGAAAAAATTATCAAATTGATTTAAACGATTTCAAAATTCTCAATGAGTGAAATTATCCCATAAGACCCGCTAAGAAAGGTTATTTTTACATAAAAAAACTAAATTAAAATATTCCTGATTAAAATGCACTACGAAAGTAATCTTCGGCTTGAGATGAATATAGAAAAACTTTTTAACAAAACTAACTGTAGGCAGAAAACTCTCAAATGATTATAGAAATTGCACTAAATATAATTTAATATATTTATTCCACATTAAGTCTACGTCATTTACACTATCAACTGGTGATGTTTTTAGTATAGGAGAAAGTGCCTTTTATTTACCCTTCTAACTGCGCGTCTAAGAACGTCTTTAAATACTTAAAAAAAATCCGTTTTTAATATATTTACGTAAACAACCTCGAAATATATATTCTCTCAAAGGAATAAGGTAAACAACAGAATAAAATGAAAATAATCTAAATGAAACTACCAAAATAGTGCCTCATGCATTATGAATTGATTAAAACAAATTTCAATATATATATATATATATAATTATTTGAAAGAAATTCACTACTATTTTTATAAATACTTTGAATGGCCATATACTAAATAAAAAATAGGAATAATAATATACTTTAGAAGAATGATAATGTTTTTCGCTCAAAGTGCATAAATTTGAAACCTAAATTAGGTTTTTTTCCCCACTAAAATCAAACTTTGCTGTCAGTTTTAGGCAGAGTCGACTCCCTACTTTTTCTCCCTAATTTTAAATCTACATTAGATTTTTTTTCATCTTTCTAATCTTGCTTCAGTAACTGAAACTTTAAGCTCCAATTAGATTAAATTCTTTAAGAATAAACTTTTCTTTTACCTAAATATGCATCTAGAATCATACATTAATATGCTTTTATGTGGAAATTCTACTATTATTCAAATGCGTATGTTTATTTTTGCATATTTTTTTTACTTCACTAATTCTCAACATTTTTTTAATATCTTATTTTACTTAAGGCTTTGTTAAATTATTGTTTTTTGCTTCCTTTCTTTCAAAAATTATAATATGAAAATAAGAACAGTATAAAAAAATTAGAGAGAAAAAGAGAAATAATAGTCCATAATAATGACTAAGATGCCATGCCTTTTATAGATAAGGAAAAAAGATGTTATGGAAAAAAAATATTTAAAAAAAGTGTTCAAAAGAAAAAGGGAATACTGGGATCGAAAATGTAAATAATAGTTCAGAGAAGAATCGTGGAATGGAATCTCTTATTTTTGCTATCCACATATTTCGAGAAGAAATTTTTTTGGTCTAGAATACTAAAAGAACTTCAGTTTTTGTTCTCTTCAATAATAATCTTGGAATTGAAAGTTGTTTTCTTTAAATATTTTCTCAATGGTGAATCTTACGAAAGATAATTCCTGTTAAGGTTTGAAATAGTATATTTTCCATCTCCTACGAACCTTTTTGGGATTCAGATTACCTACGAAATGATTTAATAGTAATTTCTTCAATTGGCAAGACCCTGTTTGTTCATTATGGGATCACTTTGTTAGACATCCTACTTTTTTTTTAGATGATGGAATAAAATAGGATATAATTTATGAACTGGAAAAGGGAATTCGAACTCTTTTAGCAATTAAAATGAAGAAAATTTTAGGAAGATTATCTTGTTTTTTATCCATATGATTGAATTTTGTATTAATTTATAATAATATATCAAATTTCAATTGAGAAGCATGTATTTGTAGAAAATTGTGACAGTAATGATTTTAATAATACTTCTCTTTATGAATACATAGCATTTTTGAAGTAATGAGTGTGTTGAGATCGAAAATTAAACGCATACTAATATATTATTAGAAAGAATATTAGAAAGAAGATTTGTTTTAAAATAAAAGAAATATTTATAATTAGTTGAAAATAGAAAAAAAAACAATTTGGAAATGGACTTGAATATTTTTATTTTGATACTCCAATTTAAGTCCTTCATATTCAAATTCGTATATGAAAATAAAGTACGTACATTACGTGTCACATTTGATGTGAAGAGTAGGATCTAAAATGTAATACTTTTTTTTTATGTTTATACTGCTTAGATGTTCGGAAACGTGATTTTGCAATAGCATATAAATGGATAATATTTATGATATTTAGTGTCACTTGGGTTAGAAAATATAAATAAAATTTCTTTATGAATATTGTTACAATAAAAATTATATAAGTACAATATTCTGACAAAAAATGAACATAGAATGACCAATTTTTAAAATACTCTCCTTTTCTGAAAAATGCTTCTAGTATAGTAATATTTTGCCTGTATATAGCTCAGACCTCTGTACAGAGGCTCGACTAGAGTTTTGAAATATATAACATAGAAGTGGGTTTATATATCCATGTTTTAGGACAACAGAGGGAAGAAATTTTAAGAAAAAAACGCCGATAATTATTTCAATTGGTTGTAACTCTGAAAATAATGTGAATTTTTCAAAAAAAAAAGTTCAGACTCTCTGGAAAAGTCTTTACTTTATATAAACAAAATATTATTATTTTAGAAGCATTTTTTATGAAAGGAGAACATTTTGAAAAAAGGTTATTCTAAGTTACTTTTTGCCAAAATATTGTATTGAAATAATTTTTTTTGTCAAAATGTCCTTAAAACAATTTTATACATGTATTCTAATGTAAGTGACACTACATTTCATGAAAACTATCCATTTATGCCCTTTTTTTAAAATAACGGTTCCGAACGAAAGTCGGATACCTTAATAGCTAAAATTAAAAAAAATGTATATCTAAACTGCTTATTATTCCAAAAAGCGTCAAATTTTGAAACTAGTATTTTGCAACTAGAAAAGAATTGAAGGCATTGAAATAACAGAATCCAGTTTAATCCTCTTACAAATCTTGTATACTTTTTTTAACGAAAATATAAGTAATTAGGATCTGTGATGGAAAAATGCTTATAAGAACACGTCAGGGCTTATAGAATGAAAAAAAATCAAGCTTAATTTACTACCTAAGTACAGGGGAAAAGGACTGTTTTTGAAAGAAAAATAAGTATTTAATCTGGAAACTTTTCTTCGCATATTCAGTGTTTTACTGAACGATTTTATTTAAATTCTTTTTATCAGAAGGAAATCGACAGTGTCCATGCCGTATGATTATGCGGCATGTTAAAGACCTTAGAGTGCCATTTTGGCTTGGGTACTCTCGGCGAAGTTAAGTTTCTTATTACAGTTTCACATTGTCAGAGCTCAGGTGCCTTACTCTGGGAATTAAACTGGGCTTCAAAATTACATTGCTACATTTGTTATCCACCTACATGTTGCCACAATAAAAAATGATACCAACTTCCGTGGAATGTAAGAAGTCTGCAAATGGTAATTACCAATCCACAGCCTCATTAGAAAAGGTATCAGAAGGTAATTGAATTCAAGTATTTTTAAAAAAATTCATCAAGTATATTTTAGTTAAGTAGTCACATAAATATAGTAAAACAGACTACATACCATGTTACAGTAGTTATTGTATTTCAACTTTTCTAATAATTGTAATAAAAATCGTGAGATTTTTGGGCAAGCCACTATTTCTATGAGAGAATTCTTAAATTAATTTTGATAAAAATTCCAGAGTATGTCCCCTTTCCTCAAATCTGACTAACCATGTGTGAGAACTTACAAAAACTACGACTCGGACTCGACATGACATCAAGAGTATTCTCAACAACGTTACAAAACACCAAAAATAATCCCAGATACAAATAATCAACGAACAGTTTAGGAATTATTCAGTTAATTTTAAGTATGAGGGAAATATCAGTTTAACTATTCATATTTAAATCAAAATGCACTTACCTGTAAGCACCAAACTATAATTGCAGCTCACTGATATTGATCCTTCAATAAGCTGATGATGAGTCTCATACAAACAGCCAAATTGGATCTGGACAGATAATCTAAATATATATAATTTACTTTAATAGTAAATAAACACCTAGGACTAGGCTAGGAATTTCTATCTAGCTAATATAATAATTATTATATCCTTCTGGTATGTAAATATTATCAAACTCTGTATATATAACTACGTACTACCTCGCTTTATATATTATAACTCATCTACATATCTCGTTTGCTCTATAAGAAGGAGTGACCACGATAGCTGAATGGTCATGGTGGTCGACGTCATCGAATCGCAGGTTTAAGCTCTAGTGCCACTGAGTGACAGCGGTAGCCGAGTGGTCAAGGTATTGAATCGTGGCTAACTTGTCACGAGTTCAAGACCAGTACCACTAAAGACCCACCGTAAAGGGGAGCGATGCACGATAAATATGTCGAGAGCTCAAACGTCCTCCCGTTGGCGTGGTGTCGTAGTTAGGAGAGAGGGTGCCAGCTCACAGGTGTCACCCTCTTCACTTGACAATGGTTCAAAATTATGAAGTCCGTCACTAAAAGTCCTCGTGCAGCTGAGCAGTGTGACGTTAATATTCACTCACTTACGCCACTGCAAACCTGCCTTCTAGTAGGACTGATACACGTTAATCTGTTGAGGATCAAAGTCATCCCGTCAGCTTAGTAGGGAAGTTCGGAGAGGAGTGCCAGCTCAGGTGCCATCCACGTCAGTTGACTTGGGTTTAAAATTTCGAGGTCCGACTCTAATAGCCACAGTTTTGTTTCACACCATAACCTAAATTAAAATTAAATCCAGTTTCTTTATTTAAAAGTCTATTTTTATTCAGAAAGGATTATAATTTTTTAATACACTTTTGTGCACAAATAAAGCCGTTAAAACGTGATTTTTAAATTTCCTTTCCTGATATTTTTTTCTCTCTTGCAAAAAATATTTATTTGTAAAATTATTTGAAGTAATGGAAAGTTCGTAACCCGTTATTAAATTTATGTTCAGAAAATACATTGCAAACACACATACACACAAATGTATGTTCAAAATATCAATTTATATTTAAATAAATCTAGTATATTTTTTTAAAATTTTCTGTAAGTGAAAGAAGGAAACGAGATCGATTTTCTTTAACACAATATTTTGTAACGTTATAAAAATATTACGAATTTTTGCAAGAGCTAATGTGTGATTATGTAACGTAAATTACAAATAAAAAACAGGAGCGTTAAGAGGGTGAAATTTAAATTTTGAGAGCTTTTTTTAGAAACAGTATGTCTCAGTATCTCTTATCTATTTGAAATACTTTTTAAAATCAATTTTTAAAACGAATTTTATCATATTTACCATAGTTTATCAGTTAGACTAAATAATCCATATCGACTACAAAGAAGGTACTAGAATAATACTTTCTTAATTTGGAATCTTCCACGAAGAATTTTTTTAATAAATTTGTAATTCATTACTCGGTAAAAATAAGAGAGGTAATTCGGTGACAAAATTAAGTCAGATTGCACACTAATGCCGAATATCTAGAAAAGTAAAAAACAGATGAAATTTTGTATGAATATACATTTATAAAACAGAAAAAGAGGTGTGTCATTGAAAAGACTTTTACGTGCACGTGATTATAAGTAAAGATCACAGTTAAGGAGTATCCAAAAGTTCTGTTATTGAATTCAAAATATGTCTTATAAAGGGTATGTTGTGACTCAAGAAACTATTATTTTTTTATTTCAATATTCTTTTATTTTACTTCGACACTCAGGATGAATTATCTGTTTACAGTTATGAATTAATGAAGTTATATACATGAAAGAATGAATTATTTGAGTACACGTTCCGTAAACATAAAATATTATACAGTTCTTTTCTTAGCGTAAAACGTAAACAACTTAGAATGTTCCAAAACACCTCTTATTTAACTAAAATTCTGTTGCCAGATTCAAAAGAGAATAAGTAAACGCGAAGCAAATATTTAATAATATAAAACAGAAATTGTTGAACTTATTAGGAGTGGCAACAGAGTACATATGCCTCTCTCTCTCACACACACAGTTAAACAGGTCATTGAACATGACATCATACTTTTTTTATCCTACGCCCATTTCGGCATTTCTGCCATTAGTCAACAAGAAGCCCAATAAAATGATGGCGAAGTATAAAAAATTAAAATTTGTCTCCGTAGAGTTGTTAACAAAAATTTTTTTAAAACAATAGAGCAGTGTCTAAAGTGAAGACCATTCGTTCATCCGTTTCAGCCTGGTGGCACAAAGGGCAATAAGCCGAATTCTTTACTCCAATGCGATGTAAATGCCTAAGCAAATAATCATGTCCAGTAAGTAAACAAAAGCACGTAACTCCAACAGTTCGAGACGAGGAACTGGGGATTCTATCTCACTTACACCTCTTACACCTTTATATATTACATCTTTTACCATACAGGGAGGCTCTATTAATTTGTAGTTTATTAAGGGCTACTTTCAGTCGTTTAGTTTAAACAGGAAGCACCACGGGAAGGCAACTGAAATCCCCTCCAACAATACAGCATACTAAATAGGAGGCAGATGAGTAATCAATGTGACAGTCGATTTCATTTCCACTTCTGTAACAAGGCAGCTGTTATCTCCGGAATGTCAAATCAAGGACTTTGAAGTAGCATGCACACCTCATACGCTCAAGGGTTTTGGGTCGAATCTGGCTGGAGTCTATGGATTTTCTGGATGCAATAATCGTGGGCACACATGTCATATGATCATGTGGCATGTAAAATATCACATAGGTATCAATTTGGCACTGATGCTCTCGACAGAATTAAACCACAGCAATATTTAGAATCCGAAGAGAGCTTCATTAAATTTAGTTCAAGCATCAGAATTTGGTAATGAGAGCCACCACTAGATGGTGCCACTACTGAAGTAACTCTCACAATCGGGGAATTTGGCATGTCTGCAAAGGCTTGAGTGTCAACATGCAGCCCATTTGAAAAAAAAATTGAAAATGTTCGAGAAAGAAAATGTCGGAATGCAATAGCTCTCTCAATAGCGTACTGGATATGCTCTAAGTGTTAAAGATGGTGATCTCATTTGCCAATCCATGTGGTGCACATACTCTCTTTTCTGGCTGTCGTAGACAAGTTGAACCCTGTGTGGACAGATTTTGTCGTTCATTAACAGAAAACCAGAACCAATTACACGCGTGAAAAATCGAACATGTATCTCCGAGATATCTTTTCTATACTACATAAAAGTCAGTGTATATTTGTCAAACATATGCAGGGCTGTACAGCTGTCAAACATAAGTAGTTATTATTTTCTGATGAGGGAGGGATATTAGATCTTCTGATCCAGATACGTCAAGAATAGGAGGCCATTTTGAATCCCGACCCATCCGTAAAGCAATTTTTGCTCCTCTGAAATCTAGTTCAAGAAGAACGTTGTCTGTACCCTCTCTCTCTCTCTCTGCTAAAAGTAAGCTGTTGTGTGTGAACGTTGCACAAACAATAGGTTTTCTGTAATACCGCTCTCTCTCTCATGTAGCCTTCGGACAACTATAGACCATGAAAATAGTGTTCCAGCGGCAGGAAGCAGATTATTTGAGAGCTGTAAAATGGAAGTAGTCCTGTGCTGGAAATGTAAAATATCGATCCATTCTCGTCATATTAGATTAAGATAATCTTGTTATGAATCTTCTTGGTGTCTTGAAAGTAATTCCACAAATTGCAGATAAAACTAAGTGTTACATTGAGCTCTGTAACCACCTTCACTTTGATGGGCCTACCTACAATTTATCGATAATTGCCCATTTTTCATTTCGTTATCTTTTCGTTAGTAGCTACTAAATTTTATACCTCATACTTTATAAAATTTACCTAACTCTTTCGTGAAACAAGGAGAATGTCGTAGAGGAGTATGGGCTGACAAATCATAGGCAGCCCATCGCGCGCTTATTTCTCCTATGTCACAGTAGGAACATATTTTCCTGTGTTTGCATAAACTATAATCTATACGAAACCACATTTAAATTTAATTATTCAAATCGTCTTCAAATTCACTTTTCACAAGTAACAAGTTATAAAATCTGCCTATTTGAGCAGATATTCTAAACGCCATGGAAATTTGAAAATATAAATAACGAATCTCTTATTTTTAAATAGTACTTAAATTGAAGTATTCAGTATTAATTCTATACCTTAGAATCAATCTAGACAGTAAGCTCCACTGGGGCACTTACATCCCAGAAACATCAGAAAAGAGCCTAAAACGTCTAAATCTCCTGAAGAGACTAACTGCTACCAGGGGGGGGGGAACTCCCAGGATGTTTTATCCACGATGTATAAAACCTATGTCCGTTTATTGTTGGACTATGGTTGTGAAGTTGTGGCCCTGGCAAGTACAACCAACCATGAAAAGGACGACGTCGTTCAGAACAGCACCCTCAGCATTATAACCAGTGCGGCCAAATCAACTCCAATTACTGAAATGCAACTCCAGACCGGCACCGAAACTCTTGATAGTCGTAGAGACAAGTTCACTCTGAAATTTTGGGAGAGAGACAGAAGAGTATATTGCAGGTAATGAAACGAGTACAGAAGGGCAACGCAGAGTTTCAAGACTCATAACTTCTTATGAAGAAACACCAACTGTCGCTAATAATGACTCACTGGGCTCCTATACAGCTCTACTCTACAGTTTCTATTGCCCTTCCATCTGAATGGCTCAACCTTACATGACATCAAATAAGGCTTATGTCATTCCTTATCTCATTCGCTCTGGAAATGATCGAAGAAGATATCCAGCAAATGAGTGGCTCCATATCTACTCTGACCTACCAGAAACAAACGGAGCCGACACGGGATGGTTCTGTCGGCTGTACGAGAGATCATTGGCTGTGGTAAAGAACGCCACCAACTGCAATGGTGAGGTCTTGGCTGTCTGTGAAGCTACAACACAATTAATAACTCTTGGCCTGGCTCCTGTGAAAGTTGTCTTCTTCATAGACTCCCAAGCTGCAATTTTAGCTTTAAGCAGTAATACACCAAATGACTGCCTTAACAGAATTGAGTGCCGAGCTAAAATTCTGGGGCTCATCTCATACGGCTAGACTGTGAGCTCATAGTGGGTTCCAATTCATGTTTAAATCCCTGGCAATGAAAGAGCCGACCAAAAAGCCAAGCAGGGAGCCGAGTCGACTCAACCGAAAGTCTCATTGATCCTCAGAACAGCAAAGAACATTATTCTCCAAATGCATTGACAAATATACTGCCGTGACCTTGGAAAACCATGGAAACTCTTGTTACTGTGGGTCCAATCCCAAGGCACCTGGAGAGAGCCGAGACTGTTACCCGCTTTCGCCTAACTACCGGACATGATCTTTTGGGAGTATAACTCCACTGGTTTGGCGTGGCTGCTAACGACGCCTGTCCACTCTGCGGCCATGCCAGAATGGATGGCAACCACCTGTTCCAATGCACTGGACTCGATGAATACCCGGCTGATGACATTGTCAGTCAGTACTGGGAGGCTCGGAGTCAAATGGTCAAGAAGCCAAGCACGCGCGGGTGTTGGATAAATAGAATAAAATATAGTCTTAATATGCTGAAATGTCTCACTTTACAAATATATATAACAAATTAATCATTTTTATTCTGTATAGTAGGAAAAATAAATAATTTTCTGGTATATACTGTCTGTTAAAAGAATATTTGAATCGAAAGCGAGAATGCGTATGACAAAGTACTGTTTTCATTGATTTTTTTTGCAAAAAAATCGAGAGAACTTGTTAAAAAACACATAGAATCTAACGGGGATAATGATTTTAACAATAAGAATGATTATAATATCAGACAAAATAAATAAAATTGATGGTACATTAAAAGAATATTGAACAAAAGAAAAATATTATTTCGATGTCCGAGACATACAATTATAGCTATGTTTGATACCAGCAATATATTTAATTTTTAAAACTAGTTACGAGAAATGAAAGTCAATGTTTGGTGTGGCATTCAGTTTATAACTATTTCTCATGAAATTTTAGAAATCTATATTACTTAAAAAAAATTTCTAATGCATTTTCGAAGTAGAAAAGATTTATAAGTCTCAGAAATATTCGGTTTTTCACCAGTATACGAATTAGTAAAAATTCCTTTTTAATTATTTTAAATATATTTCTTAAAGAAAGTTTGTTATATTTAAAATACGTATATAAAAGAGTCTATGTCTGTGGTTTAAGGATTCAATTAATCCTTATTAAATGCATATAGTTAAAATTTAAACTCTATGTTAAAACTTCTAAGGCTCTTTAAATTTATCCCTCTAAAACAATACTTTAAGTTAGAGTATTTAAAGTTTGTAACAGAGCTATTGTAGTAAGAGTAAGAATTTTTTTTTCTTTGGTTTCAATTAAAGTTTTAATCAAATAACATTGCTTTGGGGGCTCACACACAAATAAAAATAAGCACAAAGTTACTTTACTTTGGAAGTTGTTAAGGAAGACAGACATATTTTTCTAACCAATTTATAATAGACGCTGACTGAAGAAATTCCACTTTAATGCGATTCGTCTTCGGGCACATAGGCTCCAAAACACAACCATCAATTTCTGATCTAAATAGACATAAAATATTGAAATGACGGAGGTAGTATTGTCATGACACAAAAGAAAACATTGTGATTGGCTGTTGGGACTGAGTCAAGTGGGCGTGTCAACAGACGAGACACTTGGTAAAAAAGTTGGAACTCTCTGGTTGGCAAAATACTCAAACACAGCTCTCTGAATGGCTGCCTGTGCGGGAGGGATATGACCATCTTTGGCTACCCAGTGTGTTTCTGAAAGTTATGTATGATGTGGTAGGTGGGACTTGTCCAGTAATAAGTACAAGAAATTTAAATATGTAAACTGTGTGTGCGAACTTAGAACACAATTTATGTACATAGTAGAAGGGTTGCACTTCCTTTATTATTACACTCATGGACAAAAAAATTAGCGCACCAAGAAGGAGTCGTCAAAATGAAACGAAATTTTACATACGTAATGACTACTTTGATATAACTAAGTGATTATAGAAAACCAAAGCAAAACGATCATTTATTTCAGAGGAAAAGGCAAAAGAACGGAGGATTTAATACCCTGTTAAACCCCCTCTAGAGCGAATACACGATGCTATATGATCGGGTATTGAGGTATACAAGCTCTGTATGATGTCTTGAGACATTTCATTCCATATTTGCTGTAACCTTGCCTCTAGTTCATTCAAACTCATGGGATGCCCATCTCGCCGTCCCAAATGATCCCAGATATGCTCGATTCGGTACACATTTGGGGATCAGGCAGGCCAAGGAAGAGTAATAACAGTGCGGAGGCAGACTTGTGACACTCTTGCCGTGTAAGGTTGAGCATTGTCTTGTTGAAAAAGGGCTCCTGGAAGCCGTTGCATGAGTGGCAAAATATGTGGTTGCAGGATATCATGGATATACCTATGGGCTGTCATGGTGCCACGGAACAATACTAGGGGTGACCGTGTATTGTAAGTAATGACACCCCACACCATCACACCAGCTGTGGAAGCAGTGTGTCGCTATAAAGCAAAGGCAGGATTGAGGCATTCATCACGTGTTCGCCACACACGAGCACGATTGCCATCACTGCTAAGATTGAATCTGTATTCCTCACTAAAGACGACTTGGTTCCATTCCGCTGCACTCCAGTTTCCTCGTGTGCGGCATCACTCCAAACGGAGATGTCGATGGGTGGGTGTCAAGGTCAGCACACGTTATGAGCGGGACGATCCCAAATGTCCTTCAGCCAGGCGCCTTCGTATGGTTTGAGAAGACACAGGGGACCCTAGTGAAGGAGCTACTTTTGCCTGGATGGCGGCCGATGAAGCAGTTGGCTGTACGCATGAATTTCTTACGATGTGTCGATCTTCTTGGCGACTAGTCTGTCGAGGGCGTCCTGAGCCTGGTATTCGTGTGCATGACATCTCTCGGACCCACTGGTCCCAACATCTCTTCACAATATAGTCAGATTGGCCTAATTGACGAGCTACTCACCTAGTTGACCACTCAGCTTCCATCATGTCAATGATTCTTCCCCTCGCAAACTGCGACAGCTGCTCATATTGTCTTCAAAAACGGCGTAATGGAATGTGTAACTCAGCTTTTTCTATGTAAACGATTCAGCCAACTCAAATAAGCTTCGATTACCTGTTTTATACTCCACGGAGAACGACGTTAAACGCCCTCTACATGATATACGTAATGCGCAATCAAGCTGCATTTCTAATAATTTGCATATCTCCTCAATATGTACCTTTATGCCAAGTTTCGTTACGATCCCGTAATTATTTCTTGGTGTGCTAACTTTTTTGTCTATGAATGTATTATTTTTACAAAATGTAGACGCTGAGCGTTCTTCCTTGCCTTATTTATTGATTAAGTGTTTAATTATGTCATGCTTTGAAGCAACATAAGGGATCTGCAAATAGTTTTTTTTTCATTTTGATACGTTTGGAAATACATTAGTAAAACAATATCCCTTACCAAAATTTTTTTTTTCCAGAAATCAAGAAAAAGTTATACGATTTTAAAATAAAAGGAATTATTAGTTTTTTGTTAATGTTTTACTGTAAAATTGCACGAGAGTTGTTGGTGACGAACCTGGTAAACGATAAGGTCAAATGCCGAAGACGACACCCGGGCTCTACGAACTTCTAAACCCCGCCACAGACTTTGCATCTCGATACATTTAATATGTTCAACCCTCTACAACAGCAGCACTCAATCTTTTTTTCAGCCGGACCACATACTGTGACAACTATTTCTCGCGGGCCACATGCATATGACAACTATTTCTCGTGGGCCGCATACATATGACAACTATTTCTCGTGGGCCGCATGCATATGATAACTATTTCTCGCAGGCCTCAACATGATGATTAACGGATGAGGGGGGAGGGTACTCTATAAGATAAAAGACATTTAAAATGTAGAAATTGATCAAAATATTAATAGTTTTGGATTTCATTTTAAAACTAAATTCAACTCCATCAAACTTCTCAAAGAAAAGAAAGGGGTTGAGGCATTTTTTTTATGCTGTAATGGGGTAATTTCAATTTCCTTTCATCAATGATCCCAAGTTCCTCACCTATAAATATATTGTTGCTGAAAAAAAGGAGGCTTTGAAAGAGATTTGTGCTTAGTGGTATAGTGAGGAGCAAAATTATATATTTTTAAAAATATAGCATTTTCATGACAAATTAGACAAGTTGTTGATCCATGTTTTTTTTTCTACTGAGGGGAGGTAAGGAATTGTCCCTTGCTTTAGAAATTGTCCCTTGTTTTCTAGAAATTTTTATACCCCTCCTCCTTGAGCGGATGTGGTGAAATTCCTTCGGTAGGGAGTGTCAAAGTATTCCCGCGCTTTTCTGAGTTCAGTGAACGCATAAATTTCACGTCTTGTAGATTTGCGCGGGGAGTTTGTCCAATCAGATGAGAAATTCAAGGGAAGGCAAATTGTCCGGCTCCAGGATTTTGGAGTGATGGGGTGCAGAATGAAAGGGAACGCACCCGAATTTTCAGCAGAGGCTCTCTCTCAAAATTATAGCACTCAGATGTAATCAGAGATAACACCGGGACTGCCCAGGGGCCAACGCTGACTCCTCTCCTCAAAGTTAAGTTCCTTTCATTAATCTTTTTTTTTTTTTTTTTGTAAAATCTAAATTTTTACTTGTGCATAAAATAAATTTAACTTAAACGTAAAGAATCATTTCGTTAATTGAGAATTCTTTATTTTATTTAACTTTGGTCATGATGCGATTTAGAATTATCGAACCTGCGATACATTACCGATAATCTACGATAGGCTTCGCATCCCTACTTAACTGTCAAGATCCCAGTCGTCTTTTCTTCAGATATTTTTCGCTTAGAAGGTATGGGTTTTAATTAAATATTCGTTTCACCCATAAAATTGTCGCTATTCTACAGTTATTTGTAAACACTAAGCGTTACAAATACAAAAGGAAAACGTTATCTCTCAATTCCAACCAGCAACACATTGATAGCAAAATCGATATATAGGATTGCTTGATTGATAGAATTTCTCGCTAAATTTTTAATACATTGTTCTTAAATAATTGAATTTGTTAATGTAACGAGACATGATCGGGTCACTCTGAAAGTTCTGGCGGGCCGCAGTTTAAGTATCACTGCTCTACAAAGTGAGAAAAATAAAATGATTGAAAATAAAATTATCAAAAATTAAAATTTAAAGTAACCGATTTTTTAAATGTCCTTACATTTTACATCTCTTCAAAATCGCACGACCATAAATGTTTCTTCTTACATTGAAATAAAACATACTTCAATTTCCGTAAGAAAAAATTGTCCAATGTATTTCTTCCAGATGAAACACAAGATACCTTTGCTTGAGCCTGTATGAAGCTTTATATCTTTTTATGAGTCGAAAAATATTCAATATAATGGAGAAACATCCTCTAATAATACCTGCAAATGGCATCTGGAATGCGAAATAAAGCGGGAAACACTGTACAGCATTAGTGGAATACGTAATGGAGCTAGAACAATTATGGAATCCTCTCATCCATATAAATCATTGAAGCCACACAGAAAATTTGTGCCATTGAATCTCTTATTTCTATCTTGTTGCACATATTTCGTTTTTATCTTTCTTCGAATGCACAGAGATATTTTTATTTACTTCTTATATTCTCGAGAGTGTTGTTTCTTATGTCTTGGTACCTTGTGAGAGTAGAAAGACAAATATATGAAATCGATGCATGTGAAATTGTATCCGGTGCAACTTTATGTAAAATAAAAGGAAAAGTTCTTTATTTTGCAAATAATATTGCAATTCTTTGTTGGGTAACTATGTAAAAATTCTCTCAGGGTTCACAAAATCGCTTTTTTTTTTGCAGTTCTTGCATTTTAAGCAGAATAATTAATATTATGGGATTTTATAAAAGTATCTTTGTAACACAAAACGATGTTCTTAGCCAAAAAATTCAAAATATTGTACTATCATAAAATGCATGTGATGAGAAATTGATATATAAATAGCAAAAAGAGACGCACAACGAAATTCTCAAATTTCGTATATTGAAACTAAACATAAAAAAAAATTTCTTATTTAGTAATAGCAACAGAAATAAGTAAAATTACGCGTAGTAAATGTACACTATAGTGGGTTAATTTTTTTCTTTTTTTCCTTATGACCCTCTATTCATTGTTTTTCTGTCAGGCTTACGTTAGCATGTCCTTCAAGCTCAATCATCTTAACTTTCCCAACCCCCTACATTTTTTCTACAAACATAAAACCACAGTTAAAAGAATTGCGTTGATTTAAAACTATAACAATCGATTAAAAACATGCATTTACTCAAATTGTGATTTTTTTCACTTGTAGTTCACGACTGGCCAACCGATATTCAAATGGGGTTACATCAAAATGCAAAGAAGATTGGCCTCTGAAAATGTCAATCTATATTTACGGACGAAGCTTTATATAAATCGCGATGATAGGATTTTCAAATTTATAATAAATATCAAAATGCTAATTAATGACTTGTAATATTATGTACATGGAAATTTCAGAAATAGAAGCTTTTTCGTACAACTATGAAATTTGTTACACCACTATTTCAGGTACTTTACAAAAACTCGCATATTTGTTATTGGAGAGTAGTGATATTTAATATATTTATGAGAAACAGAACTTCAAAACTTCTTTTTGAGAAGTAAGCTTTGACAAAAAGACACATAGATTAACGAACACCGAACACAACACATACAAATACACTCAAGGTCATGCATTGAAAAAAGTCCTTGACTACGAGTATGAACCTTTTAAGGGAAAATGGAACGTACGGAAATTCGAAATAATATTGTGAAAAAAGAAACAAACAGACAGAGCAAAAGCATACAAGAGCAAAACTGTAAATTGAAAGTGGCGAGGTCTATACAGAAACTAATAATAAATTTGTCGCTATACTGAAATTGGTTTATTTCTGATGAATAACTTCATTAGACGTTTTCTCTACGCATCAATAGCTTTCTAATGGTATCCCATTTATCAGAACCGGTGATGAACTTTAAAACTCTTCTCTTGTAAAGTTAAATATTAACGCTTTTATATATATATATAATATGGCATATTTTTAGACCTCTTAAAAATAAAGTAGTCATAGTTTCTAATGGAATATTTAGCATGTGCCTGGTTATCTCTAAATTTTAAATGAAGGATAAAAAAAAAGAACCATTAATTATAAAGTACATATGCATTATATTTATAAGGTGCATATTTTATATTAACATTCTGAAAATTAAATGAACTTGCAAACAAAAATTATATCATGTCCTGCCATTTTTGTCAATTAGCAAAACTAATCTTAAAAAGAAATAACAAAACGTGCATTCCAACTGTCAATAAAATTTTGAATATAAACTATCAAGAACTATTTTTTATCTAGAGTCGAAGAATTTAACTGATTTTTTTAGTCTGAGTTTAATTCAAAATACAAGATGTAAAAATTGTATTGCCTAGATGGACCATAAGTTTTAATACATTTATAAGGGAATTAAAATAAAAAAAAACTTTATAATCAAATATATAAAACTGAATCTTACAATATTATTTTAACTTTAAATGGGACGAACTGTACCTTTAATTTAAAATTATCATATTTTGACTTCACACAGGCTCAAGTCTCCTTGGTCAACCATCTGTCGAAAAAGCCACTACCTCCATTGGAATTTCCATTACTGCTTTCATTAAAGAACTCTCAAGATTGTTCAAATTCGGATGCCATTTTTGGCACACCTTTCCCTCTAATACTAATCAAAATTAACAATGTGATTGATTTAAATCCAGACTGCTAGAAGGTTACTTTTTGTATTTATTCTATGAAATCAGGAACATTTTAACCCCCCGCTGACATCTTTACCTCATGATTAGGAGCAGAGTCCTGCTGTGAATTCATTTGATCAGGTTTAAATTCAGGGCCTTCATTATAGGTCATAAGTAGGAATTGCAATACCGGTATACTGGGATACCGAATACCGGTATTTTGAGTCATTTGTAAAATTTTGTAATGCTGGTATTCACAAGTTAACATAGCGGTTTTTCGGTATTTACTATAATTTTTTTTAATTGTTTCCTCTATATGTTCAGGGATCGTCAACATAGCAAAATAGTGTATGTTTTTGTTTTTATGTCTCCCTAACGGGCGAAATTAATTAGACTGCGAGTATAAAGTTGTATCGTATAATCAAGAAATGATAAAATATGTGAATCCTCCAAGGAGGTGGGCCAAATATATTCAATTACAGCGCAGAGCGCGCGCGATACTACACATGCATATTATTTGTAGTCTGAAATTTGTATTTGTGAAAACAAGGCTTTAACTGTAAAAAAAGTACGGAAAATTTCGAAATTTTTAAATCGGTGTCTTCGTTATTCACATTTTATTTGCATATCCTACTTATGATTTTAAAACTGAAAATTAAAAGGAAGAAAAGAGACTAACCAATTCCAATTTGGTCAAGTTTATAGTAAATTTTCTTAAATTTTTTTTTACCCACAAACCTATCCACATTCAGAAGAATTCGGTACAGTTATCGAAGATGATGATGACACTAATGTCGATACTGAAAAGGAATTGTCTCATGAACAAAAATTAGAATTAGAGATAACGAAAAAAAAATTTCACAAACAAAATATAATGCAGAAATTAGCTATCCAAAAAACCACCCGAAGTGAAATCGATTCATTTCAAAAGATGAGAGATTTATTAGTAAATAGTTGGAAAAAGTATATCGCGCATTGCTAACAGTACAAAAAACTAGCTAAGATGCTGAAAGAATGTTTTCGACAGCAGATAATTTTTGCACAAAATTACGTTCCAGGCTTAATATCAGTACAATTGATGCATTATGTTTTTTAAGAACAAATTTCAAAAATTTATAATAGTACCACAAATTGAATAGTGATATTTACACTTTTTGTGATTTAAATAAGTGAGATGTTCCCTTTCTTTTTTGTGATTCTTTATTTACTGTTAATTATAAACTGTCATATTTATAAGTTACAAATTGTTTTGTGTTATTTACACTCCCTAATAAAACTGGCAAAGAAAATAAAGAAATGATTGTGTGTTTTTCAAAAAATCCCGGTATTAAGATCTAAAAATTATCGAATATCGGTATTGAACTTTTGCTCCGGTATTGCAATCCCCAGTCATAAGATAATGCCTTGATAAACTTTTGCGTGGTTTGCATGACTTTCACACAAAAATGAAACTCTGAGATGCTTTTATAGTCAGCACTCAACCAAAGTATTACTGAAGAAGGATAAGTGCCCCCTTTTCTTCTTTTTACTTTCTTGTGCTCTCCTTTCGCATGTACGGTGTTACATTGGGGGAAATTGACAGGTAGCGCGAGAGTTAAGAAATTAAATAATTGATTTACTTCATCCACAGCTATTAATTACAAAATGTATAGTTGGTTACAAGTTATTCAAATTATTCATTATTTCCATTTCACAGAATATGTTATTAGTGAAGGAGGAGGGAAACACAATCGTTCTATCCAGTATTTCAAAGCAGACGGTCTTTCCCCTCAGTTGACGTGAGGGTGGTCACATCTGCAATTGCACCCGGCAGGCACAGGATTATTCAGGGGCCATGGTTAGCCTAGTGGTTAGAGCGTCTGACTCCAGACCGGAAGTCCTGGGTTCGATGCCCGATGCCACAAAATACCCTCCGAGTACACACGGAGTACGTGCTCGTTAAATCAGTGGGTCCGAAGGTCTTGTGGGCTGAATCACGAGTGCAGGGGAATTAGAAAATATTTCCCTTCCCTTTAGTTCCATGCTAAATTGTGGAGGTGGAGATAGGTGGTGTCGCTATCTATCGTACCTTCGAGGAATTTCACCGTGCTAGTTCGTACTATCACGTGTAGGGTGTCGTCAAGGCCTAGGCCAAAGACAGGTATATTTCTAGCCTCTTTCCAAGATGAATTTCGTGGGCCAACATCAGCCAGGTGGCATTAGAAACAACCACAATAACCAATTGCACTCAGGGTTCCGGCTCACATGAACTGTTGTTTTCTCACAACCTTCAGTTCTCTGTGCGATGTCAGATGAAAAAACCCCGCATCATTTTATGGGTGCACGTGTGGACAAGGGTCGTGGAATCCTATCTATGCAGGGAAGCCGATTTTGCAGCTGCGAGATAGAAAACGTTACAGCGGTCATTATGGTGGTTGGAAGATTAATCGACGTCAAAAATTTCTCGTAATTAAACAGAATCTGTCTGTAGCCATTATGAGCATATCGGTAACAGAACTTTAGATTTAAGTTACTCGGGTGTTTTAATTTTTTTGTATGGAAATCGTCAGTTATTCCTGAATAACCTCCTAGTCTAAGACCGTTTAATAATCCACAAATTGATCTTTTTGACACATTCCTCTGTATTGTTCGAGAAGTCTTTCGACTAGGACTGCTGACGATCTCCCATAATGCTTTGACGCAACAACAAGAAGGGACGACCGCTTCTACTACGGTCTGCGATGCTATTGGTCTCGGAAAATCTCTTAATTATTCGATAAATGAATAATCTTTTAATATCTAAATGTTTAAAAGCCTTAATTATATTTGGCAGGCTGTTCTTTTTTTGAGGGAGAGTAGCAACTGCTGCACGCTGTTGTTCAATTTTTTCTACTGTGTTAAAGCTCTAACTCTAGAGTGTCAAACAAGCAAGTTTTAACTTTAAGGTGGGCCTCAAAATAAATCAATATTCATAGAAACGTAGATTTATTTCGAATAATACATCATAATAAACAGATATAAAAGAACAAGAAACATCCTGGCACTTGACATCTCTTGTCTGCTACTTTCTGTCCTTATTTTGGAAGAGTTTTTTATATTTTTTTATAAATTATTCTGTACCGATATATTGGTACAAGCCACAAAAACGTTAGTTGTGTGCCGCATGTGGCCCACGGGCGTGAAACAAGAACGTTTTTTGAAAAATATTGCAGACGATCTCCGATAGCATCTCCTGCGCTTGAATCACAGCAAAGATAAAATATTTTTGTATCAGAGTTAGGGAACGACTAAGCCAGCGTTTCTCAAACTGTGTAGCACGTCCCCCTAGGGGGACGTGATAACTCTACAAGGGGGCGCGAGGATATTAAAAAGTCGAAAACAAAAGATTATTTAAAAAAAGTATTAATTTGCTGAAAGTGTAAACAAACAAAATACATTCTGGCATAATAAAAATAAAATACACATTTATACTAATATAATACACTAATAAATGTATCAGTACTTTACAATGTGTTTTATAAGTAATTGGACAATATTAAGTTTAGAGCAAGTTTAACAATTACCAGTGTCTCCATGGGCTTGTCATATATACAATTATATATGAAAATTAACACTTATCTTGATAATATATACGGTTTATAATTAATCCCTTAGCTGCCAAGATTAAAAGTTATACGGTTCACTCCCAAATCCCACTGTTTTTTCATGTAGACGCGTGTACTAGAGGAGGGGGGAGGATAAAAGAGGAATAAAGAAGCAAATCCTCTGAAATACGTAAATCCTTCGCAAACACTGTCAAGTTAATTTTATTGCATTAAATAGGTTTCGGAATAATTCTATGGATAGAAGTTCACACAGAAAATATCGTACTTCGAAAAGACGTACATATACGTCTGGACCAATTAATACATTGGCAGACCAAGACGTTTATATGCATCGGTGGGATTTAAGAGGTTAAAGTCGTATTGTAGCTTTAGCGTCAAAGCATATTATTGCTGAATTTAATACATTGTTATTGTAAGAAGAAAGCGGGGCACAATGGAAAGTAAGACTAAAAATTGGGTCGAAAGGATCGAAAGTTTGAGAAGCACTGGACTAAGCAATGTCTCAGCTTATTGAATGCAAATTGTGAAAAATTAAAAATGTATTAAAAATGAACTTTATGTTTAGAACTAATATTTAAAGAAAAAAGGATTATTTTGCCCAACAAATGTAAAATGAAACGTCTCAAATACAAGCCGAATATATTTATATGTAATATCAAATAAAAAAGTACTGTAAATATGTCTAAAAATGAATATACCACAGATAGATTCTGAATAAAAAGTTTAATCTTTACGATAACATTAAAAGGAAAAATGAGGAAACAGAATGACGTAAAGATAATACTTTTAAAGAAAAAAAAGAAAGGAAATGCAATAAGAAATGTCATTTTCTGATTAAAACAAATCTTAAGAAGTATAGAAAAGATTTCTTGAATGGAAGTGATTTCTTTGGAAGTTGTTAAAAGTAACGTCAATACGTATAAGAAAAAAAATTCAGGTAAATTCAATTGGAAATTTTTTATTACGTTTCGAAGAAATAAAATTAGATTCTATTAATCTCTTTCTAAATTTGCTCATATCAGCAGTTCGATTTTATTTCGAGGTACACTTTATTTTGCAAATTTCAATTTTCTATGTATAGTAAAAAATTCCCTTAATAGATTTTCGGAACAAAACAAAATAATTTAATCCTCCATCCAATTTTATTCTTCGTAAAATAATGAGATTTTAAATAGTGGGAGCAAATATTAATATTATACAGCATTAAGAGGGTCTGGCACATGAATTTTTGAAAAATTATCGGTTTTCACACTTTTTTATATTTTCTAAAGATTAAAATATTTCTATTAAAAATGATATACGATATGAAGAAATATGATAATAATAAGAATTTTATTTATTTTTTTAAAAGAAGCTACTCCTTGACGCGCATCAAATGATTCTGCTAGGAGCACATGTGTTTCTTCTCTCTTGCATAAGTTTCTGATGAGCGCGAATACATATGATGTTCAAGTGAAAAAAATTAGACTGTATCGGGTTTATCCAAAAGTGTATGACTATACTGTATGGTGTTAATAACACCATATGGTCAGTGATTCCAAGATCAACATTTGTGGAGTTAAAAACTCTAAAACTATGCATAAATATGGCTATTGCACAGCTCAATGTAAGTAATGTAGCAAAATTAATGATCTTAAAACATTGTGATATTGAACCAAGTTATTACTGTGTGTCATGCTAAAAAAAATTAGATGTACGTAGGATTCGTGTAGCCCATCGAAAGCATCTTAAGATCTTAAAAAAAGACAAAGATGTTAAAAGTAATGAAAAAAAAGACAATTAGAAGTCTTTTGTAGGCGTAGAGGGTAAAGAAAATGCTTCATATGCTTTTGGAAAGTACTAAAAAAAGTAAATGCTCAATAATATACAAATTTTCTCTTTAAAGCCTGTTTTCTCAAAATGTAATATTTTTCACTTTATGTACCTATTTTTCTCAAAACCTACTAATTATATCATCCTAGAATTTTCAGCCAGCATACTTTTAACACGATTACACATTTTAATGGAGGGAATTAGATATATCTGGCAAACCTTTTTAGATAAGGCTATTTTTAACTAAATTTTATGGGAAAAAAATTGAATGTTTTTTTAAAAAATTCATAATTATTTTAACTTTCAACAAAAAGAAAAAAACCTTCGTTAAAGTTTTGTTGATGGTATGCATAACCTGTTGTAGAAATGTTATCCATGAGAAGTAAATAGTTTTTGAGAAAAAAGGTACATGAACTTACACAATTTAACATGGGCTCCTATGGACGTGTCGGGCCTCATTAATTGTTTATATTTCTTTGAAATCCACTATACATATAAAGAGACGTATGCTTAAAGTGAATAAAATATGATTTTAAAATCAACCTTCTTCATTTATTTGAGTATTTTTAAAGCACTTTGTTGAAATGAATATTTTTCTAAATTTACTAATCAATTCTTCTATTCGCTCTTTTTTAAACGCACAGTTATTGGTCTTCATACGAGAAGTTTTTATAATAATGAAATAAAGTTCTTATAACAGATTATGAAGCAGCGTCTGGATATGAAGAGAAGGAGAGAGAGAGCCCAACTTTATTAAAAAATATACTAAAGAGCTGTCAGCGACAAAAATTATAGATTTATTTCTGCGTTTTTATTACAAAGGAAGTAAATTTTTATACCGGGTTAAGTTTTTAAATTAGTTATAATTTCCACCGAGATAGATAGCAATGCTCATGTTCCTGTATATTATATAATATTTTGGCGAATGTGAGTGAAGTAGTGTTCACATATTAGCATCGCACATTAAACACGTAGGCACTGTCGATGAACGTAATTTTGAACGATGCTGAAGCGACGAGAATGACTCCTGAATTGGATCCTCTCCAAACTACCACACCACGCCAGAGGAAATACATTAACCCACGACTGATTTGACATGTACATCAAGTTGCTTAGCAACCGCGGCCCACTTTTGAATATTTGGAGAAATCTTCAATTCATATTTTTGTATCTGTAGAAATTACAGCATGCAGTAGAAAAAATAATGTATACAAATTAGCATAATTCTCTGTCAGCATAATTCTCTCTCATAATTCTCTCGGGCCTTCAGTTCTTAAAAACTATTGACCGGTATTGAAATAACTAGATATATTGAGGGGAAAAAATGACTTCTTCGAAAAGGTTTCGAAATAGTGACTGAAATTCTAAAATGTTGAGTAACACGACATGCTATTTTATTCCGATAAATTTGCCAATAAAGAATATATCAAAGGATTCAGCTAAATCTTTATATTTTTGTCGAATTATGATTGTATCAGAAAAAATTAATATTAAAAGATAAAATGTTGCCCAGATCTATCAGCGGGCGATTTTTTTCGTATGCCAAACAATATTTAGCGCATAAGCTGTCAAAACACTATATTGGATGAAAACTAACTATGCCTGACACACTTCACGATAAAAAATACAGTCTACAGTAGTAGTGTTCAGCGGGCTTCCTGGGGTAGCCAGCTTTTTCTCGGGGTAACCACTACTTTTGAGTTATTCATTATTATGTTTTGCTACAACTACTTTTTATTTATCCATTTTAACTGCGACTGTACAGTCGTTTTTAGAGATACATATACTCTACGTCAATATTCTATTCTGTAATCTAAAATTGTGTTACATTCAATTAATAAAATAGTTTCAAGAACTCAAATTTTTATAAATCTGAAAAATTGGGATTTCCTCAAATGAATATCAAATTTTTAACACAAAATCCTTTTTTAAAATCGTGCATTTACTTTCTCAAGGAACAACTGAACTGAAATTATTCCAATTAATTTAATTTGTTTATTTCCATATAAAATTCAATTGTATGATCTAAAGGAAATATAGAGAATATATTGAAGTAGTTTCAGATATTCTGATGAAACTATGAGATATCTGTTCTTGTTTTTATTGTTTCAATTAGTATCATAAATTTTGTTTTATGTACTCTACATACTCTCACTCAGATATCTTACATTCATTTTATGAAGTTGGTTTATGCCAATAGATTAAGACCTAAAGCTAAATATAACATCTAGTTTTATACAAAAAATTTTTATCTGAAGAAGTTTTAAAGGAGATATTGAAAGAACTAGTTGAATTATAGACAAAAATATGTGTAAAATAACTTTATAATTAATTTTACACAGTAAAAATGTGTAATTTTATTTCGAAAATAATGGTCTATTTTCATAAGCGAATTTTATTTAGCGATGAAGCGCACTTCTGGTTGAATGGCTACGTCAACAAACAAAACTGCCGCATTTGGAGTGAAGCTAATCCACAAGTGTATGTCGAAACACCGTTACATCCAGAAAAACTGACTGTTTGGTGCGCTTTATGGGCTGGTGGAATCCTTCTTCAAAAACGATGAAGGCCACAACGTTACAGTCAATGGTGATCGGTATAGAGCCATGATTACTAACTTTTTCATTCCAGAATTGAACAATCCTGATGTCCAGGATCTGTGGTTCCAACAAGACGGCGCAACATGTCATACAGCTCGTGCCACAATCGATTTATTGAAAGACACGTTGGGTGACCGCCTAATTTCACGTTTTGGACCTGTAAATTGGCCTCCAAGGTCTTGTGATTTAACACCGCTAGACTATTTTCTGTGGGGCTATGTAAAGTCATTGGTCTATGCGGATAAGCCACAAACGCTTGACCATTTGGAAGACAACATTCACCGTGTTATTGCCGATATACGGCCACAAATGTTGGAAAAAGTCATCGAAAATTGGACGTCCAGATTGGACTACATCCGAGTCAGCCGTAGCAGTCACATGCCAGAAATCATATTTAAAATGTAATGCCACAAGATTATCTTTCGAATAAAAAAAATCATGTGAATCGAATAATACATCGTTGTTTTATTGCAATTTAAAGTTCTATACCTCTAAAAAACACCCTTTATAAAATCCATATTTACTATACTTCTTAAGGTATCCGACTTCGTTCGGAACCGTGATTTTAAAAAGGCACATAAATAGATAATTTGCATGATATTTAGTCTCACTTAGATTAGAATACATGTATAAAATTGCTTTAAGGACATTTTGACAAAAAAAAATTTATTTAAATACAATATTTCGGCAAAAAAAAACTTAGAATAACCTTTTTTTCAAAATGTTCTCCGTTTGTCAAAAATGTTTCAATTATAATATTATTTTTGCCTCTCTATAGCTCCTCTGTACCTCTGTTAAGAGACTCAACTACAATTTTTGAAATATATAACTTAGAAGTGGGTTTGTGCATATTTCACGACAAGAAAGGGGAGAAATTTAAAGATAAAAACGCCGATAATTATTTCAAATAGTTGTAACTCTGTGAAAATAATATGATTTTTTTAAAAATCATAGTTGAGCCTCTGTACAGAGGTCTGAGCTAGACAGGCAAAATATTATTATAATAGAAACATTTTTCGCAAAAGGAGAACATTTTGAAAATCGATTATTCTAAGTTAATATTCTGCCAAAATATTGTATTTAAATAATATTTTTTTGTCAAAATGTCCTTAAAACAATTTTATACATGTATTCTAAACTAAGTGACACTAAATATCGTGAAAATTATCCCTTTATGCAATTTTTTTTAAAATCATGGTTCCGATTGTGGTCGGGTACCTTAAGATCTTGTGACATAACTAGTTAACTCCGAGTAGCCTATACTTGAAAGATCTCGGAGCGCAGCCAATGAGGTAGTAGGTGTTGAAGCCATAAGCAATCACAGACACAAACATGCTTTAAAGATATGCATTAATTAAGAAGCTTAAGTTATTTTTTATGATGGAAAGATCAACACTCGCGATCCAATTACAAAGAATTAAACTCTTTCTTATCTGATAACAGTCGCAGGTCACCTGGAATTATCCTCAATAACATCCACACTATTCCGGATCAATAAATCATTCAAATCTACCTGTATCTCTAGCTGCATGCTCTTTCCTTTATTCAGGAAATATGGTTTGTATATTAAGTTGTGACCGTGGTAGTATTGCGATTATGGTCACGAACTCGCGCGGTTGCCGTGTCATGAGTTTGAGTCCTAGTGCCCCTGAAGACCCACAGGGAGATGAAGACGTAAAATTTGTTGAGGCTCTTACAATGGGATGGTGTGGTAGTTTGAATAGTGGATCACCACATCAGATCTCGTCCTCGCCAGTTTACCAAGGTCCAAAATTACGAGTTCCGTCGCCAAAAGAACTGTGCTACTTTACAGTGCAACTTAAAGAACTATTCACCTGTGCATATCATGTTTCCTCCGTAAGAAAATAGTAATTTAAACTAATCAAAGCATCAAAGCAACTTCAAGTTAGTTTAACCATTTATCTACTGCAGTATGATTTACTGCAGTTTTTTTCGCATGCACACAATATATAAATTTTTTAAATCACTACATTGAAAATTAAGGGATGTACTTGAACAAAATACTCAACTTTGGAAAATTTAATCCGCTAGAGCTAATTAATTAATTAAAGATATTCAACTGTAAAACTAATTATATTCACTGTTCACTTAAAATAAATAGTCAAATCATTTTCTAAGGTCTTCATTAACATACAAAAAATAAGACAATTATCTATTGACAACTGTCTTTTCGGAACGAAAATGGCAAGTTTCGCAATCCTCTGTAAACGCAATTTCCGCTATAAAACTATTCACACTCCCCGCTAAAATACTCATCATAGAACCCGCGCTACCTTGGAAGAGTAGATTTAAAAGAATATTCCTGCTAAGTATCGTCAGTGTATCCGTAAAAATGGATATTCTATGCAATTTTAAAAAGAGAGTGGTACTTCTAAGTACCGTCGGTAGATAAAGGGTTAAGAGGGAAAAGTTGAAGGTTTTGAAAGATAAAACTTGAAATAAAATTAGAATTTCCTTAAATTTAAATTGCGCATTCCTAAATCTGACGATTAAAATCGTTTTATGGATATTTATCTCTTTACACATAGAGGCTGAGAGGACATGATACATTTTTCATATGGAAATGAAAATTATTCCACGATATAATGAAGAAAACCACACACACATTTAGGAGTATTATTTCTGTCTGACCCTATTAATAAATGAATTAAAATGTCAAATACATTATAAAGTTAAGTACAGAAATAATATAATATAAACAATAAGTTACTTAAACTTTATGTATAAAGAGAATGAAAACAGTTAAGAACATTTTTTGTAATTAATAATATACATACAGTAAAAGGATTCATTAGTTTTAAGGTTTCAACTTGAATTTTTTTTAAAAATTGGTCAGACACTTAATTTATCCCTCCAAGAAATTGATAAAAGCCTTTGTTAAGTCCTAATTGTATTATTCAACTGTAGAAATACAAATTAATTAAGCTTTTTTTATATAAGCATCGTATGTAGAAAATCTGGAATAATTCGCAAAAAAAAAGTTTTAAACAATTCAGTTAAAAACATTACTGAAATTTAGATACAAATGTATTTTTTTTCCATAAAATTTTGGACATATTTTTATTTTTCATGTACAGCCGAGAATTCATCATGTTGATATTTTTATAAAATTTCTCTCTTTATTTAACAAAATGTAACATTTGCTTAACACACATACTCCCTTTTATTGATCCATTATAACTGGTAGCTCCTCTTCACAATTAATCAAAAAATCAAAATAAATTTTATTACCTTTTCTATGTATGAAAAAAAATTGAATATCAGTAAAAAAAGAAAATGCATTACGGTTTAAATTACTGATATTTTACTTTTATTGTATTCTTTAGTTCCTATCGTTAAAATTCAATGGCATGAATTTTATAAAAATAAATATCTAGTAAAAGTTAAACAATCGAGGATTTAATTTTAAAGCTATTTATACAATTAATATCTCAGACAACCATAAAATACATTAGGATTTTTTTCTCAAAGCAAGACGTAAAATTATGTTACATTTCTAATACTAAGTATCTAATTTGTAATTAAATTAAAAATTTATGAAAACGATTTATTTCCATCTGCTTTCACACTTCTTTTTTCAGTTCGGTTACGTTGTTAAAGTGTCTCTTTTGAAATATTTAATGCGAAGGTTTGAATATTATATAAGAGAGTCATTTTAAACCTCTAATTAATTTTTATCTAACATATTTTGTAACATTATGCATTAAAATTATCACATTAAACTTCATAGTAATGGTATGTAAGAAGAAATATTTTCTTGTTTGTTATTCATGGTTCTACATTTAACCTCTCATTCTCTGTATAATTTTTTTCACTATCCCACTTTAAATTCCCCTTTATTTGTTACAAATAAATCTTCATCGTTCCAATCAATGTTATTGTTTTAATAAAATTTCAAATCTCTTATCTTCTCTAAATCGAGCCTTTCATTTTGTATGGCTCTAGAGTTTGGGGCGAGGCACTTAAAAGAAAGATGAATTCTAAGTATCTGCGACGCATACAAAGAAGGATACTTTTACGGGTCATATGTGGTTATCGCACAATAAGTTACGACTCAGTTTATGCTCTTTCTGGCTTCCCTCCAATCGACATTACTATTCTTCATAATATTGCTTTTAGAGAAAATCTCTGCTTCTTCCATCTCTAATTATGATTGTATTCTATCTCCATTTTTTATCCCTCATCCTTCAGAGAGGAATGCCATCAATACTGTTCAATTTAGTGACAAGAGCACAGAAGATTTCCCTGTTATTTGCTATACTGATGGCAGTAAAATTGATGGAAGAGTTGGTTTCGCATTTGTTGTGTTCAGGAGTGGTGTTGAATCCGAGAACTTTCAATTTAGAATTCGTGATGAATGCACAGTTTTTGTAGCTGAACTTTTATGTTTAAATTTCGCCGTTAAATGGATCACTGAGCAAAATAGTGTCATCTCAGAATACCTCATCTGTACTGACTCTCTTTCCTCCTTGGATTCTCTTAAATGTATTTCTTCATCTAACAATATAATCGTCGAGATCCAGAAGCAACTTAAAAGCCTAAGAGATAAAAACATCTCAATAGATTTTGCATTTGTTCGCGGACACACCGGCGTTCTTGGAAATGAGCGAGCCGATTGGCTTGCAAAAGCTGCAACCAAGCGCAAAATTGACATTGACGTTAATATTCCTAAATCGTTTTACAAGAAGATCACGAATGAAAGAATGATGAAGTCTTGGAACCAAGAATATCTCATTTCTAATAAGGGGAGCATAACAAAGAAATTTTTCCCACCATTAATAAGAGACTATCATGTCATCATTTTTACACTAACTACAAATTAACCCAATTTCTCACTGGTCACGGTAATTTCAAAAAAGCTACCTGAACAAATTTAATTTAGCTCCTTCATCTTTCTGTGACTGTAATATTGGTGGCGAGGAAAATGTAGAACATGTGATCCTTCTGTGTTCCAAGTATGTCAGAGAGAGAAAGATCATAAGACTGGTGTTCAAGAGACTCAACATTAATTGGCCACCAAATTTTCACCAATTTCTTTCCACCAGTAGTGCTTTCAATAATTTCTGTAAATTTGTTGCAACTGTTTGTAATCCTTCTTAACTTCTTTTTTTTAATTGTTTATTTCCCTTGAATGTGTGTTTAATACTTACTTCTGTAAGCCCCGTGTGATACTTTGTGGTGCACGGGGATTTTAAAATAGTTTTCAATAAAAAAAAAAAAAAAAAATCCCAAATATACATTTTTAAGTTATTGCACTCTAAAGAAAAAGAAAAATTTTCCGCGACTGTCAAAACTTTTAAAAACAGAAAAGTCATGAAAATTAGCTTAGGGCAGTGGCGCACACAAAGGGGGGTCCTGGGGCTAAATATTTTTAATCAAAATTACACAAGACTTACACATTAACTATTTTTATTTACTTATCTTTTACTGGTATAAATCTTGTTAACTGTAAAAGCATTGAAGAAAAGTTTGGAAAGAGGGGAATTGTAGGTGGAAAGATACAACAAAATGAAATGATTGCTGTGTTTTACAACAAATAACAAACTTCGATTTCCTTTAACGTTTTTTTCAGATCTGTATGAGAGCTATTGATTATAAACATCGGTATATAAATTCAAACCATTTCCTTCCTAAACCTGATACTGCAGTTAAGTTATGAAGACGAAATATATCATGGTACTACACGAGTTGTTGGGGATAGAATTGAGATTCAAATCCGCAACCGATTTCGCAATCAAAACCCAATAAATTTATATCAATGGATTACGGTGATCTTCATGATATTACACACATAATGATGTTATTGAAAATTATGTTTATTCAAAGGTATCGTTATCAAAAGATTTCAAAAGCCGAAATGTACATAAAACTAAAATCAATTGTATTCAAAAAATGATTTATTCTGATAATACATATCACTATCTTATTTAATGCTTGGTTTAATAGTTCAACTTTAAAATTTGTAAGAACGGAATTAAAAAATGTTTTTGATAAACAATAGTATAAGCAAATGAGAATAGTTAAGCATTAAAAAGTAATCAACATATATAAAACCAGTAATTAAAATAATATTAAGAAGTTTAATTTATTTATAAGCGGATATAAATACAAATTAATTTAATTTAATTATAAAAATATGAATAGTTTTTCATATGCATATTTAAATTGATGAAAAATGGAGAGTTAATTTGAAATGAAAATGGAAACTGAAGGAAAGTTGGATGAGTCAAAAAATAGCAGTTAGTAAATATCTAAAACATTAATGCACAATGCACACTTAAGTAATCCTATGAATAATAAATATCAAAATGTATGTATTTAAAATAACATGTACGCCTTTCCTTGCTTCATTTAATTATATTTTATTTTTGATAATACATGCTATTAAATTGCTAAGAAAATATCCGCAAAGCATAAAATTTAGTAAATTATTCACATTATATCCATGCAATGTTTAACCCATTTAAATGTTATTAAAATAAATAAAAATTAAAAAAATTTATATTTATATTTATTACATGTCAACTTAATAATATTTTACAACTTTTAAACCTTTTTCAATTTATTATTTTAGATTTTTCTCCATTTTATTTAACACTTTATAGAAAATAAAATCATCGAAAACTTTAAAAGTAAAAATATTTTTGGTACTTTTGTTTTTAATTTCAAATTAGCATGAGATTCAAATTATTCCAGTTAATTTATTTAACTGACATAAGAAAATATTGTATTTAACATAAAATGTTGTAAGCTGTTCAAATTTCTCGTAACGCTTCGAAACGGAATGAAATTGATTCCATGTAAAATAATATTTTATAATAGATAGTATTTTTTGTGCTTCCATGTTTCTACTAATATTTATTTATTTTTCGTAACTATTTGATTATTTAAATAATGCAAAAAATGTCAGTTACTAAATAGAGGAAATTAAACTTACGCTACAGTTAAACTCATTCGATGTAATAGCTATCTCTTTATTAGTAAAATACAGGAAAACGTCCTTTAAATGATGGATCAAAGAAATAAAAGAGATAATTTTTAGAGTAAATCCCTCAACATTTGTACTTTACTTAAGCAACGCTAGGTGAAAAATTGATGACGGAGCATGGTTTAGAAATTGTGATGATAATAAAATTCCACTGAGTTTTAAGAACCTATTTGAAATGTTTACTCACACACATTATCCCTCTGTATTTTAACACATTCTAATGTTTTAAGAATATAAGTAAGCAATCACACACAAAATATGTTGGATTTAATTTCTGATCGGTTAAATCAGCTAACGTTTGAGGTGTAACATTTCGAATTAATCTCTGATTCTATACGTTAAGGTCGATATATATGCGAGTTCTATCAAGTAAGATTTTAATTCTTCTGTAGGAGTCAACTACACTCATGAACAAATAAATTAGTGCACCAAGAAATAATTGCGGGATCATAACGAAACTTGTCATGAAGGTACATGTTGGGAAGATATGCAAATGATTAGAAATGCAGCGTGATTACCTATTACGTAGAGCAGGTAGAGGACGTTTAACGTCTTTCTCCGTGGAGTAAAAAACAGGTAACCAAAGCTTGCTTGAGTGTGATGAATTGCTTACAAAGGAAGAGCTGAGGTAGACATGCCATTACACCGTTTTCGAAGACAATATGATCCATTTTCGCAGTTTGAGAGGGGGGGGGAATCATTGACATGATGAAAGCTGGGTGGTCAGCTTGGTGAGTAGCTCGTCAATTAGACCGATCTGATTGTGTTGTGAGGAGGTGTTGGGACGAGCGAATCAGAGAGATGCCATTAACACGAAGACTAGGCTAAGGACGCCCTCGACAGACTAGTCGTCAAGAAGACCAACACATCGTAAGAAATGCACGCGTAAAGCCAACTGCTACCTCGGCCGCCATCTAGGCACATTTAGACCCTTCACTAGGGGCTTATGTGTCTTTTCGAACCATACGAAGGCGCCTGGCTGAAGGACATTTATTTAGGATCGCGGCGCCCATTACGTGTGCTGCCCTTGAAATCCACCATTTGACGACTCCGTTTGGAGTAGTGCCGCGCACGAGGAAACTGGACTGCAGCGGAATGGAACCAGGTTGTCTTTAGCGACAAATCCAGATTCAATCTCAGTAGTGATGACAATCGTGCTCGTGTGTAGAGACCCCGTGGTGAACGCATTAATCCTGCATTTGTCTTACAGCGACACAACGTTCCCACAGCTGGTGTTATGGTATGGAGTGCCACTGCTTACAATACACGGTCACACCTAGTATTGATCCGTGACACCATGATCGGCCAGCGATATGTCCTTGACATCCTGCAACCACATGTGTGGTCACTCATGCTACGATTTCCAGGAGCCATTTTTCAAGAAAATAATGCTCCGTCTCACACGGCAAGGGTGTCCCAAGACTGTCTCCGCTTTTATACTACCCTTTCTTTGGCCTGCCCGATCCCAAGATTTGTTTCCAATCGAGTATATCTGTGATCATTTGGGACGGCGAGTTGGGCATCTCACGTGTTTGAACGAACTGGAGGCAAGATTAAAGCAAATATGGAACAAAATGTCTCAAGACATCATACAGAAATTGCGTGCCTCTATGCCCGAACGTATCGCATCGTGCATTCGAGAGGGTTCAACAGGGTATTTAATTCTCTGTTCTTTTGTCTTTTTCTCTGAAATAAATGATCATTTTTCATTGATTTTTAATCATTTACTTACATCAAAATAGTCATTACGTACGTAAAATTTCGTTTTGTTTTGACGAATCCTTCTTGGTGCGGTAATTTTTTGTCCATGAGTGTATATTTATACGAACTATAATTACGTAATAACTAGTAATAGAATTACGTAGAAACTAGTAATATGTAACAGGAATAATCATTGCTTTCGAATACCAGAAGCGATATGTACGTATTTGCAACAGACTAATTACAAGAGGACGATAAAAATGAAAATTTGTTCACGAAATTAGATTGAGGACATTTTTTTGGAAGTAAAAGGGTGATTTGAATATTTTTTTCTTTTGATGTATTGATCATTTATCAATGTTGCACTTAGATATTTCGCGGTTAAGACTGACCTTCTAATTTTGAGTCTAAGGTCAAGTGAAAAGAAGATGACTCCAAACTTTTACAGCACACCTTAGTGCAGTACTTCTCAAAGTTTCAATATTCGCGGCCCAATATTCAATCATTCTTTTCATCGTGCTCCCCTCCTACGATAACAATGTATTAAATTCAATATAATACTATACTTTGATGCTAAAACAACAACACAACTTAAAACTCTTAAGTGCCACCGACGTACATAAACGTCTTGCTCAGCGAAAGCATTAATTTCCCCTGACGTATATATACGTCTTTCCGAAGTACGATCTTTTCTGTGCACTGCTATCCATAAAATTATTCTGAAGGTTTTGGAATGCAATAAAAGGACCTTGACAATGTTTGCGAAGGATTTCCTTACTTCAGATTATTTGCTTCCTAATCCCTCCCCCAATATACGCGCGATAACGTATGGAAAACGGTTGGTATCGGGACGCTAATAGTGTGTAACTTTTATTAGTGGCAGTTAAAGGATTTGTTAAAAATCGTACAAATTATCAAGATAAGTGTTTTATGTATACTTTTTGTAAATAATTTTATAAATGACAATCCCAGGGAGTTACTGGTAATTATTAAACATTCTTAACTTAGTATTGTTAAGTTAATTATAAAATACGTTGTGCAGCACCGATGCATTTATAAGTGTAATATATCAGTGTAAATGTGTATTTTATTCTTTATTATGTTAGAATGTATTTTGTTTGTTGACTTTCAGTAAACTACATTTTTTCAAATAATGTTCTGTATTGGACTTTTCAATGTGCTTGCGCCTCCCTCGTACAGTTGTCACGCCTCCAAGGGGGGAGCACCCCACAGTTTGAGAAACACTGCCTTAGTGAGTTAGCTTCATTCGATATAATGCTTATCAGCTACTCTACTCAATCATTGGTTCCAAGACTTGACACGTGATTCGAGAAAGAAAGACTCGACCACCAGCTCGCGGCCCTGGCCACTTGAAATTTTTCTTATAAAAAAATTTCCTCGATACACTCTCATTTGTAAAGTTGTGACGTATCTATACGCAATCTTCTAATTAATCCCTTTAGGAAACCTTTGGGCTATCAATTCGAGTTATTCACAACCAACCCTTCGGAAGAAGAAAATTGTTATATGTAAACTAACTTACTATAAATAGGCAAGGTTTTCTAGCTAGGAGGAAAGAAGGAGCAAAGATATACTCGAGACAGGTGAGATTGCTCCTAAAGGTATAATATTAGAATTATAGAGCTTTGATTCTTATTAGAAGGAAAACTTAAATTAAAGTGAGAGACGATTGCTCACTAAGATTGAATTAAGATTAGATTAAATTGGATAATAGGTTATATACTTAATTAGGATAAGGAACAAGTTTGTTAGTCGCCTAATCACTCATGTTTTACTGTCATTTTATTTTATTTCACGGTTTTCATTCTGACATTCTCTTAATATTATTAGTTGAAATTGTGCCTGTTCTTAGTGTTGAAATAAACAGATTAGTTGAATCATGTCGAGTGTTTCTTCCCTTCCCCCACTCATCTAGGTGCTAACGAGAGAGGAGCGAGCTTCTTACAAAAAGTATACATTACTAATATTTATTTCTTTGTTTTATGTCACTTCTACTTCTTTTACTTTATAATGGTATTACAATATTAAGATGACGAAACCCATAAAGATCCTTACAACTCCTTTGAGGCTATCCTTTAATTTTTTGTGGTCATTCAATTATTTATTTTATTTTATTTCTATTTATTAATTTTCTTAGCCCCAGTTAAGGTTTGCTTTAAGAGAAAACTATCGAATAATCTTAACATTTCTACAAATAGGAGTTAGTTCACATTTTTTTTTATTTGAGTTAATTATTTTTTCTCTTATCCCTATAATAAGATATAAATGCATAATATTACTAATCGAAAGAGGGTATGACAATTTATTTAATGCATACATAATCGTAACATGTATTAAATAAACAAAATCACATTTGTAAAAATATTTAACTAGCATACATTTTATATTAATCTGCTAAATTACAGTTGAATTATAATTGCTTTATATATATAAAAACTTACACGTTGTGGAGAGTGTACTCATTATACTGTGCCCAATGTTTGCAAAACCAGATTCATCGTCGGGAGTACACAGAAATGCCCAAAGAACTGTACCTGTACGATCCATAGTTTACGAGAAGAATACGGTAAATGATGTTGAATGAATGAGGATGCTTGCTGTTTTTTGATGGGGTTCCGATGTATTCCTGTACTCCTGAACGTTATTGGCTCCATATGGTACACTCTGGCTGCTGGATAGGACATGGGGGTAATCTTTTCTGGCCGACATGATCCTCAGATCGTATCCCGTTGGAAATTTTTTCTATGGGGCAATCTGAAGGAACAGATGTATCGAAAAAAGTGATAACACAAATGGACGAATTTACTAGTCTGCATTCTGCTTCTACTTCGATGGACACCGCGCTGCTGTGACATGCGCAGTCATCCATTCCTCGGGTGCGCTGAAGTATGCCTCAATAAGTACGGCGGACAGTCTTTATAATTATTTTCAAATACTGCTGTTGATGTTGTGATGGATGGAATATCCCAGGGATAGCGAACCAGGGGCACGCGTGCCCTCAATGGCACGTGACACAATGTTTTGGGCTCGTGAGTGATCAAAATGGTTTGCATTTAATTTCAAAATAACCAAGTTCACAATGAAGTATTACGAACAAACGTGGTCGTGGGGAGCACACACATTTGTTATTGTCTTGCCTTAGTTACGTCTTGGACTACAATTGCGTATGATGCGAAATTTGTCTACGCACAGCATAGTCAATTTCGTTGACACGACTGCATTTTAAAGTTTATTTGTGTTATCTTTACGATTTTTAACTGTTATTCAACATGGCAAGTTCAGAACAAAAAAAAGTGCAAAATAGTAAGTGTAACAGAGAATTTCAAACTTGGTGAATCTAGAAATATGGCATGATTAGTAAAGGCGACAAAGCGGTGTGCGTTTTATGTTCTGGAAGTGGTATGCTGAACATTGTCTGTAAAACGGCATTTTTAAACAAATCACAAATCCTCTTGTCAAAAAAGTGAGCCACAGCAGAAATAATTAATTGCTTAGAAACCATTTAGCAGATGACTCCAATTCAGCATGCATTCTACTAAAAGTAGCATCTTACAATCCTAATATAAGTGCCATCCATTCTGCAGCAACACTAGTCACACTCTATTGTTACTTTAATTTGAATTACACATATAACTAAAACATTCTCATCTATATACAGTGCAAAATGTATTTTTTCGTAGTAAATAAAAAGTTTTGAGTTGTTAGTATTTGGTTTCTTACTTCCCCAATAACCACAAGTCAAAATTATTCAAAGACACGTCTCTATACCTCATTAAACATTTCTTTGAAAAAAGTGGCACGTTGGTCCTGATGGGGAGGCCGCCGGCCTCTGAGATACAGTTGTAATTTTTGCATTTGCCCTGTTTACAGGAAATAGGGATTACAGGAAAGTGGGGTGCGTCAAGGTTCATCGAACCTTATGGCCGGGCAAGGTTGTGTTCTTGCGTGGACTGTTGAATCAATCAGGGTGGTAGATTTGGTAATGAATCCACGTAGCGGATTCTTTTTGAAGTGGTGCGGTCAGCTTTAAAAAGCACGTACATGCCATTTCTCGAGGCTTTTTTCCTCTTACGTCTGCCAGAAAAACCTCCCCGTCGGGAAGCAGGAACTCGCTGCCCTAGGTCACCCCCTCCGTCCGCTCCTCTCCTCTCAGATAAGTACCACCCTTGTAAATTTTAACGTTTTGCCAATATGTTAATCAATAAATATAATTGTTTACCACTATACGATCAGTATTAATTAGTTTCATTAATTTATCATTTAGATTAATTTTAACTTAAGTCATGATGCGATGTTAAATTAAAATCTGGGTTTTAGGTCGGGGAAATTAAATGAACCAACTTTAGCGTCGCATTAGTCCCTAAAGGTTTACCACCCCTGGACTATCCCATTGATTAGTGTACGAGAGTTAAAAGGAAGATTAGCCATAGTCAAAACAAATACAATTTATTAGCAAGTCTCAATATCCCAACAAAATTCAATAATCCAAGTTGCACCATTAGATAAATATGGGAGCAAACACTAGGTAGGCGGGATAATTGAAAATTTAATTATAAATAGGATCACTTACTCTTAGCACGTCCTGGTAATACACCTTCTAAATATTTGAAGATAAGTTCTATGTTAATCTATTTCAAGCCAACACTAATCCAATTTAAATATCAAATTGAACAAATCGCCGATGTTAAATATTAAGCAAATAATCAACGAAACGCCCTCGACTAGCTTTACGTTAATCACTAACTGCTAACGCTGGCTTCTAACATCTCTCTGTGGCCGCTGTAGCCAGTGGTATAGGTATCGGACCGTGGCTTGCTTTTCACGGGTTCGAGCCAGTACCATAAAGACCCGCCGTGTAAGGGCAGCGATGCACGTTAAATCTGTCGAGCTGAAACGTCCTCCGTTGGTGTGGTGTGGTAGTTAGGAGAGGGGTGCCAGTTCAGGTGTCGTCCACGTCACTTGACCATGGTTCAAAATTACGTGGTCCGTCGCCAAAAGCATTCGTGTAGCTGAACAGTGCGATGTTAATATTCAATCAATCAATCAATCTAACATCTCTCTTCTTCGAATCTGAAAAATAATGTTTAAATATAAGCCTTGATTTGAATAATTCGTGTCTTCTTCTTCGGGAGAAAGTTTTCAATAGAATAGTATTTTAAAAAAAGAGTTTTCCTTCAAGATGATTAGCATGACGTATGCGAATAGACCTTTTACAATGTGTTCAATACAGTATCTTTTCCTTGCACCGTCTGTGACGCCCTACTTTGTCTTTCGAATTTTTCTTGTAAATTGCGGGTCGAACAGGTACATGAACAGTGTTCTGTGGGTATTTTTTATGTACTCCCAAAGAGCTTGGGTTTTCTCTTTGGGACACCCTGTATATACCACCATTTTTTTATTATAAAAATATTCTCACTTCCTCCAATAAAATGGATCAGCTATTTTTATTATTATTATTATTATTACTTGCTTAATCTTTTATCACTTCAGGGAAGAGATAATGCTTACCTTTCTAAATATACAATTCAAATTATACATTAAGAATATTTTACATTTTACTCTACCGTTAAACACAAACAAACACATATCACTCCTTGAATATCCAAAAAACTTGATTTATTTTACATCTTACTTTCTAATCTGCAAAACTATTGATTACTATTCTTTCTCTTATCAAAAAAATATTAAGAATAGAAAGATAATACAAAAAGGAGAAAAAAACAATATTTCTCAGTAATGACTCGGATGAAAGGCATCTTTTAGATAAGAGAAAAAAGATGTTATGACAAAAAAGTGTTCGGAAAGAACAACAGAATAAGTGGATCGAAAATGTAAATAATAGTTCAAAGAAGAACTACGGCCTAGAATTCCTTATTTTCGCTATCCACATTCTTCTCTAGTACATTTTTTAAAGTTTTTTTTCTTCTTGTATACTTGGAGAGTATCACATATTTTGTTTCATAATTTTCGCAATGGAACGACTCACAAAGAAACATGCCAGTTGTACTTATTTAGTTCGAATTTTTTTTTTTCATTCGTTGTAAATTCTTTCGGGATGTGTATTGTCTGAAAAATGATTTAATAATGTCCTTTAAAAGGGGGAGAGCGTTTGTTCATCGGATAATCAATTTGTTGGACATCTTGTTTCTTAAGATAATAGGGGGGGGGAAACTAAAAGAAGTTTATTTATTGAAAAATGGAAGAGATAGAGAAAGAAAAAAAATAACTACTAAGAGAACAAAAAACAACTTATTATAAAGCATTCTTATTTTGTTTCGTTTTAAATATTCTGATGTACTTCCTTTCTTAATTTAAAAGGTATAAAATTTCTACTTGGAAAGAATATATTCCCTAAATATTTGTGGCAAGTCATTGAAAAAGTATTTTTTTTCCTTTTTAGGGAAAAAATACATTCACCAGAGCCAAAATCAAATCATTAATTCTTTATGACTGCCGTTAAAGCACAAATTTCTACCGATTAAGTGTGAAGACGTTAGAGTATTTTAAATTAAAAGGATTTTCTTGGAGATAAATATAAAAGTTTTGAACATAATTTATTGGTTTATTACTTTTATTTTTTAATTTGGTGGGAAGAGACAGAGGGATTATGTGCATAGCAGTTTACTGCGTATAAACATTATAGTCCTAATTCATAATATCAATAGAGGTCTTCAGTAAAACTTAAGAGGAGACAAAAGAACTAAAATCAAAGGGTAACGGACTTAAAAATAATATTCTCTCTTAATCCTTGTTATTAAAGAAATTTATTCTTTCTCTCATCATTCCGTCAAGATATGGCCGCCAGTTGAAAGACGGACATGGTTGTCATTGAGATGTGAAGTCATTATCTCTTCGCTCTCATATGAAAGTGAAACACTGACAAAATCAACTGGGAGAGTGGTTTCACACTCACCCCTTAATTAGCATTGTTGCGCTGCCCTCAATGTAGACTTCTAACTATTTTTATGCAACTTCAACAAATTATTGTTTTGTCAACTTATTATGATGAGTGGATAATTGAGCTTTCTCTAAGGTTCCACGTAAATGTATAACCGTTACTGTTACCTCAAAGTCAGTAGTGACTTGAATGTGAAGTTCTACTTTTTACGCTCCATAAAATACTGAGATGAGATTGCAAGTCTTTCTCAACCGAATTACTCTATTAATCTTAAGGTCATACGTACATGTATTAAGGTTTTGGTAACACTTAATAGTTTTCATAAAAATTTCCTTTCATTTATCTCGAAAACTTTCAAGTTACCATGAGTGGTGTACACCTTTACTCCTACTCGAAGCAATGCTATGAATTAGATATCCCTTTTTACCCTTATAATTCTCATTCTAGATTCCAAGAACTTATTTTAGAAAAATTGAGATAACGTTTAGGTACTAAAAATCTATTGATCATGTTCGAATTTACAGCAAAAGAGAGAGAGAAACAAATAAAGAAAATGTTTTGGTTCCCTGAATCGATTCTGTGAAAGCAATTGCTTTGGACATCTCCCAAATTGAATGCCCTATCTGAAGAAGCGTCGTTATAATTGAAATAGAATATATTCATTTAGCTCTAGTTCAAAATCAAGGATGATATATATATATATAATGAGAAAAAAACAATGGTGAACCAAAGGTAGGGCGTGGCCGTTGGTGTGTGCTTGACACTGTATGTTGATGCATTTTCTATGATGGGATTGATTAGGCTGTCATATACCTCAATAATCCAGTTTATTCACATCTGGAAACACATACAGATCAAGTAAGGACGTCATTACACATAAAAAGAGGCAAACATCATGGCACAAACACAGAACATGCTGCAGCCGGCTGGTTACATGATGCAGGCAAGCAGACAAAAAAGAAGAGGCGGTATTTCCAGAGACATCGGTTTTATACCCGACGGTGAAGACCACGTGACATTTTTGTAATAAGAGCTCTGATTGGCTACAATTGGCGAGAAAGGGATTTTTGATGTAATAATATTAGTCGATTACGATTAAGATCAGGGTGTTGGTTTCGAACCAAATAATTAAAAGATTATTTGAATATTATTAAAAGAGTTAATTGAAAGGATGCTAGGGGAATTATTACATATATATATATATATAGAGAGAGAGAGAGAGAGAGAGAGAGAAATTGTGCCAAATTATTCTGAGTTCAAGATAAAATAGAGTATGAAATACATTTTTAAAAAAAGGGTATTCATGTGTAATTTTACTAGCACTGAAACTCTGCAAAGTTGGATATCTCGTTGGGAGTCTATTAAAAATGCCCAAAGAACTGTACTTGTACGATTCATTTTAAACGAGAAAAATAAGTAAAACAAGGTATGTCGTCAATGCCGTATTGAATATATCAATAGTAGTATTTGAAAATATTTGAAAATGCAGATGCTCAAAGTGTCCACCGAGCATATATAGATAGGCTTTAGCACACCCTGGAATGAATGAGGGCACACATCTCAGCAGCGTGGTGTCCACCGAAGTACAAACCCCATGGAGACGAGCAACTAAGTACGTTTGCTTACTTACTGCGTTTAGAGTCTCAAAATACCAGTTCCTTGAGATGACCCCATAGAAAAAAACCCGAGGGTGTGAGATCTGGCAATCATGGTGGCCATAAAAGCGGACCTTCTCCTCCAATCCAATGAACAAGATATTCAATATTCAGCAAAATTCGTACAGGAACACAGAAAGATCGGATCCCATTATGAACTGTCAAGTATCATTATGCATTCATTCATCATCCATTACCATGTATATTTCTCGTAAATTATGAATAGTACAGGTACAGTTCTTTGGTCATTTTTATGTACTTCCAACGAAGAATCTAGCTGTGCAGAGTTTGGGCTCTATTTTTGACACCAGTAGAAGAAATTCTTTACATTCGACTAAAAATATTAAGTAAATTTTCAATTTGTAATTAAATAATAATTTTAAAAGTAGTTTAATTCTTTCAAACATATTGTAAGCAGTTCTAAGGATATTTAATATTTTCATCCGACTCAACAGTGTATATGTTTCAGTGTCATGCGTAAAAAGTTGAAATATTTACCTTTAACTCTCGAAAGTTGTACATATATATAATTTTTACGTCAGCGTTTCTCAAACTGGGGGACACGCACCCCTTAGAAGGCGTGATAAATCTACGAGGAGGAAGGGTGAAAGCACATTGAAAAATCAAAAACAAAAGATTATTTTAAAAAATCTATTAATTTATAAAAAGTAAAGATACAAAAAACATTCTGACATAATAAAAAATTTAAGAAAACATTTACACTGGTACAATTCACTTATAAATGTATCAGTCCTGCACCCATGCATTTTTATAATTAATTTTACAATACTAAATTAAGAACAGGTTTAATAATTACCAGTGACCCCCCATGGGCTTGTCATATAAAGAATTATATCCAAAAATTAATATTTATCTTGTTAACTTGTACGATTTACAATTAATAACTTCACTGCCGATTAAAAGTGACGCGATAAGCAAGTCCTGTGAAAAAAGTAAATCATTCGTAAACACTGTTAGGAACTTTTTATTGCTTTCCAAATCTTCGGAAAAATCTTATGGATAGCAGTGCACAGAAAAGATCGCAATTCGGAAAAACGTATATATACGCCCATGAAAATTATCGCTTTGGTTGAGTGAGACGTTTATATACGTTGGTGGCACTTAAGTGGTCAAAGTATGAAATTATTGATTTTAATACATTGTTATTGTATGGAGGGGGCGTGGTTAAAATTATAATTGAATATTGGGGTTGTAAAGTATTAAAGTTTGAGAAGCACTGTTCTACTTGATTGATCTTCCCGTAATTTGAAATTATAATATTATAAATAAAATTATAAATCACATCCTTCTTTTTCTCCCTGAAAATATCTGAGTGTGCTTTCTATTTTATATATCTCGTACAATCTCATAACTGTCTTAAAATTGCTATTATTGCATTTTTATAAAAATTAATGAATGTCTTGTGAATTAGTTACTCTATTTCCGGGGTAATCATTAAGTCGATCGCGATCGACCGGTGGACTGCTAAGACATTTTGGGGTGACCGCCGCTACGAAGACCTTAGACGCGCATACTAACAGAAACTTGTTTGTGGAAGACCGAAGGCAAATTATTCGCTGTATATGTAGACACATGTTCCTTTAATGGAAGTGCAGGCCTATATGTCCGTCTCGCTCAACCGGTATATTAAGTGCCCTGGACGTATATATGTTTCCCCGAAATACGATTCTTTTCTTTGCGCTGCTAGCACGCAACAATTCTGAAGGTTTTGGAATTCAATAAAAGTACCTTGACAGAGTGTATGCGAAGGATTGAATTATTCCAGAGATAAGTAGTTGCGCTAGCTACATTTGCTGCACTTTGCAGTTTGAAGAATCTTCGGACATGGTTGATATTTCTCAACGTTGGATTTTTATAAGAATGATTTTTAAGGATATAAGTGTAATAGATGAATAGCTAAAATATAACCACGAGAGAAGAAAACACGATGTGAAAATGTTTATTGGACATTCTAAAAATACATAGTGGAGAAGAAAATTCAAATTTATGAAATTGTATCGATGACAACTGATGGAGCCTTATAAAAGACCGGCATTGATTTTTGGTTATGTACACTGGTGTGCAAAAAGTAAGGACGAAGTCGAAAAATTAGCATATCAGCTGAACGAAGAGGCAGAGCGGACAGAAAGACCAATCATGAGATTAAGTAAGGTGATGTACGGTAGCACATCCGCAGATATGCAGGTAGACGTAATGGGGGAGTGTCTGAGTAGTATAAAGCATGTTGTCGGTGTAAGATCAGTATTTCTAGCAAAGAGATTGCACGCCGTATAGCAATTAAAATCACACCGAGTTGCTGCATCAGCGAGAAATGGCGAATAATCAATCTGTGAGACGACATCTGGATGCTTTTACCCGAGGTCGAATCATTGGGAAGTTGGAGGAAGGCCGCAGTGTGACAAGTGTGGCTGCAGAGTTCGGAATTGCTAACAGCATCGTTTCACGACTTTGGAGACAATTTCAAACTACAAGAACAGCTATCCGGGTATTCAGTAGTGGCCGCAGATGACCGGTACATTGTCTTACAGGCCAGAAGAAACAGGCGGCAGACAGCGGGAGAAATCGCTAGACACACGACACAGGCAACTGGATGACAGATATCGCGTTTTACCGTGGCCAGAAGACTGCACGGTGGTGGTCTGTTTGCACGACGCCCTGTACGGTGTGTACCTTTAACGCCTGCCCATCGGAGAAGGCGTTCTCTGTGGTGCCGGGAACACCGGAATTGGAGAGACAATGAATGGGAACGAATACTCTTTACAGATGAGAGCAGATTCAGTTTGAGTAGCGATTCTCATCGCATACTCATCTGGAGAGAGCGGGGAAGCCGCAATCATCCCTCGAACATCATTGACAGGGACAGGTATGGAGGTCGCGGTGTTCTCGTTTGGGGAGGCATCATGCTTGGTAGTCGTACAGACCTTCACATCTTCGACGCAGGTTCAGTCAACGGGACCCGTTATTGTAACGAGATTCTTTTTCCATAAGTGCGTCTTTTTAGAGGCGCTATGGGTCTGCAGTTCCTTTTCATGGACGACAATGCACCATGTCATCGCACAGTAGTTGCCGAACAGCTCTTAGAGAGTGAGGATATTGAGCGTATGGATTGGCCGGCATGATCTCCGGATCTCAATCCCATCGAGCATGTATGGGATTTTCTATGCAGACGCTTGGCAGCTCGTACCTTACCACCAGTTACGATTCGGGAGCTTCGATTGGCGCTGCAAGACGAATGGGCAGCAATGCCTCAACAACTCATTGGCACCCTCATTCTCAGCATGGGCAGACGCTGTGAAACCTGCCTAGCAGTCAGGGGAGATCATATCCCCTACTAAAGACCGGATGTTTCTTGCTGGACACCCATCACAGGGATGTTTCGGCCTTCAGTCGCATTGCGCTCTATGCTACTTTTTCAATCAAGCTTCTTTTTATCCCTCCTGATTTCTCTTTTAGTAAGTGTTGCTTACATTACACATGTCCTTACGTATTGGGGATCTTACGGTATTAAATGTGTTGATTTGGAAAGCTTTTGTACAAAGTTATATTGAAAAAACCGTCTCGTCCTTAATTTTTGCACACCAGTGTATATCAGAAACGATGACTTACAGCATTTGGTTTCTCATCATTGCGTTATTCACCAACAGGTTCCACCTATTCGTTCTAGTCTCACAGATGACCACTTAGAATCCAGTGCAAGTTATTTCGCTGTTAGTAATTATATACTGAGATATTTAAGAATAACGGGCAGTATGCACACTTAGTATGAGGACTAATTATTGATGAAAATTATTTATATTTTTAATGTATTTTGAATCGTTTGATCATAAATTCGTCATTCGATACTATTTTATTCGTATCTATTATTATTACGTGTCATGGACTCATTCGAATCCAGCACTTGAGCGTAGTGATTTCGCGTCTCGGTCAGGATGGAATAACTTACTACAAGAGGCGTAGGTACCCCCGTATCAATGATACGGGGCCCCCAAAATGTGTAAGCAAAAGATTGTTAAATGTTAAGGGGCCTCAAATGAGGCCCCGAAGACATTTAGATACAAGTCCCACTCAAGACTAGATATGTCAGTGCTTACTACTCAAATATTTGAAATCCACACTTCCTTACAAATATAACAAGACTTTATTAAACTGTTTTAAATACTCTATCATCTCACACAAACGCTAATCAGAAAATTCAACAATATGGTAACTCGCAACAGGCCGCATACCTTCTCACTCTCGAATGTATGTGCGCACATATCAGCACTTGCACAGTGCCCTCTATAGTTGGACTCTAACATACGTTTGTGGTATCCGAATACTTGCGACAATTTGTTTTTGTAAAAATGGAGATATGGGGATTTTTTTGTGATTTTTAGATTTATTTAGTATGTTTTTAGGAAAAAATCCTAAAATAGAAAACAGAAAAAAATTATTATTAAAATGGGAAAAGACTGTTGAAAATATGCAAAAAATTACATAATCGGGGCCCCCTCTGTACAAAATTTTTATGAACAAATTCTCAATTTTTCAAATTTGATGTGTTACTTTGTTATTCATGTTTGAATTGATCTTCAGGATAAGAGATATTTTAATTTTTACAAAAACTAGAGCACTTTACCTTAGTGATTATATGAAATTGCTTCAAAAACAGCGATTATATTCCCATAAAGGGCTATAAATTTTGTAATAAAGCAATTATTGATAAATTTGAAGGTCAAAACACTTCCAAAATTTCATTTAATTATTTTTAAAACTTTTTGAGCAATCGCCGTCTCCGTTTGAGCTTTACGAAAAAAACACATTTCGAGTAAAACGCGTTTTAAAATTTGACATCTTGTGTAGAGTTATGGCATCCGCCTTTACTAAAACACCTGTAGTTTTTGTTCTAGTGAATGGAAAATAAAAAACTTGGTATTTTTTATTAAGATAATAAGATGGCGTATAAAATCAAATCATAAAAACAATTTGTCAATTTTTCAAAAAATGCATGATTTTAGGGTAATCGGATACCTTAAAATAAGGTTTTAAAAGAGTAAGGCTTTAATTGTTATGCAGGCAATACGTATTCCGTATTTATTGTTAAGTTATAGGAAGTATAGTTAACTCTTTTTTTTACCTCACCACACCTAGGCTACTGACTGGACCGCAACACCTTCAATAAATTAGAAGTAGCCCACACCCTGGAAAGGTCTGCCCACCCCTGCTCTATAGTTAGTGATTATATTTTTAATATTTGAAATATTTATTAATAATAAACATAAATATCTGTAATAACTGTGTTAATCTCATATTATGTTAATGTAATAAATTAAAAAACATTTTTTTTTTTTTACGTTTTTCATCAGATGTTACTTAATTCTAAGATTTCCCAGCCCAAAGGTCTTGATACTTCGTGACATTCAAGTTAAACGAGATAAAATAAGCTTCAGTTGCCTAATATCAAATTTATATTTATAATGCTTGCTTTGCGCAACGTATACTTTAAGTTACAAATTTAATTAACTATCATAAAAATTTATTATTTTTAATATTTCATGCTCTCCATAAGGAAGAGAGATAAAACTTATCTTTCGACTTAAGATAGCCTTTTTGTTCTTTAATAAATATACTGGCGGGTCTTTTCAAGAATACTTTTGATTATGTTAAACAAATTTTTGATGGAGTTCGAAAACAGTAATTTATTTTATAGGTGTGGATGAGACTACATTTTCAAAATTTTCTGTACTCTTAAAATTTTGCATTAGATATTTTTTTCTGTTGGTAAATATCTTCCTTTTTTTAAAAAAAAACATGAAAGGCTGTAAGGAGTGATTTAATTTTCAAAAAGAATTTTGAAAATCGAGGCGAAGAATTGTATAGAAATGTATATCTTTATAGAATATAATATCAAGTCTAAACTGAAACAATTATTAATAAAAATATGTCTTTCTATCTGAAAAAAATCATATTCTTCACACTTTTTTTTTATATTTCTCAATTTATGTCCCAATAAAGCAGCAAAATGAATTATTGGCAATGAATCTCTTCTAAAAACAAACATTGCCCTAGAGTTCATATTGACTTATTCATCAACATTCCAACACAACTGAAACAACAAGAAGCCAAAATGGTCAAAACTGCGACTTCCCTATATTATAAATATCGTCCATACTGAATTTAGAGACCGGCCTTTGAACAGTAGTAACCTAAGCCTTAACGCGCGTTGCTCAACAAATTTTACTGTTCTATTTTTTATCTTCGTTCAAAGTGATTCACGTATTTTTGTTGGAACTATTTCCCCATGCTCTTAGCAAAGGCGTTTCCTGGTTCAAAATCATCAGATGGAGTATAGTAATTAAGTATTCTTTATTAAGTCCCATTCAGTTTAAAAGTTAGGCGAATCTTGCGCAGATTTGTAAATAAGGCAGACCAGAAAGGTTTTGGAACCTTATCCAAAGGTGAGATATTGCAGGTGGCACTAGCAGGTACCTCTGTCACCACCAGTAGGTTACATTTCATGAGAGATTTGGCAGCCTTCCATGATATATCTGCCTCCTGGTTATCGCTTTATCATACTGAAGATTGTCTATAGAGAAATGAGGAATGTATATGTAATCATTTTGAAGGGCTCGGCAAGATGGGTGGAAAGTTATTCATTCTTTTATACCCAGTTAAGGTCTGCAACTGAAGGTTCTAACCACTGGCATTGCTAGTTCTGAGTGGGCCCTGTATCAAAGTTCCTCGGAGGGCCCTACCTAAGAGCTCCTTAATATTTTGTAATTTTTGCTTACACGTTTTGGGGCCCCTACAGCTTAGGAGCCTCGTATCAATGATACGGCTGATACGCAGCTGGTTTTAATTCAGTCATCTGCCTTTTTGTGCTCTAGATGTTATGCTCTTCTCATTTTTCTTTTAACACTAGCTATTTTTCTATGATCGGTACCCATATGGAGTACTTAGTGGACGAACTCGTGAATAAGGAGGGTTACCTATTCATTATGTATGATATACCTTTAGTACTGAAATGAAAATCTCTAACAGACTAAAATGCCCTGCCTTCTGTTCCAAGTGTCCCTAAGATGTAAGAATTATTACCCTTTGGAGGACTTTCGAATATACATACTTTTATCGAATAAGCTACTACTATCCACTTGAAGTAATGAGTTTGAAGCTCTAATGTGGTTTAAATTTTAAAATAACACAGAAAATTTTTTGACAGAAAGAAACATTAAACTATGAAATTCCCAACTTCACTATCTTTGACACTAAAATCTATATTCAGGAATTATAATTTTTATAGATCCACAGAAATATATGCCTGTTAGGTAAACACGTATGCAATTCCCAGTTTTTATGGTATACTTTAAATATGTATATCGTTTTATGGAATAAAATGTATTAATCAAAATAAGAACTATTATCTTCAACACACACACTTTTGCCAACGGAAAATATTTTTGTATGCCAGTATCATAAAATTCAGCAGTTCTGGAGGCGACAAACTCCTGATAGCGTTTATGCATCCCTTGGATTTCTGAAGCATTTTTCCTATAAACAGCTATTCAAATATTTCAAACAGTGATAGTGAGAGTTCAGGTGAATAAGGTGGGAGATCTACAGTTTCGTAGCCCAGCGCGTGTAACTTTTGACAAGCAATTATTGAAACATGTAGTCTAGCATTGTCGTGGAGAAGAACTGGACATTTCCTATTGACCAATTCCGACTCTTTATGTGAAAGTTTCATCGACTTCTCTCATTACAATACATTTATCTATGATAGTTTCGTCTGGTTTTAGTACGTAGTGGTAGATCAAATCCGCTGAGGATTGGATCGAGGACCACCAAACAGTCACCTTAACCTCCTATTCAAAGAGTTTTGTTTTCGGAAATTGTTGTAGAGCTTTGTCACCATCCAGCCACTTTGCTGAAAGTCACCGATTGTCGTACATAATCCAGTTTTCGCCATATATCTCAACTCGATTGAAAAAAGAATCCTTTTTGATCACGCAGAAGACGTTTCAGGAAGTTTATTTATTTTTCTTTTTGATTCTCCTTCAATTCATTAAGAGCCAATTTAACTAGATTTTTTCACTTATCACTTTTTCACTTAGAGAGGCTCTGTGAACCATCAAGGGTTTACGGACCCCTGTTTATACGAATATCTGATATATATTATATAAGTATATCAAAAAAATCTTATTAGTAAAAATCTCAAAAATGCACTGGGTGAAATTAGATATTTCATATGTTAAAATCTAATAATTTATAAGGTTCATTCAAATGAAACCCGGCCAGTGCGTCTAACTTTGCATTACATTTAAGGTGGCACTACGTAACTGCGTGTTTGGTGGCACTATCTAATGGTAGAAATACTGACGCTTGTGCAACGTTTGGCGTTTCTTAGCGACTTTGTCGTTTCACGCCTACGAGAAAGTGGTGACACAAGCTTTCATCCACTACTAAACATGCAAGCAAATAAGAAGGAACAATTAAGAGTGAGATTCGAGTTTTAGCGGTGGTGGGAGTTGGAGGCCATGAAATGCATCGACGGATGATGGTTGTATACAGTCTGTGTCGTTTTAGAAAAGATTCCTTGATGGGCGCGAGTTACTGGAAGACGACGCTCAACCTGTACATGCCCATCGTGTTATCACACCAGAAATGATTACTGAAGTGAATGCTTGGACAACCGCAGAATCGCAATGGACGAGATCCATCAGTTATTAGCGTGGGTACCACTCACATCATAATGCATTAACACTTGAACTTTCGAAAAATTTGTGCGCTGTTGGTTCCCAGCCAAATGATCACCGAACAGCATTGTCTTTCAGTCCTTTGCAACGTTATCATGAGATGGAATACGGGTTTCTGACGCAAATTGTTACTGGTGACGAAACATGGGGTTACCATTTTGAATCCGAAAGCAAGCGTGAGAGCAAGCAGTGGAAACGAGCGACTTCACCACTGCCAAAAGAAATAAAAGCCGTTCACACCACTTCTGGTTAAGTCATGATGTCTTTTTTTTATCACAAGGGCTCACTGCTTATCGAGTTTCTGGAATGGGGAACCACCATCAATGTTCAGCATCAATGACCACCATCAAAGCCACGTTACAGAACCTTAGACGAGCCATCAAATCGAAACGCCCAGGCACGTTGTTCAATGGCGTTATTTTCCTGCGTGATAAATGTGCCAACAGTTTTGGTGAGTATTTTTGAGTATGTGTACTGTGCATAACTAGAATTTTTAGTTAATAAGATCTTTGCCGTTACTTTCGACTACTGAACTGGTTTCATTTGAATGCCCCTAATAAAAGATTTCTTGCTGACTGTAGTATAAAGTGTTATTTGCTATTTTTATATGTATTTAAATCCTTTTAGAGAATTTCAGTACATTTAAATCTATTATTTTGAATCATGTATAATTATTCACCGTACGATGTGCAGCATATAAAGATACGAAGACATAATTCGAGTTCAAACAAGTAGATATTAGTTTTCTTTCATTTTATTTTAAAGTTACCAGCTAGGTATAATTATAAAGTTGTGTATTTTGTGTAATCTTCCCATAATTCTAATTACATTTTCAAATACGTATTATTATATTTAATAAGATTAAACAAAACACATCGGGAATAATGATGAAGAAAAAAAGAAAGTTTTTGTGTATACATATTCGGACAAAAAGTCGCTAAATCCCTCAAAAGAATTAGTTATGTAGAGGTTTACCTATCGATATACTTTATAAACCACATAAAGCAAACTTTAAATTCACATTTTTTTGTAAATTAGTATCTATTTCTTTTATGTACAGTGGACCACAATAGTATTAGTTTGCAATTTCCAATAAAATAAAATGTTTTCGAGCAACGTTATATTATATATTCATTCAATATTATATTCTATTAATATATTGAAACTGTATTTTTTAATATATATACAGCTTGTTCTTAATAGAATGACATAGTTAATTTTTTTAAAAATAGTAAAACTATTTTTTTAAAAATTAATAATTAAAAAGCTACTAAGAAGTTACGCCACAAGGTCTTTGTAAACTTAACAAAGATCTCAACATAGTTTTAAATATTGTATTTCTTTCTTAATTTAGTACTTAGTAGAATATCTTTTAGTATCCAGAATATCTTTTAAATATGTTGGTATAGATTTAATCAGTTGTTTGTAATTTCTGCAATGAATTTCCACCATGCTTCTGTGATCATTGTTTTTACTTCACGTTTTGTGTTTATATGTCACGTTTTCTTTTCTTTAGATCAAAATCTCACCAGATATGTTATACTGGGCTAAATAAAGTGATTGAGATGTTTCTTCAAAATTTGGGGGCAGTTATACAGATACCAACGGCGTACATTGAGAGCAGTACGCTTCACGTCATTATCCTGTTAAAAAATGAAATCAACTCCACTATACAAATTTTGGGCGGATAATTTAAAATTTCTCTTTAAAATATTTAAATAGAGCTTATGATTCGGAATACCATAAAAAAAATACCAAATTACCTAATTCTGAGGACAATTTACACCCCTCGCAAGAACACCTCCACATCCATGCTACAGCATGGAGGTGGTGATGTTCCTGTTCCAAATAAATTCATATGATTAAATTCTTTATTTTTGCATTTACAAGTTATTATATGCCCATATGAACCAAAAATATTGAATTTTCTGTCATCCCAATCAATTTGCTCTCAATTTTGAATCTTCTGAAACTTAATCTCAAAAATCTAATTGGATTAATGAACCATGGAGGCGGAAGTTTTTTTGAATGGGGGTGTAAATCGACCTCAGAATTAGATAATTTGGTATTTTTTATGGTATTGTGAATCATGAGCTCTATTTAAATATTGTTAGAGAAATTTTAAACTATCCGCCCGAAATTTGGGTATTGGAAACGACTTTATTTTTTAACAAGATAATGATGCCAAGTACACTACTCTCAATGTAGGCCACTGTTGTCTCTATAACTGCCTCCAAATTATGAAAACACCTCTTCAATCTCTTTATTTATCCCAGTAGAACATATTTGGGGAGATTTTGATATATAAAAAAAAACTAGACAAATAAACACATAATTTGAAGTAAAAACAATAATTACAAAAGAATGGAAGAATATCGATGCAGAATTTACAAAAAACTGATTAAATCTATACCAAGATGTTTAAAAATTGTTGTGGATACTGAAAAAGATATCCTACTAAGTATTAAAGTAAGAAATAAATACAATATTTAAAGCTATGTTGAGATTTTTGTTAAGTATACGAAGACTTTTATGGCGTAATTTTTAGTAGTTTTTTGATGATTAATTTTTATTAAAAATAATTATGCTAATTTTAAAAAATTGATTATGTCATTCCATCTAGAACAAGTTGCAGTTATAAAAAATTACAACTCCAATATATTAATTTTTATTAGTTGGAAACATTAAATTTTATAGGAAAGTAAAAATGTACGAACAGTTTTGTGGTCCACTGTATATTACCCATCAAAAAAAGAAAGAAAAACTGGAAGTAAAACAAGAAAAGAAGAATATCGAGGAATATACTGTATTTTCAACAGAAAATAATTTTATATTAAGATGGATGAGAGTTTTAAGCGCATTTTATAATTTAAAGCATACATGTAATTTTAAACACTTTATTTTATAACTAGAAATTCTAAACATATATTTCCACATGCGTCCTTAATTTTAATTACTCATAAAATCTGTTAATTTTGTTTGAGTTTTTCAATTCCTACTATTAGCTCACACATTATATATATTTATTTAATTATCTATCTTCGTGGAATTTTCAATCGTTAATAAAATACATTTTAAAGCTCTCAATTGAGCTGAAATTTTATATACATGATTTTTTTTGGTTGACTACACAGTAATTATAAATTATAATTAATAAAAATTAATTGATTAAAACTAAGTATTTAAAGAATTACAAATACAGCCACGTTGGCATCATTTTTGGCGACCTTTGTCAAAACTTGATAAGGTTTCTTTCTCACCCCTTATTGTTGTGATTCTGTCTTATGTATATACATATTTATATTAATTCTAACTATTTAATAAAAAGTAGCTAAGATAAAAAATTTCTTTGAAGATCTTAGTACGAATTGACTTAATTTTTTTTTTGTATTACTTTTTTTGTTTGAAAAAATGCTTTACTTCATGAAATGCTTCATATATTTGCAATGCACCAAAAATTCCTTCAGATGTATTTTTCCGTGTCTTTTGCTTAAACTTTTCTAGCCATCTACTGCTACCTAGGAACTGGTCATATCCCAATGCCTTCGCAAATTGAAAAGCTTTCCCTATTACAAAAAGTTCAGAGATTGGAACATTTTCATCACGCATTGTGTGTATCCACTTCAAAACTGTCTCGTCGATATCTTCATAGACACATGTTCTTAAACGTTTTGAACACGTATTCGATGAATCCTAATGTCGTAACTAATCTCGATTTTTTATATTAGTTGATAAGTTGTTTGGAGAAATACCAAATTTTAAGCAATATCCTTTTTTCTTGACGCCTTTACCCACTTCCTGAAGAATTAAATTTTTGTTTGATGCTTGGAGCCCTTACGTTTTGATATTTTTGAGCTACAAGAAACGAAATTAAAAGTACGACTTATTGGCACTACAAAGAAACGGAGATGAAGACAAGAACACGGGGACACTTAAACTCCCTCGAGGGTGAAAGGGGACGTCGAAGATGTATCAAGTGAACCGAACAATAAGTTTAAAAGCTGCACTTTTTGGATGAAACACCCAGAATTATATTGCTCTCGGTGAATTAGGTACCTAATAAAACCAGTTCAAGATTTATGACCGCCATAAAATGTGTTAAGGAGAGAATAACTTGAAATGTCCAGAAACTGTTTTAAAAACAGGGAGATAGAAAAATTGAATCGCAAGAAAAATGTTCGTTAGATAGAAAATGCAATTGATAATGGACTCAATTCATGTGATGTCATAGTCACATGATAGTCACCACGTGATTCTTGCTAATCAATTCAAAAACTTATGTGACGTCATAGTCATAATATAAAAACTGTCTTGTGTTTCCAGCTATTCAGTTTAGGCGCTCCGTTGTTGCTAAGTTCTGCTGTTTGCATAAACTTTCTCTTAAAAAGTACATATGTCTACAAAATGCATTTTATTCAAAAGTTTTAGCATAAAAAAAAAACACGATTTTTTTTTTTTTACATCTTTTTGAAGAATTTTTTTCTAACATTTAAACATCCTGACCCAGATATGAAACTTAAACTTTTATCTGAGTTTTTCAAATAGAACAACAAGTACAATTAGTTTAACGTTTGTTTTGAATTCAGTAGAAAACACGTGTTTGTCTTTATCATGTGACGCCATGAATTGAGCCTATTGGAAGGTTATTTTACGAAGAAAATCGTGAAATGTACTTGGTTCCAGGAAAACGCTCGTTATATAGAAAAATTTGCAATATAGAGGTTCGTACTATGGAGGCAAACTCTAGAAATATCACTTATTCAACAACTGTAAGTAGTTTTTCCTCCTTATAAGCCAAAAAATATTCACCGTGATCGAAAAATGTTCTTAATAATAGCGCTGAATTGAGTCATAAAAACGAAACAAAGCAGGAAACACCGCATACCACCAGAGGAATACGTAACTGAACTGGAACAATAATGGAATCATTACGCATCGAAGCTATTCAGAAAAAACTGCACAACTGAATCTCTTATTTCCATCATATATAACACGTATTCTTCCGTTCTTTGCTTCGATTATCCCTCCAAACCGTTATTTACTTCTTATTTTCTCTTGGGTAATATTACCTAAAAGAGAATTCCTTGGAATAGATGGGAAAGTTAAATACATAAAAGAAAATGAAGTAAGATATTGTCGCAGAAGCATTTTAATTTATAAACAAGTAACAAAAATATTAAGTCAACTCTTACTTAGATCAACAAAGAAAATTTTTATTTTAGCTACTTTTAATTAAATAGTTACAATTAATATAAATAGTTATATAGATATGACAAAACCACAACATTAAGTGGTAATTAATTTTTATTAATTATCATTAAAGTATCGTATTGTCATCCAAAACAATCGTGTGTATAAAATTACAGTGGTGAACTGAATGCTTTAAAACGTGAGAAAAAAAAATCTTTTAAAGTCTTGACCCAAGTCGTTAAAAATGAAACCAACATGGCTGTATCTGTAATTCCTTAAATAATTAGTTTCAGTCAATTAGTTTTAATTAATTATAATTAAATTATCGTAATTTTACTCATAACCAGTGTATAGAAAATTTCAGCTCATAAATGAGCGTTTTAAAATGTGAGAAAAAAACTTTTCAAGTTTTGACACAAGTCGACAAAAATTATGCCAACGTGGATGTATTTGTAATTCTTTAAATAATTAGTTTTAATCATTTAATTTTTTTAATTATAAATAAATTAATGTGTTGTCGTCCAAAACAATAATCTATATAAAATTTCAGCTGAATTGAGCGCTTTAAAATGTATTTTATTAACGATTGAAAATTCCACCAAGTTAAATAAATAAATATAGAGAGAGTGTGAGCTAATAGTAGGAATTGAAAAAGAAAATGAGTGTGTGGTTTTACTGCTTTTAGAGTTATGTACCATCAGAATACAGAGAAAACTCCAATTTTTTACTACTACATTATACTACGATTAGAGAAAATTTAAAAATAACTAAACTCTACATTTAATTCGTTACACACACAAAAATACTTTTCCTTTAAAATTATGTTCACGCAGATCTCGTGTTACATTTTATTCATAACGCGCTATATTGCTTTCGAAATTTTTTTTATATTTTTTTAAATAAATATTTGTTCTTTTGGTGAGGGATGGTGTGAAAAGACGATATAAAATTTCTGCTATTAATTTACGGTATGGGGTGAGAAAATAGTCTCTCTGTTGTATTTATTAATTGAAACAAATGAAGTACTTCTGTGTTTAGTATTTGAAACATGGAAGATGTTATTGTCAGATTTTTTTACGCGTTCTTAGCTATTACTCTGAAATCTGAATAACAGAAAGGTTTAGAAATACAGCTTAGAAAATAATGGAATTATAAATTTATTTAAAGATAAAATTTGCAAAAAAAGTTTTACGCATAAACATAAAATTCAAAAAAATAGTAAATTATAAGAATTAAAGAGTGGTAGGTGCAAATCTAGGAGAATAAATGATCGATACAAATCATAATCTTTAAGTGTGTGTATATTTTAAAATAAAATTTATATATATACTAGAGGACCCGACAGACGTTGTCCTGTACACACATCTTAAATTCAAAAATTCCAAATTTTTATGAATAAGCTTTAACAATCTGGACCGTTTTGAGTAAAATTTGTATTAAAAAGTTATTACAATGTAATTATGTGCCAGGTTTTATACTTCTGGACTGCTTAGAAGTGAAACACACACACAAACTATTTCCGATAAGAAATAATTTTAAATAAAAAAAGTTTAATAATGTGTGTAATCAATTAGCTACACAAATAGATTTGTAGGTTAGGATAATTGTTGTCAACGCACGTGTAAATTTAATAGAAAATCATGTAAAATACTCACTTCAATTGCATACTAAATTTTGAGAATGTATAGTTTTTTATGCACACTTCAAAACTCTTCAAACACTAATTACATCTGAATGTAATAATTTAATTAAAACACGATTTATTTCAACAAAATAATAACATGAAGTGACAAAATATTTTCCTGAAATGATCACAGCACCAACTGTCGGAACCAACTTGAATTGTATTAAAAGAATTTTGAATATTCTATACTGCGATCGTAGCGCAGTCTGTCGGATCCAATGTAAAGCATTCCAAGATCAACAATTTATAAATAAAAAATTAATTAAATAAACATTTCTAAACCGAATTATAAATCTAAACCATTCTCGAGTCCACTGAAACAGACAAAAACTTTCATCAAAATCTGTCCAGCCGTTTAGGAGGAGTTCAGTTACATACACACGCACAGAAGAATTACATAAAGATTATTTGAAAAGATATTAATATTAAAAAAGCTAAAAAGCGTGAATTGTGTGCGTGTCTGCATTTTCGTAACAATAAAGACCTGGTTTGGCCAGTTTAGCAGAAAATCAATTTTCGACGCCTACTTACGTCTTTTTCAATTCCTACTATTAGCTCACAATCCCTATACATATTTTATTTGTTTGTTTATTTTTTTATTTATCTTGGTGGAATTTTCAATCGTTAATAAAATACATTTTAAAGCGCTCAATTGAGCTAAAATGTATTGTACATGATTATTTTGGATGACAATACAATAATTTAATTATAATTAATAAAAACTAATTAAAAAACTAATTATTAAAAAAATTCCAAAATGCAACCACGTTGGCGACTTAGTGACCCTTTTGGCGACTTATGTCAAAATTTGAAAAGGTTTTTTTTTTCTCACGTGTTAAAGCATTCAGTTGAAAGGAAATTTTATATACACGATTGTTTTGGATGACAATACGATACTTTAATGATAATTAATAAAAATTAATTACCACTTAATGTTGTGATTCTGTCATATGTATATACATATTTATATTAATTGCAACTATTTAATAAAAAGTAACTAAAATAAATTTTTTCTTGGTTGACCTAAGTAGGAATTGATTTAAAATTTATTTTTGATATTACTTGTTTATAACAATAGCGTTGTTACAACAATGCAGGTGAATGTTGAGTTGTATTTTTTGAATGTTTTTAATTAATATATTTTTAACTAATTGCGATATCGGACTGAATTGTGAATCTAAACCATTCTCTCGAATTTACTTGAACCCACACAAAAAATTTCATCGAAATCGGTCCAGCCGTTTAGGAGGAGTTTAGTGGCAAACACACACACAGAAGATTTTTATATATAAAGATATAATACAAGTATTTTTAATTTTTCCTATTTCGAATTATCTCTCTGGTAATATCTCATGCAAATTTTGAACAAAACGTTTCGAGATATCTTCCAATAATGGATGAGACTTTTTATTCAAATTTATTAAATAAAGAAAGTTTATTCAAATTTGAATATTAACTATGTCTATAAGTTGTCTTGCTGGCTCACCCCAAAGTTTTCTATAATGTTCAGGTCAAAGAATAGTGACGGCTAGTTCAGTAAGCTATGCTGTTTACTGCAAATTATTTCTTTGGCAGTATGTATAGGGGTTGCAAATGCGGCCAGAAGATTCCGTAGGGTGAGAGGTGACAGCATGGTGACATTTTTTACATAGAACACGGGTTCTTAAGCCCTATTTAGTTGGTGACAATCGCGAAAATAGTAGCCATCGAGAGAGCGATGTGCCAGACGAGGGGATAGCCAAACATACACACATAAATAGAGGGATGTACACATATTTCCCCAACTCAATGCGCAAAATACCTTGTTTTCCTGCAGTACTTCCTCACGGAGTTGCTGCAGGGTTCACCTGCCATTGCACACCAAAACGTGTGGTTCATGCCCAATAGTGCACCTGGGTACATTTCCGATCGCGGTGCGTTAACATCTATCATGAAACATATCCCGGGAGGTAGATGGTACATGACGGATCCTTTACTTGAGCTCACAACTTCTTGGACCTCAATTTCATGGATTTCTTCTTTTGGGGTTCATAGAAATTGCTTGTATGTATATGAGACGCCGGGCGTTGCAGTAGACGATTTCGTAGCATGGATCGTCGTCGAATCAGCTGACATTACCATCATACTGGATTTGTCTTAACGCGTCTGATAATCCTTCGTACGTCCATGTAGGTTATTATATAACCTACGCGGCAGCAACTTGGTACAATTCCTGTAACAATTTTTTGGAGTTGCATTTCTGGCGTCTAGCTATGATATATTGTTTACATTGGAAAAATGCTTTAAGTGTAATAAATGTATTCCCTACCTCTCATTGCCCTCTTTCATTCCATTTAACCGCTTATTTCAACTGCAAATTTAAATTATTGATAAGATTCATTGATCTTTTTCACAATAAAAAACTAAAATTTAACTAACAATTCAAATTGTATTTCGTATAATGAATGTTTTAAATAAATAAGGAAAAATCCATTTATATTTTCGATTGTGCAACGCATTTTTCGAGAATTTGCAAGATGCTTTAATTTTAGATTTTCGGAAGTATTCAAATTTTCAATAACAAAAATTTAATTTTAAGCAAATACATCTCTAAATAATCTGGACCAAATAACATTAGTTATAAAAAGATATATATGTGTAATTTGAAATGCATTCTATGTCCGTAACATAATTTGAAAAATATTAATTACTGAATCTGATTAGAAACTAAAAAGACACTAATTAAATAGGATATGTGATTAATACACTGATAAAAGTTTCTAAGAAAATAATGTGAGATTCCTAAGAAGGAAAAATTCCAGCAAATTTTCTTTTGATTAAAAATGAGAATCTAAACAAAGAACAATAAATATTCTTATATTGCGTTTATTCTAATTTACTAAAATTTGGAAGAATCAACGCAGAGAAGAAAAAGTTGAAATAAATTGAAATGACAAATGTTTATTACATTTTGATGAGAAAGAAGGGAATATTTTTAAACATGTTAAATTTTCTCAAAGCAGCATTTCGTTTTTGCTCCTAATTATTCCGTGAACTTGCATAATTTAATATTTTGCTTCTAAATGAAGTGAAATACTTCGTAATAGATGGTAACGGTAAAAGCAATGTAATTTAATTTTGTTCCCGGCACAACTTCGATCATTTTTGTAAAATAATTAGAATTTAAATATCCTGAAGAAGCATTTGTAACTTCTTTAGGCTTATATTAGAAAATATCTTGCATTGAGAATGAAAATAAAATTTCTTTACAATGTTTTCATTATTTTTAATGCATTTAAAACTTATTGCGTTTATTTTTAATTTACATTAAAAATGATCCATTTTGATCATGTAAGATAAGTTAAGCATTTTAAAGTTCGAAGTATATATATATTTGAAAAATCAACCAAAGATAAAAATCTAAAACACTTCAATAATCATATATATATATTAAAAAAACTTTCAATTAAATTATATCAAAATTAATTGTGAAGCGTAATTTTAAATCGTATAATGTTTGATTAAAGATTAAATGGCGGGTCACTCATTAAAGAATGTGGGGTTTTTTTTCTAACACGAGGAATCCATTAATTCAATTTGTTGATTTATCGAATGTCACGCAGCTGTCGATGAATGATTGAAGAACGAAATCCAAGCTTACTTGCAAAAGAGTTAGGGTGTTGTCTCACTTCCCCTAAACGAGTAGAAGAACCATTGGAAGCTTTCAAATTCTGTAGGAACAGATTAACCTTCTGGGCTTTACGTTATATCATGGTTTGCTGAACAACCATCGAACTCAACGCAATCTTTAAGATGAGGTTAAATTTGTAGGACGTAGGTTCCATTATGGTTTGCATAGCAACCTGTAATGAACACCCGCCCGAGGAAGCCATCTCTTCATCTACTCGATCTAAATCTGTAGGGGGTAAAAATTGATGACCCAAACTAGCCATGAGAAAATCAAATTTATTATTACCAAACATAATAATCAAAGACAACACAACTACAGAGATAAAATCCAGAGTGATAGAACGATAGCTCTAACCCTATGTGAATAAGCGCATGAAATCATAATAGCTTAACTTTAGTCAAAGTTATCTTAAGAATCCTAACTTCCTTAATTTATTTTAATAGCTAAAGCGCGTCCTGAAATCACGCGTCTAAATTCCGATCCTTACCGTAACAGCACTGCTTTCAACAACCCAGCTTCTTTTCCTTCTACTTACGATTACTAAACTTCCACTATATATATATGATATCTAATCTGCATATCAAGGTTTCTTCTTGAGAGGGACGGCTGTGAATTAACTCAATTGCTGTTCCCAAAGATTTCCCAAGAGGATTAATAGAAAACCACACAAAGCTCCGTCACAAACCATCGAACTCAACGTAATCTTTGAGATGAGGTTAAATTTGTAGCACGTAGGTTCCATTAGGGTTTGCATAACAACCATCGAACTCAACGTAAGCTTTAAGATGAGATTAAGTTTCTTGGCTGTAAGTTCCACCATGGTTTATAGAACAACCTCAGAGCTTAACGCAATGTTTAATATGAGGCTGGATTTCTAAGCTGTAGAATTCGGCTCTTGGAATTTCGAGAATCATTATTGGAAATGGTTAAAGCTTATTGTTCATTCCCATATTGCAATAATCCTCACATTTTTCCTTATTTAGTTCAACTTAGAAAAACTGTTTTTTGAACTGCTCTCATCAAATGAAAAGAAAATTGTTATACTTGTATTTACAACACAGTTTGAAGCAGGCAGACTTAAGCAATCAAACATTTGAGAGTTTGTGAAATGTTATGCTTCCTTCTAAATTCGTTCCATTGATTACAAATAACTTAATTTCTAGAGATCATCCAAGGTCAAACAGATAATCTTTCTAGCGTCTACTACATCTACGTTTTCCCCTCCTCCCCCCAATTAAACACGTAATCAAATATAATCACTAAGTAAAGAAAGTGTTTTGCTTCTAGAAATCTTCTTAAAAATTTTTTATCAATGAACAAAGATAAATACAATAAAAGATAAATAAAGATTCAAAGGAAAAAAGAAATATTTTTACTTCAAATAACATCCTCAATGCATGTAAGCGCTTTGATACTAAAACTTTGTAAACGTAAGAAAAAGGAAAAACACACATATGACTTTTTTTAATTCCAATCTACATTTATTTTCAAAAAAAAAATTTGCTTTAGTAATTGTGTTAACCAACTGTTTAAATTAATTACGCTTCCGATTTATATCAGTAGTATGTATACAAGAATAGAGATAATTTGCAAAAAAAAGGCAAATTTAAGAAAAAAAAATCGGTTAAGACCTATTCAAACGCGGCTCAGCTGTAAACTTGCTTCTTTTTATTTGATTTTAAACTTTTATTTTTCACTATAGCAAAGAAAAAGAACAATTCGCAAAGTTAATTTAAAAGAACTTCTCTCTTTTTGTGAGTTTAAATTCACGTTTGCTTGCGCACCTTGAAATGTTTTAGGAAATAAAATTGCTTCACAATTAATCACGAAATCGGATAAAAGCTGATTGTGGAAGTTAGATTCTCTTTTTCTCAGTGAAAGAGTTTAGTTTTGGACTCGTACTGAAAGAACAGCATTTCAACTTACGAAATATCCAGAGAAACTGAAAAGTAACAGAAGTGTGTATGTGTGTGTATGTGCGTGCGTGCGTGCGTGTAAGGGAGGGTCATGAGGGGCGTTCAAACGTGGACAGTGGTATAAAAAACTTCCTTTATTTTGGGTGTTAGATTCTAAACAAGTAAAATAAAAAAAAATTTAAAAAGTCAATTCCTACTTTGTTAGAAAAACGTACTGGTGCCATCTGTTGCAGTTAATTGCAATTTCATCGGAAATAACACGGAATAAATTTAAAATGAAAAAAAAATAATTAATTAATTAATTAATATTTGAGAAAATTGTATTAACATCAAGTATCAACCGCTGAAAATTTTTTAAAAATGTATTTGAATTTGAGTAGATGAATAGAAAGTATTTTATTAACGATTAAAAATTTGACCAAGATATATATACATATATAGGGAGAGAGGGAACTATGATAGTAGGAATTGAAAAACATGTTTATGAGATCACGCGATCCATGATCTCTATGGTAAGAATTCTGAATTCGCTGGTCTATAGGGATCTTGTGTGTGTGTGCGTGGGTGAGTATGGATCCCTGTATGATCATTTGAATGCTTTTTAAAAAAAACTCGATTTTTTTAACTAATTTTAAATGCCAGATATCTGATCTTTTTCAGTAGTAATATGCCTGAATGATAGCATATCAACTTGTAACAAACCAATTAGCAAAAATAGAAAGCCGTAGAACGTCCCTTTTTTATACGGGGTTTACAGAACTGAAAAAGAGTTAGCACACAGTTCAATCAAATGTAACTCGGATGTGGAAGCTTCTTATATTTTTATGTTTGTGTTGCGATTAAAATATACAACTAAAAAAAGGCCTTTTTCGTCACTTTGTAAACGACTGCATCCATATTAGTATTTGATTCCAAAAACAGAAATCCTTTTATATATAAAAAAAAAAAAAGTTTCAGGATTTTTTCAAATGAAATATTTACTCGAAGCTATTAACCAGTAAAAACATACATACTCGTATATAAATATTTTTATTTTATAAGAATTATTACTGCATGTAATTTCAATAGAACATATATATTTCTCATCTTACATACTATCTTACACTTGCAGTATTTGTATAACTCCTGTTGTGTTTTTATTATTACTTATTTTGGTATTGCAATAATTTAATGTTTGATATTCTAACTTTGAAATTTAAAAGAAAATGTGTGTATGCATGTGTGTGTGTTTCCAAAGTAAATATTTTCCTACTCTTTTCGTAGTTTTTTCTCATGTTTAAAACTTTAAAGTTTATGCAAGAGTACAATACGTCTTGAAAGCATCACAATTATCGTCTTATAAATTAGTTTCTCTTTACCACATGCACCTAATTATATTAAAGGCAATTTTCTTTGTGAGTTACTTGATGATATATAAATTGAAAAACATAAACATTTTAAAAAATATTTATTTAAATCAATCTCTTTTAAACGTTATGATTGCTTGTATAACTTTCAAATAAGGCACTTTAATTTTTGTTACTGAAATTATTTAAATTGTGCGTAAGAAGGTATCAGTTTGTTGAAATTCAGTACTTAGATTATGTACGCGTATACATGCCACAGGTCCGGGGCTCATATCTCGGGCTGGGAAAGTCGACGTAGCCTTTTATCCTTCAGTGGATCAATAAATGAATATCAAGCTTACTTGAGAACCTATTACTGGGTTTTGCACCAGACTGACCACTTGACCGGAACATCTGCTCTCAGTGTCAAAAGTCACGAAAACTGAGAAGGGCACAGTAGGCCTTTCCCCTTATGGGATATTGTGCCCCTGAGTTTAGTTTATACAAGACAAAAATTTGTTCAATATTATTTACTTATTTCTGAAGATGACTTTCAACAATAAGTAATGGAAACCTAATTCGAATACTAGTCTGTCAAATTTTTACATTAAATCCTCTCCTTGGTGAAATGAGGAAATTTGGCGAGTGTTATTTCACCTTCCTTTTGGAATTGCGACGAAATTATTTTCTAGTTCACTGGATTATTTCTGCATATGTACACCATATTTTGCTTTCCCAAGCTAAATTTGTTGATGAACGTCTTGAAGATTGAATGAAACTATCAAATATGAGCTTTAGACATTGACCTGTTAGAGAAATTTTAGAAAATCCACGGCAGACCGGGAACTGCTTTAAATTCAAGCTTAAGATATTTAAATGAAATGAACCAAGATATCTAATAGTATAACAATAAACTATTATCAAATATGAGCTTTATCAAAAATCAGCTTATCAAATATCAAACTACTAAACTATATAATTATGAGCTTTTGACAATAAACTACAACCTCTGACAATAAAGTTCGGTGAATGAAGTCATAACGGCCGATCTGGTTACACTGGCGAAACAAAACGCTGCACATGCATAGTGGCAGGTGTTGACCATCTGCACCCATCGTTGTTCAGTTGAGACTCAGTTGTGATTCGTGTAAGCCTTGTATTACAAAGTGCTTGTTTAGTACGTTGGTTATTAACCGAGAACAGGAAAATGAACGAGCGAAAGATCAATTTAAAGTTTTATTTTAAGCTTGGCAAGGCACCAAAAGAAACTTATGTGATGCTGGTGCGTGTTTATGAAGATCAATCACTGTCCAAGAAATGTATGTACGAGTGGTTGGCACGTTTTCGAGAAGGTCAGGAAAGTGTTTCGGATAACCCCCGTAGCAGAGGACTGGCGATCTCCGTCATTTACGAAAACACTAAGAAATTGAGGTAATTAATCACTAAAGAGCGCCAACTAACTGTGCGCATGATAGCTGATGAACTGTAGATTAACCGTGAATCCTTGCAACAAATCGTTAGGTAGAACTTAGGGATGAGAATAACGTGTTATCGATATTGACGATATTCTTAACATACAACTAAACGTGACGAGGCTCTTTTGAACTCCATCCCGAAAGAAAACTCCTTACAAAATTTCCAAGACTTGTATAGCAGATCTGAGGGGTGTATAGTTATGGTAGGTAACTATTTCACAGTAAGGTAACTTTCGTTAATCCTTTATGTATGATTATGATTTACAGCAGTTTTATTCATGGAATAATTTTTTTGAATCAATACATTGAAGATTAAGGATATACATAAACAAAATACTCAACTTTTGGAAATTTAATTAGTTAGAGCTAATTAATTAATTAAAAATATTCAACTGTAAAATTAATTATATACACTGTTCACTTAAAATAAATACTCAAATCGTTTTCTAAGGTCTTCATTATTACACGAAAAAAATAAGACACTTAAATTTTGACATTAACGATTTTTTCGGGACAAAAATGATAATCTTCGCAATCCACTGAAAACGCCGACAGCCTTTACAATCCGATCAAAATGTCAGCTGAAAACGCAATTTCTACTATAAAACTATTCGCTAGTGCTAAAATACTCATCATGGAACCCGTGATGCCATATATGTTAGAAGAGTGGATTTCAAAGAATATTCCTGCTAAGTATCGTCAGAATATTCGTAAAAATGGTTATTCTATGTAATTTTAAAGTGAGTGGTACTTATAAGTACCGCCAGTACATAAAGGGTTAATATTTCATCTACGTTAATTTCACAGGACTATTCATCGAACTTTATTATCAAAGGTTGTAGAATGGGTTTAATAAGTAAAGTGTTTTCATACCATATTGATATAATCAGTATTTAAATCTTTGAATCTCAAAGTAGTATATATCGATCGCCAAAGGTCTGTAACGATTTGTAAGAGTTTTATGTCAGCGAAAATAAAATTTGGGGGGTTCTTGAAATGTAAATAGGGGTCTGCGACAGTGTCTTTTGTTTTTTGCATTATTAACAGAGAAGATTTAAGAATAATCCTAACTGAATTGATGCCAAATGTTGAAAATTTGTTATTGACGTATCATGTTCATCTTTCCCATTAAAATCATTTGTTTTTTGCTTAGTTATTTATGTTACAAGCACTAAATTTTAAAATATTAATTTAATTAATACATGTTGAAAATTAACATGTGTTCATTTTAAGTTCTTCGTACAGAAAAAAATTAAATTTTTTAAAGCAAGTAGTATTATACCGGCTGTCAGAAGCACTTTTGAAATAGATGAATTTGTAAGAAATCAATATTAGATAAGCAGGGGTCTGTCCAAATTCAGAAAACATAGCAAATAGTGTATGAGACGAAAAGTTTAGGGATCTCTAATATTAATGAAGTGGGCATTGCCACACATACAAACATATACGCTCTCTGTATGAACGTTGTTCGAAATTTTAGTGTTCTCGACAACTTAAATCGAAGCTACCGCTGCATTACAGTTATGAAAAGCTACATACTTTATTTAAAAAGTTATTTATTCCATCTTTTCAAATAGAGCTGTTTATTTGTTTGTTTGTTTTTACCAAGCAATGGATTCTTAACAAAATATGTAAAAAAAAATTCGAAACCATGCGATAGGTGTATAAAAATTGTAAACTCAATGAACAAAAATTTAAAGCACAATTCCTTTCATGTTCATTTATTTGATTGTTAATTAAACATAAAAATATATTAAAGGCTTAAATGTGTTATGTAAATGCTGTGAATCTATTGATAATAAAAGCAGCAAAAGAATAATTACCAGGCTTCAAAATTCATTAACAACTCTTACAACAGTAAAAGAACCCATTCATAACAATTCATACTTAACACATGATTTCATTAAAACTGCTACTTTGATGTCATGTTATATTCAATTAATTTCCTACCTCCGTGTTGCCAGTTCTATAAATGCAAATCCTATCTAGCAGGGATTTGAATTATTCCAAAGGAAGCATCTGCGTACACACACACATGCAAATATAATTACCTTATAAATTCTAAAATAGCCGTTACTGACTAGATGCTAGTATTACACAGCGGAAACATCCGTTACTTGATATTGGTAACAGGAGTCTTGTAAAGAGACATTCAAAATGTAAATTTGATTCACAAATAAATTAATTAATCTTCAAAGTAATATAAGTATTTCTTTTCAATTCGGTAATATGTATTATTAAGGATTTACATTTTATAAAATCAAAGAAAAGTAATTTCTTTAGATTTAGGCTGAGTGATAATTTTGCAGGTATTTAGTACTGAAGCCTTTTCAATTAAATGTTAATATAATGTACATAAAATGTAACGTAGTTTTTTTTGAATTTTACAATATAGTTAGGTGATATTGAAATAATAATTTTCGAATCTTAAATCTATGTGTTATAGAATTTTAAAATATCACGCTTTGTTTGCATAAAAAAAACTAGCCGCTACCCGACCTCTTAGTTAAAATTTTATAATGTAGAGCTTTATATACCTTGTTTAAGTTACTGATATATAAGTTATACAATTAAGCTTCCATGTGTATTGAAAAACATTCCTGTTACCCAACTTATTTAATTTAAAAAGGACTGACTGACTTGAATTTCTAAAACTAAAAGTTATTTTTTACAGCACCATAACTCCTCTTACAATTCGATCCCGACAAAAACCAGTTTATAGTAGATTTCTACCCCAAATTTCAAATCTGTGGTTCTAATTAGTTCCGAAACGATTTTATTTATCTATATACCTCAGTAACCGATGCAATATCCCCTTCGGAGTCTATTTCTGTGAGAAATATTCTTAGAAGATCTCTTCATGACAATAGAATAATGCCAATCAAATTCAAGTCTGTATTTCTTAATAGTTGAAAAAAAAGGAATTTTTTATACATACGCTCTCTCAACTCCTCATTGGATTGCATTTCAGTTATACCTGTTCTTCGTAGATTTCTACTCAGCCAATAAATATGATCGTCAAACTTCAAGTTAGTTGGTCTTTTAGCTTCAAAATGGCAATTTTTATGTATATAGCTTCCTTAATCCCTCTTACGAAACCTTGGGGGAATGCTTCCGCAAAACCCATTCTCTACTCATTAAATGAAACGTGATCAACGAATTTTAAGTCTGTATGTCTAATACTCCAATAAAAACTGGATTTTTTTTTTTTTTTGTATCTGTAAGCTCCTGTAACCTTACTTGCGAATCGATTTTCATAAAATCCGTTCTTACTGGATCTCTACTGAACAAAAAACAACAAAAAAACATGCTAGAAAAATTTCAAGAATAGTTCAATACTAGTGAACTATATTTGAATAGTATGATACATTTAGATAGTATGTTGATCTATATAACGCCTCCTAACTCCACGTATTTCCTCTTGGGAGTCAATTTCCGCTGACCCCAGTTCTTGGCGGATCTCTATTCAGTAAAAGAAACATGCCCGCTAAATTTTACATATGTAGGCTAATAATTTGAGAGATATCGAGATAAGGGTAGGAGGCGTTTTTCTCAATTATATGTATAAAAAATTAAAGTAGCAGTTGTATTTATTAAAGAAGTTTGCCAACATAACTAAAACAAGTAATATAAAAAAATTAAGTCAAGTCTTACTTAGGTCAACAAAGAAAAACTTTATTTTAGTTACGTTTTATCAAATAATTACAATTAATATAAATATGTATATACATATGACAGAATCACACTATTATGTGGCAATTAATTTTTATTCATTATCATTAAAGTATCGTATTGTCATCCGAAGCAATCGCGTATATAAAATTTCAGTTAAACACTGAATGCTTTAAAACGTGAAAAAAAATATTTAAAAGTTTTGACCCAAGTTGCTAAAAAAATGAATCCAATGTGGCTGTATCTGTAATTCTGTAAGTAATTAGTTTTAGTCAAAACTAATTTTAATTAACTATATTTAAATTATCGTATTGTCACCCAAAACAGTCGTGTATACAAAATTTCAACTCAATTAAGCTCTTTAAAATGTATTTTATTAACGATTGAAAATGTGAACAAGATATATATAGGAAGATTGTCAACTAATAGTAGGAATTAAATAATGTTTTTAATAGCAGTATTACTTGTAATCTGCATATCTAGTTTGTTTTATTGCATCGAAGGAATAATTTTCAAATACCATGCCGGAATACTTTGCTGTTCCGTGAAATGATCATAACTTAAACTTTTGAAATGCTATTTATAAAAAGTGCTTTTGAAAAATTTCTAAGCAAAATATGCACACTCATAGAAATTAACTCATCTTTCTGTGCAAAAAAAAATAATATTTATAGATCATTTTGAAATTTCTCATTTCTACCAGGTACACTAAAAAGTATACTAAAATAGATCAAGCGCGAACCTATTTATTAAGGAAAGTATACAAATAACTCTTCTTTTAAAAATACAAGTATTAATACAAAAAATTATATATCACTTTAAAGATATATTATTTTAACGTACAGCAATCTCACAGAGATCGATTTTTAATTTCCATTTTCCTCCCCAAAACTAATTTTTCAATACTTAAAAATAAAAAAAATCAACGTGTATGGATTAGTTGTTTCAAATTTAACAGTGGTGTCTTGAGCATCTTATTAATGAGTGAGTGGTTTTGGGTTTTAATGGCGCAAGAGCTGATTTCGGCCACACATTTGTTTAAGCTTCGATAACAAATCATATTAAGGCTGTTTTCAGCTGTTAAAGAATAGGGCCCAAATTCGGAATATGTTTTCAGATATAAGTGCACTCTAACATTAATATTTATTTTAGCTTCACTATCCTGTAGAGAATCACTTATTTTATCATACTACTCACTTTTATCCGAGTTGACACATTTTTTTTTCTGTTATAAAATGTGTTTCGCTTTTTTTCTCCTATTTTGTAAACTAAAAGTGCTATCCATTTACATAAGGCTACACTGTACCCTTTTTCAAAAAAATTTTTTGGAGACAGTTACATTAAAAATAATTGATGTTTTATATTTAGATTATATTAGTAAGCTGATTCTGTAAGCAAAAAGTCAGTTTGACCAGCCATTATTTTAAAATTTTTAAAAATTAGGAATTTTCGAAGTTTTTTCAAACTTTTATAAAATTCTCAATTTTCAAAATTTCTTAGTAATTTTAAGTTATTTATGATTCTTAAATTATTACAAACAATATTTAGTAAAGATTTGAGAATCTATTCCCTTGTTGGTTTTGAATAATTATTTTTCTAAAAAAACCTGGAAAAAACACGAAAATTTTTAAAATATCAACTTTAGCATTTTTTAGATAGAGTTCTCAGCCCTAAATCCATACTAACTTTTATAGAATATACATTTGGGAGTATATACATAAAAACTCAAGGCTCTATCTTGAACAGGAAAAAAGTCTTAGGGATTAGAAAACACTTATACCTTCAAAATTAAAAGTCTGAGAAAAATGCATTTAAAGTTTGTAAAGTCATAAAACATAAACTTATAATGCCTGTAAAACTCTAATTTTTTAAATATATTATTTTCCAATGTATGTTCTACTTTAAAACACTATTTTTATTAAATATGAATGAAAATTACATTTGTAATTCAAAATATATTTCTGCATAATATTGATAGCATTTGTTAAGACGTCAGTTTATTCAGCTTTATCTTAATCTAATATTTCACAAAAGTTTTGAAACACGAAGCATTTATGTACAAAATAATAATGATACTAACATAAGCTAAAAATAGTCAGGTTTGCTCATAAAATTTAATTCTTTTCAGTTTTAAATTGGGGCAGTGTAGGAAGTTTTAGCTCTTGTCGTACGACTTTAAAATACTAAAATATAGTACTACAATATGTTTAGTATAATGTAGTTTGGTACATCAAGGAAATATTCAGTTATATCTGCAGCATTTGAATTCAGAATGCTTGTATTCGGAAGTCTAATTGCAGAATCAGCTGAGGACTAATTTTTAGATGCATCATTTTCAGTAGTATTCCATCTCTTCGAAATATTGTTTCTCACAGAAACCCAGAACGCATTTGCCATGGCATTTTCTCTACAGGAAAAAATTAACGATAAAGCTTTTAAGTTATATAAACTAATTTTAAAGCAAAAATTGGCCATGAAATTAATCTTTATTAATTAATTATGAGAATTCAAAAAACTCAAAACATAATCAAGCAGAAATGGTTTTAGTAATGAAAAGTTGGAATTAATAACCATTTCAAGCTAAAAGCTCAAAAATATTTTTAATTAATTCAACTTAAGTGTGAAAAAATGCTTTAAAAGGAAACCGAAACTAAAACCACAGCTCATTAAACTTCAAATATCTTAAAAACTAATTTGCTAACAGATCTCTGAAATTTCGTGGCAAGCATCTCAATCATATGGGCCACCAAAATATGCAAAAAAAAAAGAAAATTTCTGTAAAAATGTAATTTTTAGGGTACTGTGTAGCCTTAAGAGGAAAAAATGATTATTTATTAAATATTTTGAAATTCTAAAAACACTATATTGTAAACAAATCCATGAGTTACAATGTCACAAATTTTTATAAAAATTGAGGCATTTTTTCTACCTGAAAATGTGCTCCGCGTTAAGTACACACTGTCGTACTTATGGTGAAAACAGCACTAATGAATAATATGTTTAAAGAACGAATTTTTTCCCTTCAATGAAAAATGAAGTATTTCATAATGCAAAACAATTTATCAAATGTTTTCAAAGCTCATAACTCAAGGAATAATATAAAACTATACAAATTACTAAAACATTTAATTTAAATAATTGTTTATTTCATTACATATATTATAATTAGTTTTCGATATTAAACAAATTTTGCCTAAATACCTATGAAAATTTTCATGGTTCATTAAATTATAGATATTATGCTTCACATTACATGTAAATACAGATTTAGAATAAATTAAATTTAACAATCTCATGTTGCATCCAATTGTTACATGGTTTGCAATTTACTTAGTATTTTCAATTCCCTTTTTCTGTGAGGATACGTTTTTGCAGATTATGAACTACTTTTGTCTCTTCTGTATAATGAACGGAAACTCTTTTAGTGAATTTAATACTATATTTTTATATTTATTCATAAAGATCATTTTTGAACGTTCAGTATAAAAAAAATATGACGAAAGATTTATTGCTAAAAAAATAGTAGCCTACATAATTGTTTTTTTTTAAATATTGAGCAATTTGATTTCTAGGACATAATTATGTATAACACAAAAATCAATAGTGTTTTGAAATATAAAGAATTCCTATAAAAGATTTCGTAAAATACTTTAAATTCACAACATTTGTTTAAATTTCTTAAATTAGTGAAGATTCATAAAAAGCTCATATAAAATTTTTAAAAGATTCGAACAAAGACTTAACTTTATGTGAAATAAAGTCCTCAGATAGCGGAAGAGCAAATACAAACAAAAATATAGCACAATTTTCTTTTTTTTTAAATCACATCCCTACTATCGTTATTTTTCATTTGAATTTGCTTAAAAAAGTGGTATAACTTTTTTCTTATTCCAAACATATATATTCGGAATTATTCACATTAAAACAATTTTTTATGTAGGATTCTAACTTTAATAAATAATTTTTTTATTTCCTTAGTGAAAAAATTTGGAAAATGAAAGAAACTTTCTTTTTTATTTTACACATTCTAAAAAATATTGATTTTATTTCCCCTCTGTACAAAAGATTGCTTAGAAAAGAAGAGTAATACGGAAAGGAAAATAGTAATATCTCATAATAATAGCTAAGATATCTAGGCTTCTTTTAGATAAGAAGGAAAAAATACTGTGAGAAGAAGCAACATTAAAAAATATTCTGAAAGAAACCTAAGAATTTAGTTCGAAAATGTAAATAATAACTCAGAATAGAGGTACGGCATGGAATATCTTATTCTCATATCCACATACTTCTATATTAGAAGTTTTTGTTAGTTATTGGCTTAGAATAATCAAAGTAACCTTTCTTTTCTCACATTTTTTTAAATGGTAAGTCTTGCAAAATAAATAGCTTTTTGTATTCAGCAAAAAGCACTTTTTTTATATATATTCATACTGAAACTCCTCTGGAACGCAATGGGTGAAAAATGATTTAATAATTCCCTTAATCGGCAAGAAAACTATATTCATTGAATTATCAACTAGTTGAACACTTTGTGTTTAGGGATTAAGAGCCAACAAAAAAAATAATGCATACAATGAAAAAGAAAACAAAATTCGGAGGAGGGATATTTAAATATTTCAAATTACTTTCTAACGTTTAAAACATCTTAAGATTCAGCATATTGGTTTCTAAAACCAATCGGAGATTTTTTGAACTTTTCACGTACAAAATTGTTTCGCAAAATAGTTTCGGTTATACATATCCCCCAAAAAAGATATTTTTTGTTGTTTTTTCCCTTCAAATAGATATATCTTTTCAATCATGATGGAATGATTAAGTTAAATATTCATTATTGCATGAAGTAATAAATAAATATCTGATTTATTATTGAAAATTGCTATTGCTCATAAACATAGGATATTAGTTTTATTTAAGCGAGAAAAAGTTTAATGTATAGCATCTTCCTCACTATCCTCTTTCTGCTAATAAATGCAGTTAATTGAAACGTCCCTCTATGCACTATCATTCTGATTGCAAGAAAAATAATTTGCACATATAATAGATTTCCTCGATACACTAGTCCTTCTGTATAATTATTTTGTTGGTGGGGAATTTTTTTATGTATAATTCGAAGGTTGATTGTGTCAGGTCCTTTACGATCTTGACAAATATTATACAAACATTCAAAATAACTGAACGCTTGATGTGACATCAATGAAATATGATAACGTTATTTCTATAACTAGACAAAGGCACATTTTGGTGGGCATTAAAAAGTTAACCGTTTTAATTGTTCTTATAATGGAAGTCTTCTTCAAGCTCTCTCAACATTTCTTTGACCAACTAGGTCGCATGATTTTCCTGTCATAGAACATATTCGGGGTATTTTGTGTAAGTTACAGCAAAGATTCCTGAATCTTAAGGCTTTGTCTGGACAATTTGGCAAGGAATTCCACAGGCTCCATTTGGAAATTGTATTAGACTATCTTGAACTGACATTTTGCCCTGAAGAGTAGCAATATCTTATTGAGCACTTTTGTAAGGATCAAACGCTACAATAAATCATTCAGTTGTACTGAAATTGTAACCATTTGGTATTTTTTTATGTATGTTTTTCATATTAAACCGGTTTTTATCGCAAAATCGCTTTACTTCTGGTTGGTGCATCATTTTTTGTCAAACATTGTACTTCAGAAGTTGCTACGTTGCTAATTCTTCAGTCAACTTTGATATTATAGTAAAAATTGTTCAGTTAAATTATATTTTATTATAAGACTCGCCTCAAATATTCTTTAGATTCCTGACTTGTATTGATTATTCAATGTTCTAAATTGTTTTTAATATATTTATAACCATAACTATTTTAAATATTATTGTTACAAAACTTAACACACTTTTATATAACAATGATTTCATTAAGAAACATTGACAAAAATATGTTTATATGTTGTTTTATAATTGAAAACATTTTTTTCATTTTCAATTAATTACACAACATCACTGAATAAAGCCGACACAGGTTAATTGAGATTTTGAAAATTAAGTATTTTTTAAACTGTATTATTTTTTCGGTCGATTTATGAGTAAATTTTAAATGTATAGAATATTTGTTTATACACGCAACGTTTACAAATGCTATTATACGCAAGGTGTAATACATAAAAAAACGGGTGGCAAAAGGATAAGTGGACTTCTGGTAAATTTTATTGTAATTTTTTCTATATGCAATTATTTTTTAGAAAAAAAGAGGTAAACTACATTTATTTTCTAGCATTTTGGCAATTACTAAGAAAGTATCCAAATTTCACTTATTAAGGAAATGTCCAAACATGTTTTACTGTATACAGTTAATCATGTTTAGGCATTTCCTTAACATTTCTGCACCCATTTGTCTCATTTTGCTCAACATACGAGGTTAACTCATTAAGTCACAAATATATATGGAAGGTTTTAAAGTAGCAACAGATATCTCCAAGTAATGGTGATAAACGGAAACCTAATACAGCTTTATGATTTTAATTTTATATTGAGTAGGCAGCATTTACACGAATACGCAATGTAGTTTCAAAAATGGTGACGATGTTCAATGAGTGTACGATAGAAGAGCTGTGGTCCAATTTTTGAGGGCAAAAGGACTTAAAAAAATAGTATTCATAAAGAAATTCTACCTGCTTATAGAGAAAAGTGTTTATCACGTAAAGCAGTGTATAAATGGGCGAAGAAATTTTTGCAAAGCCGTTCCTATACTGTTGATGAAGATCGAAGCAGCAGTCTAGTTTTAAATGCGACAAAATCAACTGAGCAATAGATGAAAGAACTGATTCAAGCTGATCGAAGAGTGACAATTGACAGCATCGTAACGGCAATAGGATGTTCTCATGGTTTAGTATACAGTATAATGCATGATCATCTGAATTTCCGAAAAGTGTGACCCCAGAAACTGACCGAGAAACACAAAAAAAGAATCGAATAGGCATTTTCTTTCATCTGTTTAATCCACAGAAACAGCATCGAGGATGCAAAAAATTTGACGATGACGACAACGTTCAACATGAAATCCTACTGCGGATGACACAAAAATTTAAAGAATTTCATACCGCTGGAATTGGGGCATTTGCTTTTATCGGTTTCGTCCACATAAACAACACATTGGAGGCAAACAATTTGCATATGACGGCGACATTTAATATGAAGTCCTACTGCGGATGACACAGCAACCTAAAAAATTTCATACAGTTGGAAATGGGGCATTTACTTTCATCTGTTTCGTCCACATAAACAACACATTGGAGGCAAAAAATTTGCAGATGAAGGCGACGCTTAATATGAAGTCTTACTTCGGTTGATACAGAAAGCCTAAAGAATTTCAAGCTGCTGGAATTGGGACTCTGATCTAACAATGGGATAAGTGCATCAATGTTGTTCGAGATTATGTGGAAAAATCAGAATTGTTTTCAAGAGATTATTATGTTAAATTATTTTTTATTATATTTTGTGACTTAGTAATAACTTTCCCTCGTATAAACACACATATAAATATCCTTCCTGCTTTATAAGGTAAATTTCTTCATACATCAACTTATAATTTCACCTGAGATAACAGAACAGACATAATTTTAGCAAACTAACGACAAAAACAAATATGTGCATCAATTTCTTAACTTTACTTTTATGTCTGTTAAATATTTACCTTTTTTTAAAGCTAACATTAAACTTATATTTTATGTAGCCGAGACAAAAACTCATCAAAATTTCATAAGCCCAAAAATTTAAATTTTGTTTTTCTGAACACCTTTTTAATGTTTTAGACTTCCTTAGTATCACCCGGAAGTCAGTTCCTGCATATTATTCTTTGGATTAAACATAAAAAACTAGATTTTGTAACATAATATTAAACATTTACTTATAATTTAATATTCAAGCTTTTCTTACGCAGTATTTTCTTTAGATTATAAATTTAATCAACTCTCGTAAAAGTTTTTAATTTGTTATTTTATGTTTAAAGGAATGAGAGAAAATTATATTTTTTCTTTGGAAAATGTAAGATTTCTTTTATATTTATTGAAAATATTGGCTTGTTTATCTAAAAAATACTTTATCTGTGATTATTATGAAACAAACATGATTGAAATCAAGTCCTTAGTTATTTTGCAAAGAATAGTTATGTTTAAACGTTTTGCGCAACTATTTTACATTTTTAAATTTTTACGTATGTAAGTTTTCATATTTCTTTAAAACAATCTCTTTTTTACCAAAATGTGTTACACAGAACATTAAAAACTTAGTTGAAATTCTCAAAACTATTTCATGATAATATGTAAAATCACTTATCCTTAGTATTTTTAGAGAAAAAAATGTCACGCATCCGAGATAGTTAGTGGTTAGCGAAGCTGACTGCTCTGCCGTTGGGCCTGGGTTCGAATCTCGGAGAAGACATGGATGTTTGTAAATGTATAGTGCCTTCGAGGCATAGGGGTACTTTAAATAGTCTTTGAACCGCAAATCCTTTCGTGAGGTTGGTGGAAGAGGAAGAGAGGTGAGAGGTTCCTGATCACTCCGAGGGTATTCTCCCTCGAAATTGGGGTAAAACTGAGCTAAATCGTTCTGTCACCGACACCTACATGGTGCTCAAAGCTACGGATAACGACAGGCATCACTTAGCTCTTTGCCATGAAGAATTTCGTAAGCATTGATCTGGCTTTTGCCGATCAGGTGGCACTAGAAATAACAACAAGAACAGAGAAAAAACTTCTTTTATTATTAGGGTTTGCTAGAAATGAATTATCCAGCCATAATTCATTTTTAGCAGAAATATTAAGAACTCTCAGGATTCTTAAATTGGGAATTTTTCAATTTCTTGAAAAAGATATATGTTAAAGCCTTAATATTTCTGAGCATTTTGGTACCAAAACTGTTTTGATACTGTAGAAACTTCCGAAGTTATTGAGAAAGAAGTAGTAAAACTTAAAAGAAAACCCTATCTCTTTCTTATCTTTAGCTTCATTTTTCGCAAAACAAAAAATCTTAGATTCCACGCAGGATTTCTTAGAAACTATTCATGATATCAATTTGAAATTATATGCACGTGTTCAAAACAAGGCTCTTCATAACTTATACATCGATTTTCAAAAAAAAAAAAGTAATAGAATTTTTTAAAATTTGAATTAAAAATTTATTTTTTTCTTAAAATTTTAAAATTTTCGTTATAATTGTATTTAAAAAATATTTTTTTTTCTCTAAATTTCTTAAAACTTAGTGTAACTTCAAAAGTGAACATTTTTATACCAAGTATAATTAGTTTTGTAAATTTTGATCCATTTTGTACTTTAGAATCCTGCGCGGAGTAAAATATTTATTTTCATATTTTTGAAAAATTGTCCAATTTGTATTTCCTTATAATTTTTTAATTTTTTCTCTAATTCCCTGAAAATTTAAGAAATAATGTAAATATATACGATTATCACGTGGTAAAAATTTCAAATTATTGTTTTGTTTTATTGCTATAAGTTACATTGGTTTGAAGCCCTTAAGAGGTTTGGAATTACGGTAAAGAGTCGAAAGGCCATAAATTCGTGACAAGATTCTATGAATACCTTTTATTTTAAGTTAACTCGCCCTCTTAAACAACGCTAGGACTATTAGCGACGCACCTCATAATTTTAAACCACGGTCAGGGGATAAGCGCGATATCTGAGCTAGCGTCCGCTCTCCAAGCCTACATACCATGCCAGTTTGAGGACTTTGAGCCCTGACAGATTTATCTTGCTCCAACCCCTCTACCAGGCTGATAACAATGGCACCAGGACTCGACCTTGTGGAAAGCCAGGCCCCCGGTTTGCGGATTAAATTCTGATCCAATTGTAAAGGTCCGACCGACGGGCCTAATGGTGTGGGACAGATGCAAGGAAGATTAGCCATATTCAAAATAACTTCAATTTATTCTTAGATAAGAACAACAACACAAATTCAATTAACCAAGTTAAGAGATGCACCCAAAATACCAATTATGGAGAGCAATTAACGAGGTAGGCCAGATACGAGAAGACTTTAAATAATCAGATCATTTACATTTAGGCAGTAGCTTCTAATTCTTAGCTATCTAATCTACTTTGATTCCTAGTTCACAGATCGCCAACTTTAGTGTTACAATAATCAGCTACGAAATATCCAAGCCTCACTTCACGTTTAATCAATCACTGCTAGCCGTTAGCACTCTAACTTATATCTCCCTTCTAACCTGAAAGTTTAAACTTTATGTAGAAGTCTTAATTTGCATAGTCACATCTTCTTCTCTTCGGGAGGAAGCTTTATAATATAATATTTTTAAAAGACCCAATATTTCCCAAGAGGATTAGTATTTAAAGAAACGCGGATAGACCCGTCACACAATATCGGAACAAATTTCTAGAAAGAAAATTGGCAAGTCAAGTTCATTTAAATGAGGAGGATGATACCCAAATTTGACAAACAACTCTTCTAATTTCCGTTTCACTCAAACGAAATTTCAAGTCTCGTCAGGTGTAATATTCATCAACCACTCTATATGGCGGGTCATCAATCGCACAAGATTTTGAGCCCGGGACATTACAACGCTAGTCACTAGCTCTCATTTTTCACCACTTGGCTACCACGGCCACAAGATTCTGTGAAAGATTATCCAGTAACAGGAGATTTACCATACTGCAAATAAAATCAAGCTTAAAGCTGTTTGTGCACTTCAGTGACATTGTTTACTTTGAGTTAAATTAAGATCATCTTAAAGTTACTAAAAACTATTGGGAATTGGTCAAGTAATTTTGAAGTTCATTTGGATAAGGAAAGAGACACATATGAGTTTCCATATTGCTTTCGTGATGATTTAGTGGTTATCCAGTATAACACTTTGGAAGATGCTATTTCTCTAAGCCATGGGTGGCCAATCCGTGATACACGTGCCATAGTGAGGCACAGTAGAATTAAAACAGTGGCACGTGAAAACTTACTGAAAAATTAATAACGTAATAAGTAGCGGGTTTTTTTACAGTTTTATTGAAAAGCAGCTATTTCAGACAAAAAATCTCCCTCAAATTTATTATGAATACAATTAACTAGAATTACAATAGAAAATTTTATCAAGCAGACTCTCCGAGATTTTGGAATCTGCAGGAGCGTGTCTTAAAATATCTGGAAGAAAGCATCGACTACCCAATGCGTGTTAGATTCTCAAGAGCCAATATTGATTTCAGAATTGAGCTTTTCCTACCGCTATTATGGGACAGTTAAATAATTATGTTATTTTTTTTTCTTTTTTCTTAACTGATCATATATCTTCTCTTGTGGACAAACTTTTTTTATCTTGATTTGGGAGCATAAAACTTAAGTTAGTACTTTTGTCTTATTTATTATATTTTTAAAATTTCATTACTTAGACTTACATAAAAAATTCTGATTTCCATAAAAATCCAATAATAACCCTAAAAGTAGCATATTTTCATATTTTTTTAATGTTTGTTTGAAAAGTTGGAAGTAGCACGCATACTTTCTCCTACCAGATATAATGGCAATTTTCTAAAAAAAAAGTTGACCACCCTTGTTCTAAGCAATGACCATTGCTTCGTTCGGACTCATAACCATGATATGATTTGATTGTTACCAAACAAAGAGCTCTTGAGCATAACCACTTTTCCACTGTGGGGCTGCTTTAATTAATGATTTGAACCATACAAAATCAACTAAAACTGGAAACTTACCATCTACAACTCTGCTTACGTCTATATTATTAATTGGTATGTACATATAATATCATCAATCAATTTCGCTACTTAAAAAGATGCCGCCAAAGGCTGTCATCAAATTATAGCTTCTGAGCAAGCGTGGGAATGATTTTCTACTATTGGCGGTATATCGCGGCTTGGCGACGGCTTTTGATTTATAGAAATTAGTCGATGGTATAGTAAGCACGAACCCAATATTTATTTAACAATGTAGAAGTAATAATTGATTAAAAAGCGAGATTACAAAGAACTTAACTAGTTTTTACTGAAAAAGAACAATATCACAATTGAGGATAATACATTTTTTAGAAGCAAGTAGGATAGGCGTAAGAAATGTATACGTCTATCTGAAAAAACACGTATTAAGAAAAAGATTAAATTAAATGTGGAAAGAGAGAGAGACCGAGAGATTTTACCGTCAACAATCAACTTTAATAAAATGGTATAACACGGAACAATTTTCAGATATGCCGTCATCGGCATATTAGTCATCTGATGCGTTATTAACACACAAGTCACTGACAAAAATATTGATAGACATTCCAGAGAGTTAAGTCTATAGTCTCACCAACAGTTATGCTGATGGTCTCTCACACTTATATACCATCTAGTCTAATTACAACCATGCTTGGCTTAATCACTTCACATTGTGGATGAATAACATTTAACTAAAAGTCTTGTTTCAAACAATTCCCTGATTACCAGAAAGACGAGTCTAGATCAGTCATACTCAAGCTGCGGCCTATCGAACCTTTTTAAGTGGCACGGTCATGGTCCATTGCTCTGAAAAATTCATTTATCAATGTATTAAAATTTTTGAGGGAAATTTTTGTCAAAAAATCAAAAATATTAGGTTGGGAAAAAAGAAATCCATTATTTTAGCATGAAGATCAAGACTTTTATTTAACATATTTTGAATTGTCCGATTTGGCTCAAATGTGCCCCGTTTGATATATAATTTGCTGCCAATTTACAGGTAACTTCATAATGCATCTTTCATAGAAGTCTTTGTCCTTATTGGCGAAAAACTCTAGCAATCGATTTTCACAATCTTCTCTTGGTCCCAATTTCTTATCATTCAGGAAATTTTGCAATGCAAGAAAAAGGTAGTAATCGCTTGGTGCCAGGTCCGGACTATATGGTGGATGCATTAAAACTTTCCAACCAAGCTCCCAGAGTTTCTGGCGAGTCTCTTATAGACGTGTGTGGCCTGGCGTTGTCCTGATGTAACACAACACCTCTTCTGTTGGCCAATTCTGGCCGTTTCTGGTCAATCGCTAGCTTCAAACGGTCCAGTCGTTGACAGTAGATATCTGAATTTAGTGTTTGGCCATACAGAAGCAGCAACTCATAATAAATTATACATTTTTAGTCCCACAAAATACACAGTAGAACCTTCCTGGCCGTTAGTCCTGGTTTGGCCACCGTTTGAGCTGTTTCACCGCGCTTTAACCCCGATCGTTTCCACACAATATTGTCGTATGTGACCCATTTCTCATCCCATGTCACCATCCGTTTAAGAAAATGGGTCGATTTCATTCCGTTTGGCCAAGGCTTTGCAGATAAAAATTCGATTAATCATGTTTTTTGGTGTTAATTGGTGTGGCACAAAACGTCGAGCTTCTTTTTGAATCCAACTTTGCGCAAATGTTTTAAAACAGTTTTACTGTCAATCTTTAGCTCCTGGGTGATACTACGACTACTAAAATACTGATCAACTTGGATTATTTATGTGATTTTATCAAAATTTTTGACGATGGACCTGCCTGTGCTAGGTGCATCTGTAACATCAAAAATGCCTGAAAGGTATCGACGAAACTTAAATTGCACGCAATTAGCTGTTACACTATCGGCACCATAAACACCATTCACAATTTCAGCCACCTGGCTTAAATTTTTGCCTTTATCAAAGAAAAATTGTAAAATGTATTGACTTCCAATTTTAACACCCTGCAACTCAGAACTGAATGGACCATAGAAAAAACAGCAAAAGAATTTTTTAGTGTAAACTGCCACCTTGACAACGAGCATAATTTTGAAATTGTTTGATCGGTACTTCACGAGATATCGACACTAAAGCCATATACCGAGAAAATATAGCGGATTTCTTTTTCCCCAACCTAATATTAATTTTGTTTTTTGCTAACGGTGTTGTACGGGTATGAATTGAATTTATTTTTCTATTTGTAATGGTTACAGTTAGTGATAGCTGACAACAGTGGGGTAGTGATAATTGTAAGGGTGTATTGTACCTTTCATATCTTGCAAGCGAAAAATATTCGAATAAAATGTATCATTTCGAGACAGTTGGGAGGTTGACTATTTTGTAGCGAAAAACAAACATGGATCAGTACTTATTTGATTTGTCACGAAAGTGCTGTATTTAAAAAATATCAATGAACAGGAATCATTCAATGGCCCTTTTCCCCAAAGATCTCTTTCAAGAGGTGATAAATAGGTTTTCTTGAATAATCTTAGAAGCAGAAACAAAGTGTTTTATCAGTGGTAATGTCACAACGGTAACAAAGACATCATATGAAGTTTATTACATTATAGATAATCATATGAAACCGTTTACTGATGCAGAAATTGTTAAGGAGTGTTTCTTAAATGCTTCTAATTTAGTGTTAAATACAAAAATAAAAATTAAAAACAGCAAAACAGGAGTTATAATATTTTGATCAATGTTATCTTGGTACTAACTCGTTTCTATCAACCTCCCTCATTTATCCCCGTGTAGCGGCCCGCTTGAAATAGCTGACATATCTATACGGCCCTGCAGAAGAAAAGTTTGAGTACTCCTGGTCTAGACCATCCTTGTCAGACTAAATGGGGGCCCCCTTGCTATCGCTTATCACACAAATCCATAATAGGTTATAATGTAGAGTGTTATTTCTTTTAGAACCAACTTCCATTGTTAATTCATCATTGCATGCATAAACGGCTTATAAAAATATGATGCTGCCCATCATTTCGCTATTCTTGGACTTATTTTTGAATACTATAATGTTCAATAGCCTTGTTATGAATTATATCTAAGCTTGCAGGATATTTCCTGAGTCTAATCATGTCTCCCTTATTTGGGCGGCCAGAAGGGGTCCTGTAATAATCTCAGATTACTACAGGCCTAACTCGAAACAAGATATTATTTGGTTGAAAAAATCACAAATTCTACAGGACACCATGAAAGAACTTTAATCAATTTATGTTACGATAATTAGTTTGCGTTCTGGTCAGGGAGGTAAACTACAAGAACTTTATGAATTTTGTATTGATTGAACTATTAATGCATTAGTATTTGAAAAAACTAGATTGACATCAAGTGTCATCCACCACAAGTTTAAAAAGAAATGCATTTGCACTTGAGTGGATGAACTTTTTTTATGCATTTTTTCGTATAGAACTCGTTCTTTTCTACGTGTATTTTCCCTTTCCAATAATTTTTGCCGCAATTAAGAAACTCCTTTACGACATTTCTGATTTTGTGTGTTTTGTGTACATCAAGGATTTGCCGAAGCTTAGGGATTATTGTTTCGAACTTCACTGCGCGATGAATCGTGTATCCTGGGTGAGGATTTACAAGAGAGACCTGCAGTTCCAGATTCTTCCTAAATTCAAAAATCACAATCCAGATTATTCCAAAACTCTTCACGTGAATTCGTGTTAAAGACAATATAAGATGGGGATTCTTAAACTGTGGGTCCGTTGTAACGTTAAGATTTCCCTCTTTTTTTAACGTTATCTTTGTGACTCTTTTTTCAATTCCTACAATTAGTTCACACTCTCCGTATATATATAACTTGTTCAAAATATTCAGTCTTTAATAAAATACTTTTTATACATCCACTCAAGTGCAAATGCATTTCTTTTTAAACTTGTGGTGGATGGCACTTGATTTCAATATACCTTTTTCAAATACTAATGTATTGATTTTTTTAATTAACGAATAAATAGTAACAAACAAAAATAATACTCAAGCACCATATATAAAAAGAAAAATCGCTAATTGTGTCCCTGGTGCGCAATGGATGCGTGTTGGACATGTAGTCCAAAGGTCGTGGTTGCGAATCACGCGTTGGAAGGTCTAATATCTGAGAATGTGATTTTTTTTTACCATACTGTTTTTTAGAATATTTAAATTTCATAAATGAATAAATAGTAACAAACAAACAAAATATTTCAGTACCATATATAAGAAAATGGAAAATTGCAAGGAAAATCGCTTTCTATTTTGTCACTTAATGTTGTGATTTTGTCATATATATATATATATATATATATACATATTTATATTAATTGTAACAATTTAATAAAAAGTAAATAAAATGAAAAAAAAAATTTTGTTGACCTAAGTAGGAATTGACTTAATTTTTTTATATTACTTGTTCTCATGTAACGTTGACATTTTCCTCTTTCACACACTCTGAAAGGGCTTGTCGAAAAATCGAAAGACCAGACTACATTAGATTACTAAATATTCCCCAGTGAAGAAATTCTACCAGAATTTGCATTTTGATTAGGAATATTAAGTCAGACAGTGATGTTCAAAAACCTGGATGTCTGCGATGTCACCCTGATACAAAAAGTGGGGCCGCGGCAATCAAAAGCTTGAACCGCTGATATAGGACATTAGCTCGTCAATTGCCCTTGTAACATGTACATACAGTGCACCAAAAAAGTGTTCGTACGCTTCCATTTTTTTTATAAAATTTAATGTTTTCGACTAATAAAAATTAATATATTGGAATTGTAGTTTTTTATGATATTCGCAACTTGTTCTTAATGGAATGACATAATTACTTTTTAAAAAAGTAATATAACTATTATTTTAAAAAATTTATAATCAAAAAGCTACAAAAAAATCATGCCACAAAAGTCTTCGTACACTTAACAAAATTCTCAACATAGCTTTAAATATTGCGTTTATTTCTTACTTTAATACGTAGAAGGATATCTTTTAGTGTCCATAACAACTTTTAAACGTCTTGATACAGATTTAATAAGTTTTTTTTTTTTTTTTTTGTAATTTCTGCATCGATTTCCCGGTATGCTTCTGTGATTATTGTTTTTACTTCGCATTATGTGTTTATATGTCAGGCTTTCTTTTTTTATCAAATTATAATTTAATTAAATCACCAAATATGTTGTTCAGGGCTAAATAAAGTGATTGAGGAGGTGTTTTCAGAATTTGGGGACATTTATAGAGACACCAGTGGCCTACATTGAGAGCAGTGCGCTTGGCGTCATTATCCTGTTAAAAATGAAGTCATCTCCAATATCTAAATTTTAGCAAGATAATTTAAAATTTCTCTTTAAAGTGTTTAATTAGAGCTCATAATTCACAATAGTATAAAAAAATACCAAATTACCTGATCCTGAAGCCGATTTACACCCTCATGCGAGAACACCTCCGCTTTCATGCTGAATCATGGAGGTGGAGGGATTCTTGTTCCACATAAAAGCATGGGATTATTAATCCTCATTTTTCACTTACAAACTGTTACACGCCCATCGGAACCAAAAATGTTGAATTTTCTGTCATTACAATCAATTTGCTGTCAATGTTGAATTTTCTGAAACTTAATCTCAAGAATCTAGTTGTGGATCAGTGAACCATTGAAGTGGAAGTGTTCATACGTGTGGGTGTAAATCAACTTAAGGATTAAGTAATTTGTTATCTGTCAATAATATTGTGAATCATGAGCTCTATTGAAATATTTTAAGGAGAAATTTTAAATCATCCGCACAAATTTTGGATATTGGAGATCACTTTTTAACAGAATAATGACGCCCCGCGCACTGTTCTCAATGCAGGCTGCTGGTGTCTCTAAAACTGTCCCCAAATTCTGAAAACACCTCCTCAATCCCTTTATTTAGGCCTATAGAACATATTTGGTGATTAGATTAAATTCAAATTTGATTTAAAAAAGAAAGCCTGACATATAAACACATAATGCGAAGTAAAAACAATAATCACAGAAGCATGGAGGAAAATCGATGCAGAAATTACAAAAAAAAAATTAAATCTATAAGAAAACATTTAAAAGTTGTTATAGATCTTAAAAGATATCCTACTAAGAACTAGAATAAGAAAGAAATACAAAATTCAAAGCTATGTTGAGATTTTTGTTAAGAGTACGAAGACTTTTATGGCGTAATTTTTAGTAGCTTTTTAATTATTAGTTTTTAAAAATAATAGTTAAACTATTATTGAAAAAATTGATGTCATTCCATTAAGAACAAGTTGCAGATATCTTTAAAAATTTCAAATTCCAATGTATTAATTTTTATTAGTCAAAAACATTCAATTTTATAGGAAATTGCAAGTGTACAAACAATTTTTTGTCCACTGTATTTAAATTTAAAGTATCTGTTTTCAACACTTGCTTATGCACCTATAGGGAAAGAGACATTAAAAATCCCAAACTAACTTAACTGGATGTATATAAATGAAAAAAAAGAGAGAGAAACATGAAAAAGACAAGCTCAAATCGATAATCTTTTTCCCTGTGCTCACGAAATTTTTAAAGTGAGAAAATCAAACATTATCAATTTGTTTCTTCTATATTAAAACTAAAATATTACAAAAAATCCAAATACAATTTTAAAGTAAAACCTTTTAAGAATTAAAGACTTTTTTTTAAAAGTCGAACCACAATTTTATGTTTGCGTGACATTTTTTAATTAATGCTCCATATGTTAAATTATCTAGGCACTTTTCCCATTAAACTATGAAAAGAAAATTAATGGGAAATTATGTATCATGTTAGTCTTTTATTGAATAAAATTATTAAAGTATTTTAAGAAATTTTGCAATTTTTTGAAAAATTTAGCTGAAGGAATTTGCCTCCATTATTTCATTTGCTTGCAGATTTTTCAAATTTTATCAGATCAGAAAATTTTTCTCATTTTATAAATTATTTTAACAGCACAAAATTTATTTTAATAAATTATTTTTTTAAAAGAAAAAGGGATAAATATGAGTAATGGTTAATTAATCAAATTAAATGAGAAAATAAAAATAGTAACTAACCAACTTCTTTAGTAAATAATTTTTTGGTGCTTATTTTGAATTAGTTAATAAAGTTTGTGTATGCTGAGTACTCTTTATATATAGGTATTTATATTAAATATGACAGTTTGTTTATAAAATTAATTAAAGATTTTAAGAAGCTAAATTCTTGTTCTGAATATGCGAAATGTAATTATATAAGTAAATATACTCTTTTTATCATAGAATACTTACACATTAAAATAATAAGACTCTGAAACTATCTGCGTAATTATTGCCTCTGCTATTTAAAATGAAAGACCTCTCAATTTCAAATGAAAAGAAAAGTTAATGAGCTAATTATTATTTAAAATTAATGTAAAAAATTTAAAAATAAAATTTGGTCCGCCAATTTCCTGTTAGATTAAAAATGTTCCCGGTCTTTCTTTTTTTTTCGCCTATTATTTACTAGATATATGCTTGTGGCTTTTACAGTTAAAAAGACAGCATTCTCTTTATTATTTCTGGTTCTTCAATCATAAATTAAATATTTCACATTTAAAAATAATATATATATTTCTAATATGAAACTAAATTATTTACTGTAATAAAACTATTTCAAGTTACAATATTAAAAAAAATTATTTCAGCAAAAAAATATACGATTAACTTTTTCACTACATCATATTTTTAAAGTAAATTTCTTAACTTCGGTGCTAAAAGGTAAAGTATGATTTTTGTATCCGGATTTTTTAGAATGCGAAAAACATTTGAGCATTTTGTTTTAGGAATTTCCTATGTTGTCTTACAAACAAAGCAATTTAATAATAAAATAAATATTTCACAAAATACAAAAGAAATTACTTTATTATTGCATTGTTATATACACACTATTTTCAGTTATGTATGTAAAACTAAACAAAATTTGCAAGATTCATTTGAAAAAGTATGAAAGGAATCATAATGCGTTTCATAGTTTATAAAAGGAATCACAAAAATATAATTTCTAACGAGTTTATTATTAATATTTAAGATAACGTTGATTTTTATGAATGAAAGCAGCATTTTTTTGCCCTTTTCAAACATTAAAAATACGTTTGAATAAGAATAATAGCCTTTGAAGTCAATGTGTGTATTTCTCTTTATAATTATATTCCATTTTAAAGGATATTTAAGGAGATAGTTTTTGAATGCAGGTAAAAGAATTTGTAGTTATATTCTAAGCTTCAGCACTGCAATAATTATCACTACCTAAGTAAATGGTAAGTTCATTGAACTCAAAAGCAAACGCAAAATATTTTCTGTTCCAACAAAATAATAAAATAAAAGACAATTAAAAACTTAATTAGTATTAGATTAAGAAAAAAATACTTAGAATTTAAAATAAATTTAAAGGCCTGTTTAATATCCTCAAATTTAAAACATATGTTTTTACTGTATCTAAATAGATAAATTGCAAACTATATTGACGTAAATTTAATATTCTATAAAAAACAAGTATTATAAAAAAATTATAATCATTTCTTACTAAGGTCAACAAAGAAAAATTTTATTTCAGTTACTTTTTGACAAAAAAAATTCATATAAATATGTATATACATATGACAGAATCACAATATTAAGTGACAATGAATTTTTATTCATTATCATTAAAATATCGTATTGCCATTCAAAACAATCGTGTATATAAAATTTCAGTTCAACTCTCTCTGAAGTCTTTAAAATGCGAGGAAAAAAATTCTTTAACTTTAGAACCCAAGTCACTAAAAATGAAGCCAACGTAACTGTATCTGTATTTCTTTAAATAATTAGTTTCAGTCAATTCATTTTAGTTAATTATAATTAAATTATTGTATTGTCTCCCAAAACAAAATTATTTATAGAATATTTCAGCTAAAAATGAGCGCATTAAAATGTAATAAAAAAACCTTTTAATGTTTTGACCCAATTCACCAAAAATGATGCCAACGGGGCTGTGTCTGTAATTCTTTGAATCATTAGTTTTTATCAATTTTTTTTTATTATTTATTTCTAAATTTACCGTATTGTCATCCAAAATAATCTTGTATATAAAATTTCAGCTCAATTGAGCGCTTTAAAATGTATTTTACTAACGATTGAAAATTTGAACAATATATATAGAGAGAGACATTGTGAACTAATATATAGTAAGAATTGAATAAAATATTTAACATAATTTTAAATTAATTAACCTGGGGGTACCCCCCTTTCGTCTAAAGAAGAATTTATTCCATTGTACAAATTATACAGCTGTTCAAACATATTGCTTAATCAAAAACTAATCATAAAACTAATTGCCTGTAAGTCATCGCGTATGAGACAATGCCTTTCTTCTCACGCAAAGATTCCAGTCCAGGCGATCGTTGTAATATTCTTCAGTGAGATCTTGCAATAATAGGCCATCGCAACCGCATTGCCCCATTATAGAAAACGAAGTGCGTTGTTGTCAATTCTACGCGTACGACACTTGTGAAATCAGGGTTGCTAACTTGGCGAGTTATCTTAAACGTTGGCATTGCTGCGATAGTATGTAATAAAGTTATTACACACAACATCATGAAAAACCTTTCTACATAGAGAGAAAGATTTTATAAGGAATATATATTAAAACTAGAGGACCCGACAGACGTTGTCCTGTACACACATCTGAAATTCAAAAATTCCAAATTTTTATGACTAAGCTTTAACAATCTGGACCGTTTTGAGTAAAATTTGTATTAAAAAGTTATTACAACGTCTAACGTCGTTACACATGTACGGTTATGACAATTCAATCAATCGATAGCGTGTGAGTATGTGCATACTATGAGCGAAGTTAAATGTAAAGGCTATGTGAATAAAAACTTAAACTTATTTTAATTAAAGGTGAAAAAGTTGAGTTTCAAACTATTTTATAACAGGTATATTTATTGAATTGTACATACACTTAATTTATTCTAATACCATTACCTATTCTAATTGAAAAGATATTAATTAAAAACGCTAAAAAGCGTGAATCGTCTGCATTTTCGTAACAATAAAGACTGGGTTTGGCCAGTTTGGCTGAAAATCAATTTTCGACGCCAACTTACGTCTAAATCAATTCCTACTATTAGCTCATGATCTCTATACATATTTTGTTTGTTTGTTTATTTATTTATTTATCTTGGTGGAATTTTCAATCGTTAATAAAATACATTTTAAAGCTCTCAATTGAGCTGAAATGTAATGTGCATGATTATTTTGGATGACAATACAATAATTTAATTATAATTAATAAAAATTAATTGATTAAAACTAATTATTTAAAAAATTACAAATACAGCCACGTTAGCGACTTAGCGACGACCCTTTTGGCGACTTATGTCAAAATTTGAAAAAGTTTTTTTCTCACGTGTTAAAGCATTCAGTTGAAAAGAAATATTATATACACGATTGTTTTGATGACAATACGATACTTTAATGATAATTAATAAAAATGAATTACCACTTAATGTTGTGATTCTGTCATATGTATATACATATTTATATTAATTGCAACTATTTAATAAAAAGTAGCTGAATTAAATTTTTTCTTGTTCGATATAAGTAGGAATTTATTAAAAAAAAATTTTATATTACTTGTTTATAACAATAGCGTTGTTACAACAATGCAGGTGAATGTTGCGTTGTATTTTTTGAATGTTTTTAAATAATATCTTTTTAACTAATTGCGATATCGGACTGAATTGTGAATCTAAAGCACATTCTCTCGAATTTACTTGAATACACACAAAAAATTTCATCGAAATCAATTCAGCTGTTTAGGAGAAGTTTAGTGACAAACACACGCACAGAAGATTTTTATATATAAAGATGTAATACTTAAAATGTGGTTAAAATAATATATCTTAAATAATATTTTATTGAAATTGCTCCGAAAATAGAATTTATAGGATAAAATGAACGAGAAATTAAGCTTTGTTGAACTTAATTGGAAACTAAATAAATCTCGTAAAATAAGATGCAAGAACAGCATAAGGCCTTAAGTTGCTAAGCAACAAGAAAGAAGGAAAATGTCATTCTCAAATTAAGAAACATTAGAGAAAAATAAAAACTACGCCTTGGAATAGAATTTTATTGTGTTCATTCTAACTTTCAAAAATGAAAATGAAAAATGTGCCAGAGAAAAAAAAATTTAGATAAATTGAAATGGCAAATTTTTATTATATGTTTTGATGCAATAGAAAGGAATTCAATTAGGCATGTTCAATTTTCTCAGTACAACATTTTTTTTCTTTACATTTTGGCATATTTCAGAGTTCTCGTTTTTAACGAAATAAAATTCTCTATAATAGATATAGAGAAAAACAATAGAATTTAATTTTGTTCAGTATTCAATCTTGGTCTTTTCTCGTAAGATAATGAGATTGTAAATGGCGCGAATAAGATAGTCTTACTTTATTTGTTATTTTTAGCGTCTACCGTTGACATGGGTACAAAAAATGTGGAAGCCTTATGCATAAAAATTTTGCGTTTCTAGAATTTGTATACTGACGTTTCTAAAAAATTCAATTAATTACCATTTTGCCTTATTTAATAAAAACGTACGTTGAAGCTTAGCTGTTAAAATTTATAGAACTTAAGGTATTCGTCTACTTCTAACAATTTTTTTTTAAAAAAAAATGGAGGTATGGTAGTTTTTAGATTTATTTAGTACATTTTAAGAAAAAAAAGGCTAAAATTAAGAAGAGAAAAAGAAATTATTTCTACTAAAATGGGTAAAAATTGACAAAAAATTACATAAACGGGATCCACTTTGTACAAAAAGTTTATGAACAAATTCTCAAATTATCAATTTTGAGATGTATTACTTTTCTACTCTTTTTTCAAATGACCTTCAGGATAAGAGATATTTTAATTTTAATACAAAACCTAGAGTACTTTTATCTTAGTGATTATTTGAAATTGTGCTTAATAAAATATTTACATTAACATAAGGGACTATAAATTCTGTAATAAAACAGGTAAAACTGAAGGTTGAAACACTTTTACTGTTATACAGAACATACACAAAAAATTTCAGCAAGTTATTTTAAAAACTTTTTGAGCAATCGCTGTCCCCTTTTGAGTTTTTTTAAAAAAACACATTTCGAATAAAACGTATTTTAAAGTTTAACATCTTATGAAAAGTTATGGCAACGGTCTTTACTAAACACTTGTAGTTTTTGTTCTAGTGAATGGAAAATAAAAAACCTGGTATTTTTATAAAGCTAATAAAATAACCTATAAAACAAAAAAAAAATGTCAATTTTTTAAAAATTCATGATTTTAGGGTAGTCGGATGCCTTAAAGTAAGTACATAAATGAATATTTTAATTGGTATTATTGAAATAAAAACAATTACTTTAAATAAATTAGTAAAAATTGGCTGTGGGGTTTTAATATGCGATAGTGATACCTTTAAATAAATTCATTTATATAGTCTTATATGCAATGTTCTTAAAATTCAAATACATACTTTCAACATGTTCAGAAATATTGTCAACTTACTTACTTTAGATAAATTTAAAGAAACATTTTTTTTTAAATAAGTAAGAGTTATAAAAAACAAAACTTATAGAAAAAAAGGAAAATGTATATGTAATTAGCATGAACAATATTATATATATGCAATGTATCCAAATTAATTCTAGTTGGATGACATTTGTTTAAGGTTATTTTACAATGAAGAATTTGTCGTATCCTTAATGGATCTTCGTCATGAGAAAAATTCTGTGTGGCTCTTCAACATTATTGATTAAAAACTGCATTTTATAATTCTGCTTTATTAATTATTTTCACACCATTGCTATTTTTTAATATGGGAAGAAGCAAATTGAATTAAATATACTGCAACTTTTTCCATTGAAATACGTTTCTAAAAATTTTAATGTACTTGATTGCATACAAATTTAACAATATACATTCAAACATATTACGACCCATAATTTAAATATATATATCTCCGTTAATCAAAAACGATTCACAACGTTAAATCTACGACACAAATATAGTTCTATGAATGGCAAGAAAATATTACTTTTTGAAACATAAAATAAACTCCTAACAAATAATGAAACTTTTGACACATACAAGTAACTATACCAGCGTAAAATTATGAGACTATTCTTCGTTCATTAAAAATAATATCTAGATCAGTGATTCTCAAACTTTCAATGCTCGCGACCCAATATTAAATCATCATTTTCTTCGCCCCCTCCTTTATACAATAACACATTGTGTATGGAATTCAATAATACAATAATTTTACACTAAAGCTATAATACGACTTTAACTTCTTATGTGCCACCGACGTATATAAACGTCTCACTCAGCCAAAACATTAATTTTCTGGACGTATATAAACGTCTTTCCAAAGTACGATCTTTTCTGTGCGCTGCTATCCATAAAATTATTCCTAAGGCCTTGGAACACAAATAAAAGGACCTTGACAATCTTTGCAAAGGATTTACTTATTTCAGAGGATTTTGCTTATTTATTCCTTTCCCCCCACCCAAAAAAAACATCAAAATACCCGCGTCTACGTGAAAAACCGCGGGATTGGGCAGCGAACCACGTGACTTTTAATCCGCAGTTAAGGAAGTAATTATAAACCGTACAAATTGTCAAGATAAGTGTTAATACAAGCCCATGGGGCCACTGATAATTGTCAAACTTGTCCTTAACTTAGTATTGTTAAATCAATAATAAAATGCATTGTAGAGTACAGATACTTTTTTAAGTATATTATATCAGTGTAAATGTGTATTTTATATTTTATTATGTCCAAAAGTATTTTGTTTGCTTACTTTAAAAAAATTAATAATTTGTTTAATAAACTTTCGTCTTCAATTTTTCAATATGCTCGCCCCCCCCTCGTAGAGTTATCACGCCCCTCAAGGGGGGCGCGCCCCACAGTTTGAGAAACGCTGATCTAGATGCATTTTTGATTTAATGTATCATTAAAAGTATTTTTTTTTATATTTTACGAGCTATAAGATATCATTTTTTGAAATACAAGAATGTGTACGAAACATTATTCGAAACATTGCTCATGTCTCATTTGTTCAAAAAATTAACACTATATATTTTTTCTATATATTGAAATGCAACATTATTTTTAAAGTATACAAAATTTACTGATAAAAACTAATCCCAAGTAAAAAAAAAATTCACATCGAATGTTTATATTTTTACATTGTAAATTAAATTTAATTTTGTTATACAAAAAAAGACAACTAAACTAACTATACAACGTTGTTCAAAAAAAGTGATTTTTTTTTATACAAGATAATTCCCTTAACAAAATTAATTTCTTAGTTTGTTTTTTTCTTAATGATGTTTTTTTACGGATTTTAAAATGTTTAATCATATCGTTTGATCTTGGAAACAAAATGAAGAAGAGAATTTGTATAGCAGTGATTTCATTATCCAACTAATTAAATTAATTAAATTTCCAAATGACAATGCAAAAATTGGGATAATTTGTACAGTTTAAACGAAATTTAAAAGGTTTGTGAGTTTTATTATTGTCATTAACTTTTTTATTCAATACGTTTTATACACAGGCAAGAAAAAACTGGTCTTGAATGCTTTACTTTTAGATTTTACTTGGCCTTAATTTTGCATTTACTCATATAACGTGAAAGGTTTAGAGAAGTAATATTTCTTCATATATATATATATATATATATATATAATTAACATTTACAGAATGGGCTATTTATATTTAAAATCGAAAGATACAGTCTCGTAACGGACGAGATTAGTACAAAAACATACATATATATGTGTCGCAGGGAAATGATTAAATTAGGGATTTCATCAAATTCCTAAGGGAGATGATCAAGTCACTTAAGATGATTCGATCCCTAAACCTGTTTGAATGAAATGATGAAATAATACTGTCAAGAGTTTAAAAGTGTTTATTTAGCAAATATGGTGCATTATTTAAAGTAGAGTAATTAATACAACAATAATCATTGAATCACAAATTATTTATCCGAAATTAATTAACAAAATAATTAGATAATAAAGCTGGTATTTTTTTAAAAAAAGGATATTTGTAGTAAAGGGTGTTTTTTTTAGAGGTATACAACTTTAAATTGCAATAAAACAACAATGTATTATTCGATTGACATGATTTTTATTATTCGAAAGATAATCTTGTGGCATTACATTTTAAATATGATTTCTGGCATAGGACTGCCACGGCTGGTTCGGATGTAGTCCAATCTGGACTCCAATTTTCGATGACTTTTTCCAACATTTGTGGCCGTATATCGGCAATAACACGGCGAATGTTGTCTTCCAAATGGTCAAGCGTTTGTGGCTTATCCGCATAGACCAATGACTTTACATAGCCCCACAGAAAATAGTCTAGCGGTGTTAAATCACAAGATCTTGGAGGCCAATTCACAGGTCCAAAACGTGAAATTAGGCGGTCACCAAACGTGTCTTTCAATAAATCGATTGTGGCACGAGCTGTGTGACAAGTTGCGCCGTCTTGTTGGAACCACAGGTTCTGGACATCATGATTGTTCAATTCAGGAATGAAAAAGTTAGTAAACATGGCTCTATACCATTACCATTGACTCTAACGTTGTGGCCTTATCCTTTTTGAAGAAGGATTCCACCAGACCATAAAGCGCACCAAACAGTCAGTTTCTCTGGATGTAACGGTGTTTCGACATACACTTGTGGATTAGCTTCACTCCAAATGCGGCAGTTTTGTTTGTTGACGTAGCCATTCAACCAGAAGTGCGCTTCATCAATAAACAAAATTCCCTTATGAAAATCGGGAACAACGGCAATCTCGTTTTGGGCCCATTCGACGAATCTACGCCTTGCTTGATGATCGTTTTGATGAATTGCCAAATCAAACTAAGAATAAATCACTTGACAGCTGTTAAATCGGTCGCCATCTTGGAAAGTAATGCCAACTTAAACTTCTATACCTGGAAAAAAACACTCTTTAGAATTTCAAACATCTTTTTAAAAAAATTATACATTAATGTAGTACTTCAAAAACATCCTGCTTTATTTGTATCACTATTTTTAAGTTATTGTTTCCCTTCCTAAAATAGCTTTTTTACTGTCAAAAAGGTTTTTTTATCTATAAAGAGGGTTCGGTCGAATTTCCTAATTTTTTTATTTACATTTTTCAATTAAATTTTTATAATTTTCAGGCATACAAAAGTAATATATGAATCCAAAGATAATAATTCAAATAATATAACTAAATAAATTTAAAAAATGGTAATTAGGTCATTTTGTTTTGGTGCGTCATGTCAGACACGGACGAGGAGAGAAGGGGGAGATGAAAGGGAGTGATAACAAGCGAAAACAGAATTCGACAAATAATGACTTGTTCATCTCATCATTTCACTAAAACAGTTCGGGTATTTGATCAAATCCCTTACTTACATCAGGGAAATGACCTCAAAGAGACGTTATTTTAACAACTTGCGTGAATTGATCATCTCCCCTAGGGATTTGATGAAAGCCCTAACTTTATCATTTTCCTGCAACATATATAATGTTTCGCCTTACAGCTTCTCGTGTTGTCGTGATAAGCCTTGGAGTACACTATGTAAGAAATCCCACGGTATTCCAAGTTCTCCTAGTGCTGCTGCTGTGGCTAAATTTAGACTTTTAACCGGACATGACTGCCTTTGTGCTCATCTGTTTCGTTTTAATTTAGTGACTTCACCTATCTGCGTTTTGTGTGACACTGGACAAGACATGACTGCCGCTCATTTGGACGAGTGCTCTGCACTGAATGATCTTAACTGCATTGTAAAAAGGTATTGGAGAGCCCGTTGCCTAATGACCTGATGGTCAATGGCCTGGCATTTGTAAAATAAAATATGTTATAAGAAAATTGAGCCTTTTTACAAGCAAGAAAGAATTATCCTTTTTCCACATTTAAATATGTTACAAGGAAAGACTAGGGGGAAATGTTAAGGAAAAAATATATTCCCATGTTCAAGTAAAGGGAAATTTTAGTTACTTTAAGAAATTATATTCCTTAGGGGAATTTTCAACACACACACTCAGTAAGACACGTGAAGCTATTAAGGTATTCTTTTGCCAAAAATCAGGAATAAAGATGTTGAAATATAGGTTTTAATCTTTTAATAAGAAACGAAATGAGACTTATGTTGTAAAATTGGATGTTCTTAATTATGGTTTATATCAGAAGTCAGAAACCTATGGCACGTGGCACATTTCTCAGTGGTACTTTGCCCTACTCTACAAATTTGTCAGTTTTTGAGTGGAAATTTTTTAATGGCAAACATTTTCAGAATTATACACATTTAACGAATTACAAAAAAAAAAAAAATCTAAAACATAAATTTACAGCTATTTTGTAAATTACTGAATGTCATTGCTAGAGAAATTTAATTGTTTAAAGAGAGAAAATTATATGCACTCTGCTTTCTTCTTTTGGTTATACCCATCTAAAAGTAAAAATTCTTTCCTCATATGAAAAATATTTCGAGTCCACAAGGAAATTGTTTAACAACTGAATGCTCAATGTTGTGTCAAATAGAAACTCACAAATTACACCCCTGATTTTGCGATATGAAGGTAGAGTGGTGCAAACCCTAGGTACGCACTAAATTTTTATTTAACTGTAATGAAGGGAAAATACTTATATTTTACGTTATCTATTCCTTATTTCATTTATATATATATATATATATATATATATATATATGTGTGTGTGTGTGTGTGTGTGTGTGTGTGTGTGTGTGTGTGTGTGTGTGTGTGTGTGTGTGTGTGTGTGTGTGTGTGTGTGTGTGTGTGTGTGTGTGTGTGTGTGTGTGTGTGTGTGTGTGTGTGTGTGTGTGTGTGTGTGTGTTGTGTTTAAAAATACGTACTATATGTACAATTTTAATTTTTTTAATTTTTGTTGAAGATATAGCTATATTTTATTCTGCTTATTTTTATAAGAAATATCTTTAATTGATGCGAAGCTAATATACAATAAAACTGTAAATCTATATTAATAACTGCTAGTCTGTAACTTTGCTTGCATTACCACTGGAATTGCAATTGTTTCAAAAATGTCCTACAATACACACGCTGAAACATATAGGTCAGGGGTGGCGAATCTTTTTGGACCAACGTGCCATTTTTTCTTTAAGAAATGGTTAAAGAGGTATAGACGTGCCGACAAATAGTTTTGACTTGTGATTATTGAGAAAATAATAAAACTAAATACTAACAACTCAAAACTCTTTAATTACAACGAAAAAATACATTTTGCACAGTATAGTAGTAAATATATTTTATTTTTATACGTGTAGTTCAAATTAAAGTATCATTAGTGTGAATTCTGTTGTGGTAGATTAGATGACAAAAAAAACACGTATCTGGATTGTAAGATGTTACTTTTACCAGAATGTACGCCGAATTGGAGCCTTCTTCCAAATGGTTTCTAAGTGAGTTTTTAATGTTATTTATCTCTGAAAATAATGACTCGGAGGCATAGATAGATGAAAATATAGTTAAAATAGCATGACCCAGTTTTTTGAAACAGCTAAATGTATCTAGAATCGAATTCCATGTTTCCAAAATTTCCTTACCAGCATTTTTACTTATATTTGTGCTAGCGAATCTTTCTGTTTTAATCATTTCCAACTTTTTACTTTTTTCAATAAATTTTTAAATCCATATTGAACTAGACTGGAAATCAATCAGTTGCATTTCAAAATTTTCAATTTACACCCAATAATTTACAAATTAGGACAAATTCAGTTTATTAAATGAAGTTACATCAAAGTACATAAGAAACTTGAGAGCTTCCGACAATTCTTTGGACTGAGAAAATCTCGCTGAAAACTGTGACCGATTACTCGCGTTTGTTTGTAATACTTCATACTGAACTTTGTTATTTTGAATTAAAATGCAATCCGTTTTGATCGGTGGTGTACCCAAAATATTATGTCGCGTGCCATCATTGGCACGCGTGCCACTGGTTCGCCATCCCTGATATAGGTAGATTGGTTTGACACGCCGCAGCTAAAAGGTTGCGAAACGATGGCTTGATTAAAAATAAATAAGATAAGAAATTTCAGTAAATGTTAATTGAAGTTATGCGAGTGTTTGTGTATGGAAACATGTATACAATTTCGGTAACTTCCATAATTTTTATAATATTTTCCTTCCAAATAGAGTTTTATGCATCTGAAAATTTATAAATAAAGCACATTTTAATATAATCAAAGAAAATACATCGCATTAATCTAATTTATTTTGGCAGCAGGAAAGAAGAGGAGATCTCCTTCTTTCATCAATTTTTTTTTCTTCTTTTTCCAATATGTAAATCATCCCTCGTTTTGTTCTATCGTCTTAGAAAACAAGATGTAGAACAAATTGATTACTCAATGAACGTATGCCCTTCCTTTTCGTAAAATATTATTAAATCATTTTTCATACATCTCCCAGAAGAATTTGTAAAAGAGTTTCTTAAAAAAAAAATTCTAAGTAAATTAAAAATACCTGGTAAGTCTTTTTTGTGAGTCTTTTCATCGCAAAAATTGATCAACACAAAATCTAAGTCTCTGTGAGCATTCTAGACAAATAAAATAAAATAAACAATCTTTTAGAAGAAACTGTAGATAGCTAGAATAAAAGATTCTATACCAAGGTTCTTCTCTGAACTATTATTTACATTTTCGATCCAAAAGTTTTCCATTTTTCTCTTTCAACTCTTTTTTAATATTTTTATTTCATAACGTCTTCTTTTCCTTATCTAAAAGAAACTTGGCATCTTAGGAGAATTATTACAGAATATTGTTTACTTTTTCCGTCTTTCTTTCTGTATTATCCTTCTTTTGGTGATTTTTTTTAATTTTTTGCAGCGGGGGTAGCCAAAAATCAATAGTCGTACAGATTAGAGAGAAAAAAATGAACTAAAAAAGTTTATGATTTATGAAGTGAACAAAAAAATCTTGGTTTGTTGTAACTGTAGAGTAGGATATAAAGTCAGTTTAGTGAACGAATCTTGACGTAAATGTACAGAACTAGAAAAACTTTACCCACAATTTATAATTTAATAAGAGATTCGAGTTGTGTTTCTTTGGAGAATTGTTGAGAGAAAAAAATGTCTCGAAGATTTTAAATTTTTAACAATTGTAACTTTAAAAATAAACATTTATACGTCAAACAAAAAAGTAACTTATTTATAATTAAATTACTTAATTATTTAAAAATCCGTTTGTGCTCAGTGTTGAATTGTTTATATAAGTGCTACATATACAGAGTGTTTTTTTCCAGGTAGAGAAGTTTAAGTTGGCATTACTTTCCAAGATGTCGACCGATTTAACAGCTGTCAAGTGATTTATTCTCAGTTTGGTTTGGCAATTCATCATGAATAGACTCACGCCTGAACAACGCTTTGAAATTGTGCAATTTTATTTCGAAAATAATGGTCGATTTTCATAAGCGAATTTTGTTTAGCAATGAAGCGCACGTCTGGTTGAATGGCTAGGTCAACAAACAAAACTGCCGCATTTGGAGTGAAGCTAATCCACAAGTGTATGTCGAAACAGTGTTAAATCCAGAGAAACTGACTGTTTGGTGCGCTTTATGGGCTGGTGGAATCCTTCTTCAAAAAGGATGAAGGCCACAACGTTACAGTCAATGGTAATGGTATAGAGCCATGTTTACTAACTTTTCATTCCTGAATTGAACAATCATGATGTCCAGGAGCTGTGGTTTCAACAAGACGGCGCAACATGTCACACAGCTCGTGCCACAATCGATTTATTGAAAGACACGTTTGGTGACCGCCTAATTTCCCGTTTTGGACCTGTGAATTGGCCTCCAAGATCTTGTGATTTAACACCGCTAGACTATTTTCTGTGGGGATATGTAAAGTCATTGGTCTATGTGGATAAGCCACAAACGCTCGACCATTTGGAAGACAACATTCGCCGTGTTATTGCCGATATACGGCCACAAATGTTGGAAATGTCATCGAAAATTGGACGTCCTGGTTGGAGTACATCCGAGCCAGCCGTGGCAGTCATATGTCAGAAATCATATTTAAAATATAATGCCACATGATTATCTTTCGAAAAAAAAATTCATGTCAATCGAATAATACATCGTTGTTTTATTGCAATTTAAAGTTCTACACCTCTCAAAAAAACACCCTTTACATGTAAATAATAAATCAATCTTGTGAATTAATGCCAAATGGCTCAAATAATTTATTTAACATTCCGTTGTAACAAAGCATCACAAAACTATTATATCCGTCAAAAGAAATGTTGAAGCAAAAGTAAGTCCTTTATTTTAATGTAATAATATGATGTAAATGCAATGTTATCAAATGATAACGTTAAAAAATAAAGAGAAGAATGGTTACACTTGGATAAAAAAACATAGTACAGCATTAAACAATTGAAAAATGCACTGAGTTAACTTTTACCTAAACTATATGGAATAGACTTAAAATTTTTTTTAATTTCATAGAAACTAAAAAGAAGATTGAATGATAATTCAATCTTCTTTGAAACCATTTTTAAAGAAGTTTAATCGCATTCACACAAATCGAGTTTTATCATCTGTCTACACCGCGCGATAGAGTAAAAGTCCCAACAACAAGAAACAATTACCGTGAAAGAAGGAAATTTCGTCAATACATTTATCTAAGTCAGAGGTGGGTATGAAGTCGATCACGATCGACTGGTGGACCGACAAGACATTTGGGGCTGACCGCTTTTAAGATGTGCATACTAAAAGGAACACCTTACAGACCACAGACGCCAGCTAGAATGCAGAATCGTCTTTTCACAATTGATGTGACTGTGTTTGTTTAAGAAGATGATTCTATAAACGTGTAGACGACACATATACCTTAAATGGAGGCGCAAAATGACGCTTAGCACGTTCACTGCCCCTGTAAGAGAGAAAAAAAGACCACTACCTTGTCAACCACAAAATGAATTTTTCCCAACAAGTCGAATGAAAGGGTGAATAAGAGCTGATGTTCCCGCGATAGCATGGAATTGGCTATTGAGGCATCATCTCACATCCCGCGTTTCGAAGTATTAAGGTTTTCACGTTGATTTCGTATCCCACGATGGCACGAGACGTGACAGCGAATAAATTAAGTACATACGTCGGTTTCATATTCATCAATTTACATATACATCCTACACTGAATACGTTCACGGTCTAGCAGTCGCTCATAACTGTTCACGTATTCAACTTGATAATTTTGTGTTACTTCTGTTTTCTTTATTCTTTCTCTTCTTCTAATCTTTCATATATTTTAAAAGAGGGGTACAATGTCTAAAACGAGTGTTAAGAAAAGGAAACATAAATTTCAATACAGAATAACCACAGCTACGCCACTGGGTGGACCGCAACAGCTTAAAAATATTATAAGAAGCCCGTACCCCGGATATGTTCTCCCACCGCTGATCTAGGTATAACACATAATTTATTAGTTTCAAGATCACGGGTTCACGAGCACGAAAAGAGACATTTTAAGTATGTGAATACCAATACAAATACCAAGAATTTGAATGCAAGCATCCGTACGTACATGCTTTATGTTGTACAGATGTCGGATAATAGTTTTGAGGATAAAATTATATGCCTGCTACACATGTTCTACCAATTTAGGGTTGTTTTATTCTAGCTGTGGATATCGATGCAGTTGCCGTCCAATAATGTCTCATATGTGCTCGATTGGCGAAAGATCTTGGGATCTATCAGCCCAAGGTAACACATCGAAACTCTGTAGAGCATGTTCGGTAGCAACAGCGGTGTAAGAGTCCAAGTTAGCCAAAAGGAAAACATCTTGAATAATGTTCATAAATTGCAGTGCAACAAGAGAATCACCAGACTGACGTACATTTTTGCAGTCAGTGTGAGTTGACTAACCACGAAAGTTCTTCTCATGTCATAGAAAATTGTTCCCACTGACCATAGCTCCAAAGACAAGTCCAGTATCTAGGTTTTGTTGGAGGATCTTTCTTGGCATTCTTCAAACCAGCACATGACCATCACTGGCACCAAAGTAGAATAGCTTTCATCAGAATACACAGCATATCTCCACTCCGTCCTCTAGTAAACCCTAGTGTGACACCATGAACTTAGAAAACTGCAGTGGTTTGTAGTCGGAGGAATGAAATCCACATGGCATCTGAATCGGACCTGTACTTGAGGTAACCAATTCGAAAAAGTTCGTTGTGTCACTGGGTCGCCAACTGCAACTACAGTTGTATAAACGCAGTACAATACGTCATAGCCATTCACCGAACACGGCGGTCTTCCCTCTTGGTAATGCTATGTGGCCACCCGGCACGAGGTATTTTTGAGGCAGTATCTTCCCTTGCCGCGGTTGTGCACAGTTTATGCAATATTGCGGGGAAAAAATCTGCCTTTTCTTACCCTTATTATACGGCCATGTTTAAACTCGCAATTGTTGATATCTTCGTCTTCTTAGAAACATGTTTGACTAACAACTCACAACGTTAAATGATTAAGAAAATTACCTCCACCAATTTACAGCGCGTATTTAAAGTAAATCTGATTCGCGTGCTCATAGTGGTACTACTAGTGCTACACTTATGCACCTACCACGAAATTTGAATCAACCTCATCTTTCAGATACATAAACACTCCTACCAAATTTCGTTTATCAAGCACAACTCCTTCTTGGCGTTGGCATTTTTGTTTCCATTATATATATAATGTATATTTGTTTAACCATAAAATTTTAATACCAGTATTATTTCAACTTTATATAATGTGTTCCTGTCATCTTACGATTGATAGAATTCTTTAGATATATATTTTGTTCTATAAGATCTTTCTATTTAGGCTTAAATTTACTTAATATAAATTTTTTAAAATGTCTTTAGAATTGATACATAGTATTGTTTCTACATCTATTACTTTTTTTCGCAGATTTCCAATTCATTTCCTCACGGAAATTAGAAAAGATACTTTCACAATCTGCTTTCGTTTGATTCATGGTTAATCACGAAGTAATTTTATCCTATTCATCGTCTCAAGTGAATCGAGTAAACGCGAAAATTAATGCTACGTTAGGCTCAAAATTAGAGAAATCCTGTGGAAACAAATCCTCAATTTTTCTTTTCTTTTCTGTCTCGACACACAAAAAACAGAAAAGCAAATAACAAGAAAAAATTGCATTTGTATCTCTGTTTAAACAGATCTCAAGTGAATTTCTTTAAACTACTTTTTTTTGCAAATTGTCCGAATTGTATTATACCCAATTCGAATGCAAATCGGAAACTTAATTAGTTTAAACAGTTGGATAACACAATCACTGAGACTCGCAAAAAGCATTCTTTACGTATTTTTTTCGGTTTAAAATAAGAAGAAAACGATTTTTTTTAGCATCAACGTACTAAAGCGTCGACTTATTGCGGGTATTATCCGGTTTAAAAAAGCTTTTCTTTATTCGTTTAAATTTCTATTGTTAATTTAACTATCCTGTATTTATTATATTTTTTGCCGCACACATTTCTTTCTGTATATATTTCTGTTTACGTACACTACCTGACCAAAAAATGTCTCAGTGTGAAATAAATATGCAAATGAATTGCAACCCCTGATTAGCTCAGTAGTACTGAGACGGGATTTTACGAGAATTTCTACTAATTCTCTTGGGGAATCTTTGGGCCAGCAAATCGCCTTATTTCACATCCATCCCTCTCAAGAAGAAATCTTGATATGCAGATTAACTATTATATTATAGTTGAAGTTCAATAATCGTAGATTATAGAAGGAAAATGAGCCGAGTCGCTGAAAGCAGTGCTGTTACGGTAAGGATCAGAATTTCGCCGCGTGACTAATGGTCGGACTTTAGCTATTAAAATAAATTAAGGCATTTAGGATTCTTAAGTAAAGTTAAGCTGTTAAGATTTCGTGAGCTTATTCACATAGGGTTTTGAGCTCTCCTTATATCCCTACAGGGTTTCCTTTTATAGCTTGCTTATCTTGGAATATTATCTTTGGTCATAATAAATTGGATTTATCATGGTTAATCTGGGTCATCAATATTTTCCTTCCACAGATTTAGGTCGATTAGATGAGGAGGAGGCCTCCCCCCTCAGCTTCTTTTCCTTCTAATCTACTATTATTAAACTTCAACTATATTTATATACTATCTAATCTGCATATCCAGGTATCTTCTTGAGAGGGATGGCTGTGAAATAACGCGATTTGCTGGCCCAAGGATTCCCCATGAGGATTAGTAGAAATTCCCGTAAAGCCCCGTCACAGTACAGTCAGTGATGCAAAGGAGAAAATTAAGGAGCCCTGCAAAATCGGGTTTTGGGTCCAATGCCGTACTTGATTTTGTGATCAGTCAGGTTTGAACTCTTCCCCCTTGAGTTGCGGTGGGTGTTCGTGTGTTGAAGCGCTGCATAATTGATCCATCCCTTCATTCACGAGTATGATTCAAAGAAAGCAACCAAAGAGGTTGCTGATGAAGTGAATTGGAACATTTTCGGAGGACAGAGCCTGCGAACTACGGATTCGTAAGCAAGTAACATACCTCAAAACCAACGTTTCTCAAAACGAAGGGGGCGCTCCCCTAGGGGAGGTGATAACTCTTGGAAGGGGGAGGGGCGAGCATATTGAAAAGTCGAAAAAAAGAAATTATTTTGAAACAAATTTTTAATTTACAGAAAGTTACAAATGAAACACATTCTGGCATAATAAAAAATGAAACACAAATTTGTACTGATATAAAACACTTATAAAATACATTGCGTGTGTGTGTATGCAGTACTGTTCCATTTATAATTAATTTAATGATACTAAGTGTTAAGAACAAGTTTAATAATTACCAGTGACCCCATGGGCTTGTTATTTATAAAATTATGTACAAAAATGAACACCTATCTTTATCATTTGTACAGTTTATAATTTATCCCTTAACTGCCGACTAAAAGTTACGCGATTCGCTCCCCAATGCTACCGTTTTTCTACACATAGGCGAGTGCAAGGGGTGTATTGGGAGAGAGAAAAGTAATAAATAAGTAAATCCTTTGAAATAAGTAAATCCTTAGCAAACATTGTCAAGGTCCTATTTCTGCATTCCAAAGACTTCGGAATAATTTTATGGATAGCAGTACAGAGAAAAGATCGTACTTCGGAAAGACGTCCGGTACAATTAATGTTTTAGCTGAGTGAGACGTTTATATACGCTGGCAGCATTTAAGAGGTTAAAGTCGTACTGCAGATTTAGCGTCAAAGTATAGTATTTTTGAATTAAATGTATTATATTTATGTGTAGGGGGCGCGATGAAAACTATAATTGCATATTTGGTCGCAAGTACTATAACTTTGAAAAGCACTGTTCTAGACAAAAGTGATCAACCCTGTCTGGAGGCTGTTTCTAGCTTATCTAGATACTGTAGCGGTAGTATCTACATAAGCCACAGTAACAGCTTCTGGACAAGAGTGATCAATTTTGTCTAGTGGAATGTCACGTGTTAACGAATCCATAGGTCGCAGGTTCTGTCCTCTGGAAATGCGACACTTCACTAGATTTGGGTTCAGAAGTGTAATGCACATTTGACCGTTCCATAAGGATTGACTTCTATGCGATCGTCTTCAGTGACTCAAATGCTCCAGACGACTTTGAATTTCATCGTTAAGATCGTCTGCAATATTTTCCAAAAAAAATGCCTTTCAAGCATCTGTTCTAAATCGGTTATGCAGAGTGTTTTTTTTCCAGGTATAGAAGTTTAAGTTGGCATTACTTTCCAAGATGGCGACCGATTTAACAGCTGTCAAGTGATTTATTCTCAGTTTGGCTTGGCAATTCATCATGAATAGACTCACGCCTGAACAACGCTTTCAAATTGTGCAATTTTATTTCGAAAATAATGGTCGATTTTCATAAGCGAATTTTGTTTAGCGATAAAGCGCACTTCTGGTTGAATGGCTACAAACAAAACTGCCGCATTTGGAGTAAGGCTAATCCACAAGTGTATGTCGAAACACCGTTACATTCAGAGAAACGGACTGTTTGGTGCGCTTTATGGGCTGGTGCAATCCTTCTTCAAAAACGATGAAGGCCACAACGGTACAATCAATGGTGATCGGTATACAGCCATGATTACTAACTTTTTCATTCCTGAATTGAACAATCAGAATGTCCAGGAGCTGTGGTTCCAACAAGACGGCGCAACATGTCACACAGCTCGTGCCACAATCGATTTATTGAAAGACACGTTGGGCGACCGCCTAATTTCACGTTTTGGACCTGTGAATTGGACTCCAAGATCTTGTGATTTAACACCGCTAGACTATTTTCTGTGGGGCTATGTAAAGTCATTGGTCTATGCGGATAAGCCACAAATGCTTGACCATTTGGAAGACAACATTCGCCGCGTTATTGCCGATATACGGCCACAAATGTTGGAAAAAGTCATCGAAAATTGGACGTCCAGATTGGACTACATCCGAGCTAGCCGTGGCAGTCCTATGCCAGAAATCATTTTTAAAATGTAATGTCACAAGCTTATTTTTCGAATAAAAAAAATCATGTCAATCGAATAATACAACGTTGTTTTATTGCAATTTAAAGTTCTATATATATATACCTCTCAAAAAAACACCCTTTAGAAGAATCAAACAGAAGTGTGTAGTGTTTTTATCCTTGAAAAAAAGATCCCATGAGAAATTAGTTTGCGTCTTAAAAACATTCAGACATCAAAATATTTTTCATTTATATAAACAATGACGTTTTCTGAGACCAAAACTGTTGTAGTCCATACTAGATACGGTTATTCGTGCTTGGGGAGAGTCCCGGCCTTCTTCAAAGCAATCAGGGAGAGAATTCGTCAATGTCCTTGTCGAAAGAAAACTCTTCTTGCTAGACAAAAGAACGTGTTAGAGAGAAAAATGTGTCAAGTAGTAAACGAAGACCTTAGACCAAGAAATTATCGAAAAATAACTTGAAATTTTCTTTAAAAGGAATTGAAGCGTCAGAGGTATCTTAAAGCAAAGGTACCGTAGCGTCGGCATGTTCATAAGAGCTCGATGGAGTTGTTGTTGTTGTGTATTTCATCCTTGGATACATATGAAAGACGAGAGATAGATGAATAGCAGCATACAGTAAAAACACAGAAGAATATAATTTTTACTATATAAACGATAATCCCAGCATAGAACAGAAGGGGTGCCCTGATTTCTATTCGAGGCGAATCCATTGCAGGCAATAGTCTGACTTCTTTTCCCGAATATACATCCATGCATTATTCGGAATGCGAAACGGAGTTATTTCGTTTACAAGCCGAGTGTCATAACCACCAAAGTGGGTGGGACGGCGGTCAATGGAGTAACGGAGAATATCAGAACCCCTGTAAAGTTAGGTTTTGCCTTCAATGTAAATTAGTTAAACACATACTTGACGTCAGTTTGAATTGGACCTTCTCTAATCCTAGGCTCCCCCATAATGCAAGGGGGAGTTATGTCACTGTAACTGTTACGGATGAATTATGTTTAGAAAAAGGAAAATATTTGCCTTTGAGGAATCTTCCGATAGCCAGGATAACTATCTATACCAAAGAATGCCCAAGAAGATAAAGAGAAGAAAAAATACGTGGAGAGAGATCGTCTCTCGTTTCTGTAATGACTTAGGGGGATGTCAGGTATGAAGGAGTCCCAGAGATTCATTTTGCAAGAAAGGACTAAAAACAACGAAAAACGTTATCATTCACGTTTTTATGCATACAAATCAATAAAGAAACCCTTAAAGAGTAAAGTTTCAATGCATTTAGTGGAAAGAATTGAACTTTTAAACAGGACTCTGCTCCTGTTCATAAGGCAAACACTATCCAGTGCTGGTTGAAAAAGAACGGTCTGGATTTTTTTTATAAAAACAGATTGACCTTCTAGCAGTCTGGAATGAAATTACTACACTATTCATTGTAGTCAGTATTGGAGCAATGATCTTTCAAAAACGACATTCCAATTTGAACAGTCATAAGTTTTATTTAAGGAAACCAGAGATAGAAATTCTCATGGAGGTATTGCATGCTTCGATAAAGGATTGACCAAAGAAACTTGAAGCCCGTTACGAAGTCAAAAGCGGCTCATTTAAAAAAGGGGCAATGTGTTAACTTCGAAGGTAAAATAAATGTAAGAAGATTTAGTTTTAAATTTAATTGGTTTTTTTATTCTAATTCTTTTATAGTTGTTTTAGAACTTATGAGGCACGACTAGGTAAAAGATAGCAGTAAACCAATATCTCGGGATAACTGAGGTCGAAAAATACTCTTAAATTCTCAAGACAGGAAGATCTCTTAAGAAACTACTGAAGAAAAATCCCCAAAAGTTAACTATTGAACTTTGGCGATGTTTAACATGAAGCATAGGGGAATTTCAACACGTACAACGCGGCAAAAAAAAACCCTTCATGATATTAAACTCAACAAATGTAGAGCTCTTTGATTGATTGATTGAATATTAACGTCACACTGTTCAGCTACACGAGGGCTTTTGGCGACGGACCACGTAATTTTGAACCATGGTCAAGTGACGTGGACGACACCTGAGCTGGCACCCCCCTCTCCTAACTACCACACCACAATGTAGAGCTCTTAGAGAGAGAGGAAACCACTTATTTTGGCGATTTTCAAAACAAGTTCTAAATCAAAGATCATATGATACAGTCAGACTATGCTTAAATTGTATACTTCAGTAAAATTTCATTAAAAATGTAGTAATGTAAAGTGTTCATGATTCTCACCGAGCCAATTACGAAATTCATTTATAAGAAAATCAGATGATATGTACTAAAAATCTATAAAAAAATTATTGAAATAAATTCAGTGTAATGGTGTATATCATAATATCGCTAGAGCCATAAAAAGCAAATCAATTAATGAATAGCAGATATAATTAAAATCGGAAACAGTTACTCTATTTTATTTAAGTATAAAACTCACGAAATAATACCAGTTCTGCCCGATACTTCATTATCTAGAAATATTTCTTTGAACCATCTCCCTCACACCTCCCTCAAAAAAATTCTTCTAAATCATACTTTAATAAGCAACACTTTGTTTTTCAATTGACCAAACTCAATTACTTTCAATTTATTAATCCTAATTTTCCTTCAATATAAGTTACATTTCTTACAAACTTATCCTAAAAATTTAATCTTATCTTGATGCTTCCCTCATTTCGGTTTCAATTTGTGAATGATGAAAGGTTAAATCTTCAAGCTTTTTTCACGGGATAGTTTTTTTTCAATTCCTACTATACATACATAGATCTAATTTAAATTTTCAATCTTTAATAAAATACTTTCTATTAATCCATTCAAGTCCAAATACATTTCTTAAAACTTGTAGTGAATGACACTTGATGTTAATACCGTTTTTCCAAATATTAATTCATTCATTAAATTAAAAAAATGAATAAATCGTAGCAAACACAAATAATAGTTTAACAGCATATGCATAAAGAAAAATTATTCGTTTTTCCCCTGCAGCGTGATTGACAGCATGTCGGACATCTAATCCAAAAGTCGTGGGTTCGAATCTCACCTGGGATGGCCTAATTTTTGAGAATGTGATTTTTTTTTTACTATACTATTTTCTTAAAATAATTCAAATTAATAAATGAATAAATAGAAACATAAAATATAGTCCAACACCCTATATAGAAAGGAAAATGGAAAATTTCAAGGAAAATTGCTTTTTATTTTGCTTCTTAACCCCTTCAGGACCAGCGGAAGGAGAAAGAAGCTTTCCCTTAGGCCCGCATGTTCGGATAGTATACGCACGCACGAGACCGGACAAATTTCCCTGCTAAGCCTAATTTCATTTAAAAATTCATATAAAATTTTAATGCTATCAAATCATCTAAAATTTACAATTTACTATCATTAATAATATCTGAAAATATACAGTACAAAAATTTTCGCTGTATTAAAAAAAATTGCGAATTTTAAAAAAATGTTTTTATTTGAAAAAAAAAAGAATTTTTTTTGCCATGATTATTGAAATAGAATAGACGCATTACTTTAAAAAAATACTTTTTCAAATCCCAAACGATAAATTTACCCTCGCATAAACTTGCTGTGGCTCCAACTGATACAAATCTTTTAAACGCAGCTAATACATCGTTCTTTTATTTTTAATTAATCATTATACTGAGGATCTAATTAAAATAAAACCTCGGAGCTGAAAACATATATCAAAGTTCAAAGTTCTGTGGAACATTATTAAAAAAAACTAACTTTAATCGCCATCTAGTGCTTATAAAAAATAATATGAGAACGTTCCAAAGTCAGATCTCACCGGTGGGATCATGGGCCTTAGAGCAGGGAAAAAGCAATCACATATACGATACCATGGGCCCTGGAGGGAGAAACGCTTGATCACATATGTATGATTAAAGTCCTGAACGGGTTAATATTGTGATTCTGCCATATGTATATACATATTTATATTAATTGTAATTATTTAATAAAAAGTAACTAAAATAAAATGTCTCTTTGTTGACCTAAGTAGGAATCGACTAATTTTTTACATTACTTGTTTGTTTCTCAATTAATTATATACGTCTAAAAAATTATTCACGTAATGCTATACGCAACATAATTTGATTATCGCCATTTTATAATAAATCAATTTGATATCCTAGCAACTCTAACTATAGTTCGCTAACCCATTACAATTCACTTCATAGGGACACGGTTATCACTCTTTGACTAACACTGTAAGCAAGCATTGAACACATCTTACCCCCTTATTTAAGCACGGAGGTGGTCAATTTGATTTCGGCTTCATCGGAATAAAGCCTCAGATCTTCTGAGAAATGCTGTTTGCACATCTCTCTCTCTAGTGAAGCTTTGCTAGTATTAGTTCAGGTGTGAGAATTCAGAACTTACTTATTGCAGCTTTACATATTGTTTGCTTCCCATAAACATAAAAAATATATTCTACTGGGAAATAATTTATTTGTTTTTCAACTTAAGTTTTCACAAGGACAATATATAAATATGAAATTGATTCTTAAACATTTTTAGGCGACACTTGCATGTCGTAGCCTCTTCTTAGACATTACTTTTCTCCAATGTTTCTTCATAAATAATTTGCTATATTTTGAATATAATATTACACTAATGATAAAAATAATTAAGTTTTCTCATGCTTTTATAGGCTTTTCAGATTAATTAACATTTTATTCTTCTTTTTCTAAACTTTAGTTATTACAAATATATGAAACGGAAACTGGTAAATTATTTTGAAAAGCCCTAAAGCGCATTCAATAATGTCCTTAAGGTATACTATTTAAAGATTTGTGATTTTAAAAAAGCGCATAAATGGATAATTTTCATGATATTTAGTGTCACTCAGATTAGAATACATGCATAAAATTGTTTTAAGGACATTTTTACAAAAACATTTATTTAAATATAATATTTTGGCAAAAAATTAAATTAGAATAATCATTTTTGAAAATGTTCTCCTTTTGTGAAAAATGGTTCTATTATAATAATATTTTGCTAGTATATAGCCCAGACCTCTCTACAAAGGCTCAACTAAATTTTTTTTAATTTACATTATTTATAGAGTTACCACCAATTGAAATAATTATTCGTGTTTTTTTCGTAAAATTGCTCTCCTCTGTTGTCGTAAAATATATGAGTAAACCCACTTCTAAGTTATATATTTCAAAAATTTTAGTTGAGCCTCTGTAGAGAGGTCGGAGCTATATACACACAGGCAAAATATTATTCTAATAGAAGCCTTTTTTACAAAAGGAGAACATTTGGAAAAAAGATTATTCTTAGTTAATTTTTTGCCAAAATATTGTTATTAAATCAATGTTTTTTGTCAAAATGTCCTTAAGACAAGTTTATGCATGTATTATAATCTAAATGACACTAAATATCATGAAAATTATCCATTTATGCGCTTTTGAAAATCACGGTTTTGAACGTAGTCGGATAAACTTAATATATACTTAATAAAGGGTGTTTTTTTAGAGGTATAGAACTTTAAATTGCAATAAAACAACGATGTATTATTCGATTGACATGAATTTTTTTTATTCAAAAGATAATCTTGTGGCATTACATTTTAAATATAATTTCTGGCATAGGACTGCCACGGCGGGCTCGGATGTAGTCCAATCTGGACGTCCAATTTTCGATGACTTTTTCCAACATTTGTGGCCGTATATCGGCAATAACACGGCGAATGTTGCCTTCCAAATGGTCAAGCATTTGTGGCTTATCCGCATAGACCAATGACTTTACATAGCCCCACAGAAAATAGTCTAGCAGTGTTAAATCACAAGATCTTGGAGGCCAATTCACGGGCCCAAAATGTGAAATTAGGTGGTCACCCAACGTGTCTTTCAATAAATCGATTGTGGCACGAGCTGTGTGAAATGTTGCGCCGTCTTGTTGGAACCACAGCTCCTGGACATCATGATTGTTCAATTCAGGAATGAAAAAGTTAGTAATCATGGCTCTATACCGATCACCATTGACTGTAACGTTGTGGCCTTCGTCGTTTTTGAAGAAGTACGGACCAATGATTCCACCAGCCCATAAAGCGCACCAAACAGTCAGTGTTTCTGGATGTAACGGTGTTTCGACATACACTTGTGGATTAGCTTCATTCCAAATGCGGCAGTTTTGTTTGTTGACGTAGCCATTCAACCAGAAGTGCGCTTCATCGCTAAACAAAATTCATTTATGAAAATCGGGAACAACGGCAATCTCGTTTTGGGCCCATTCGACGAATCTACGCCTTACTTGATCATATTTAAAATGTAATGCCACAGAATTATCTTTCGAATAAAAAAAAATTCATGTCAATCGAATAATACATCGTTGCTTTATTGCAATTTAAAGTTCTATACCTCTAAAAAAGACACCCTATATTACATATAAAATATAGTTGTTGTTGTCGTGTGTTTATTACTGGGATACATACGAAAGACGTGAGATAGATGAACAGAAACATATAACACAACCACAGTAGAATACAGATTTTATTACAAATGATGATCCCAGCATATTACAAGAAGCGGTGCGCTGCTTTTCCTTCCGAGACGGGAATCCATTTCAGGCGAAAGACCAACTTTTTTCCCGAAGAAGATACAACCAAGTCTTACTCGGGATTCGAACCCGAACCCACTCGGTTACAAGCCGAGGGCCATAGCCACCATACTGGCGGGGCAACTATATAAAATATAGTAAACAGTTTATTTAAAAAATGTCAGGGCGTAGAGAATTAGTTTACTGTGAATAATATTAATACACTTGGAAAACAGACACATTTAATGCTGCTTCTATTGCATTTGTAAAAGAATTAGTGCTGGATGTTTGTGTACATAATTGGTTCTCACTGAAAATTAATACAACGAATTTTATAAATTTATCTTTTTCTGAACTGAAACTATAAAATTTTTCCTACGTACTCCTAGTTCACAATCCCTTGAAAATAAAAAAAATAGAATATTCATGAAAATTTACTTCTAATTTGGATAAGAAAGTGAAAATTTCAAGCTTGTAAATGCATCTTCATCTTTATTGAATATATATATTTTTTTAATTTTATTTAGCTCGTTTATTAACAGTTGTAATAAAAACTTAACTCAGTGGCGCAACAGACCATGAAGGCCAAGGCTTACAGTGCCCAACTCAGCATACCTGACCTTATGCTCTGAATTGCATGAGCAGATGTTCCAGTCAGGTGGTCAGTCTGAAGCGAACAGATACAATAGAATACTAAATCTTTTGAAATTCAACGAAACGTAAATGATTAATTCGAACTGAGCTTAAAACTTTTCCAGTTTTTTTACTTGATCCAGAATTTTAAAGCCGTACTTTTATTTTTAACTACATAAATTTAATTATTGTTTTAAAATTTATGAAAACTAAACTGTGCTAAAAATTTAAGTATTTTCTTTTAATTTTTTCTGTACCATAATCTTCAAAATTCTTAAAAACATTCTTTAGTGTATTCCAAGTGTTTGCTTTATCGTTTTTATTAAATGAATAAACGTGATAAAAAGAATTACAGTAAAACAGATGTAACTCGTTCTACCAATAAATTTTCATCAAATTAAGAGGGAAAATCAGTTAAGTGGCTAATAAACATAGGTTACATTTGTATCCATTTTTCAATTTCTACTAATTGTTCACAAACTCTCTATACCAGCGTTTCTCAAATGGCGAGGATATCGAGAAAAAAATATTTTTATTTAATTTACTGGAATGAAGTAAAACAAAATACTTTCTGTTACAATAAAAGTACACTTTTACACTTATATAATTTATATATATATAGCATCTGGCGATATTACGTCATCAAAAAATCAAAAACTTCTTCAATTCCTCTCATTAGCTATCTATGTTCCCATAACCAAATAAAAAATATTTGTTTGATTTGCTGTAATCCCATAAAGAGAGATGTTTTTATTACGTTTTCTTTTTAAAAACCTAAAATACTACTCTTTCAGAGAAAAAACAAAATCTAGACCCAGAATCAAAAAAAATTTAGGAAGGTAAACAATTCATATCTATAATTATTTTTGAAATACTGTACATTAGCTGTAGGCTGCAGAATATATTTGCTGATCATCTGTCGAATTTATTGTCGACCTTCGAACTTACTGGTACGGTTAGTTCCGACCCCTCTCTTATGTGTTTGTTTTTCATTTAGGGAAGTTGTAAATAGTGTACTTCTGTTGCCCTTTTTTCCTTCTAAAAGAGTTTTATGATATTTGGAAAAGCACAGAGAGAGAGCACTTTGAAGGATTATTTGGCCAGGATTTATTTTTATGAGTATTCTCAAACATATAAAGCATAATGAAAAATGTTTTACACAATTTTTTTAGAACTAACATCCTTATTATTATGCTGAATACACTTTTAACTCGAGATAGGTCGTGTTGGGCAAAGACCTCATGAAATCGTTAATTCTGACAAAACTGTTTATTTGTTACCAATGGCCCTGACACTATCCTCCTGTCTGAGAACTATAATATTTTTGTCACATATCTCCCTCTTTTTTTGGGGGGGGTTGCAAACGATTTTTTTACAATCTTAAGATACTTATTTTGTTACAATTAAGGTAGAAAATATGACAGTTTTGCCTGCAAATAACATTCTGTAATGTTAGTGAAAAGTGTCTGTAATCTGTGTCCTTTATTAAGGCCACGCTTATTTGAAACATTTTAGTTCAGTTTTATTGGATTTTTTTCTCAAATTATCATAGAAAAATTTTTAAGTACTTGAAAGTAGGTTAGTATACTACCTATATTCACTACCAGTATATATTCACTGCAATCATGATTTTTATCGAGCACAATAACAATCATTATTAAAAAAAAGGATTGAGGGGAACTCAATCACCCCGTGCGACTATTAACGCTAGTATCAAGTGTACGCCTGCTCCTGGGTTAAACCATTTGAAGTCTTCTCGCCTTAAGTATTAAAAATAACACAATTATTCTTCATCGGAATTTTATTTAATTTTTCATTCTTTAACATTAATTCTAAATGGTAATCCTTTGAGGCTTAAAATTACAGTTCGTTTAAAACTAATTATAATATGAGTATTCATTAAAAAATTATTTTACATTTTTGTGAACATTGTCACGCTATTGGGTTTCAATTCACCTATTATATCAATAATAATGTTTTATTTTTTAAAAAAAGGAACTCGTGTGAAAAACGGGTAATTCACCCAGTATACTTTTAATGTATCGGTGCTGTACAGAGTATTTTATAACTAACTTATCAATACTAAATTAAGAGCAAGTTTAATAAGTCTTAGCGACCTCCACGGGTTTGTCATGCAGAGCAAAGTTTTTTAAAGGAAAGCTTACGATTATAAATAGTTACTCTGAATTATTTTTCCATATTTAGCTGAGATCTATATTTTGTCTTCAAAGCAGCCACCGCATTTTGCATTTTGTTCCAATTTAAAAAAATTGGAGAAAGAAAAATAACATAACAATTATCCTATTACTTAAAAGTAATTTATTTAAAATATATATTACTTGAAAAGTATATATATATAGCTTATACAAAATTTAATATACTTATTTTATTAATTTATACGGCTTATAATTAAGATCGTAGTGTAACTTTAGCGTCAAAGTGCATTATTAGTGCATTCAATAAATTATTTTTGTATAAGGGGGCGATAAAAATTGTGATTGAAAATTGGGTCGCCAGTATTGAAAGTTTGAGAAGCATTGCTCTCTACCTATCTTGCTCAAATTTTTCAATCGTTAATAAAACCCTTTTTAAAGCCCTCAATGAAACTGAAATTTTACAAACACGATTATTTTGGATGATTAATAATAATTTAATTTAACTATAATTAGAAAATTAATTGATTAATACTAGTTATTCAAAGAATTACAGTTACAGCACCGTCGGCATCATATATGGCGATAGCGACCCTTTTGGCGACTTGTGTCAAAACCTTGAAAGGTTTTTTCTCACATTTCAATGCTCTTATTTGAGCTGAAATTTTCTATACATGACTGTTTTGGGTGACAATACGATAATTTAATTATAATTAATTAAAGTTAATTTTTTGACTGAAACTAATTATTTAAAAAATTGCAGATACAGCCATGTTGGCTCCATTTTTAGCGACATGGGTCAAAACTTAGACTTTTTCTCACGTTTTAAAGCATTTGGTTGAACTGAAATTTAATATACACGATTGTTTTGAATGACAGTACGATATTTTAATGGTAATTCATAAAAATAAATATCCATTTTTTTGTGATTCTGTCATATGTATATACATATTTATATTAACTGCAATTATTTGATAAAAAGTAACAAAAATTAAAATTTTCCTTGCTGACATGTATAAGTAGGAAAATTGACTTTATTTTTTTTCTTATATTACTTTTTTTTAATTCATGTTCTTTTTCTCTCCATACACAATAATGGAGAAGACGCATTTCTGAGACAAATACAAAATTCACAGTAAGAGAGAAATATATTACGCCAAATATTTTGGTAAATGTAAATTTGATAAACTATTTTTTTTAAAAAAGCAGAAAATTTAGCTGTACAAACTACTTTTATTTTACATGATTAAAAATAATTCAACATTGTCAATTTATTCATATAACATATGTATAACTTTTTTCTTATTTATATTAAAATACAATTTCTGGTACATCGAATGCATGTTTGACTTTCTTACACTTGCAAGAGATCACGGCGTTGGGTAACAATACTTAGGAGAAAATAAGGAGTAAATAACGGTCTTTCTGGCCAGTTGAAGCAAGAAATAGAAGAAATACGAGCAGCGATGGAAATAAGAGATTCAGCGGCACAATTTGTCTGTGTGGCATCAGAGTATTTTGGGCGAGATGATTCCATTATTGTTCTAGCGCGGTTATGTATTCCTTTGGTGTTATGCGGTGTTTCCTGCTTTTGTTTCCTTTTTTGAGACTCCCATTCGCAGCTATTATTAAAGAATGTTTTTCCATTATATTGAATATTTTCGGGCTCATAAAAGGAGCGAAGTTTTATTCAAGCGCAATAAAAAAATACTTTGGGAAACACTGAAGAAATAATCTGGAAATGAGAAAAGTAGCTCTGTTTCAAAGGAAAATAGACCAGCTGAGGACGGTATTTCAAAAAATACTTTTTTTTAGAGAGACGCTTTGTTTTCCTGATTAAGTTTTAATATTTAGTAAATTGCTTTCTTTTGAATTTTATTCTACAAGGTGGTCTCGAATACATAGTACAAACTTTTAAGATAGATACAGGACATAGTGTGTAAAAATTATTTATTGAAAAAAAATGTATGGCCGCAAGTGGCGCGGTGAAGAGCAAACAGGGGAAAAGAAAGAAAATATAAATTGAGTTATCGGTTGGTTGCATTGCCGGAAGGGGATGGTAGATATTTAGCCACCGCTCAACATGATGCATCTCAATAGGGGAAAGCGCCATTTACAATTGTACTGACGTCCATGATGGGAGAATTTACGTATGCCGAAAATGCAAACATGCATTACGTGTACGACCGTGCAAATGGTAACGGCGAAGCAGGTCTATGAATGTATCACGTGTAGTTTCCTGATCGAGGAATGCCTGATCACAGAATTTTTCAGTGGTTATATCACTTCAGTTCGTGAAACACGTTCAACCCACGTCACCAGACATGATGCTGGTCAGAGAAGAGCTGTACGCAATCCTAGCCTGGGGAGAATAAAAGCGTCTTGAACGTTGGGGCTGATAGACCAAAATCTTTTACCAAGAGCTGTTGCTCATCACGTAAATATGAGTCATCAGACCAAATTCACGAAACACGTTCGTCCCACATCACCAGACATGATGCTGCCAACGAAGAGCTAACGCAGTCTTAGCCTGGAGAGAATAAAAGCGTCTTGCACGTTGTGGTTGATATATCAAAATCTTTTACCAAGAGCTGTTGCTCATCACGTAAATGTGGTCATCAGACCGTTTACAGAGTTTTAAACAAAAATTGCTTACACCTCTTCCATTGTCAGCCAGTATACCTTTGAATCCGGCAGACTATCTACTCTGACTGTTAGTGGATAGTACAGCAATGTGCGCCGCAACTGGACTTAATAGATCATGTGCTAAACAGTTATAAACAGTTATTGAAAACATTACACTAGTCAACGACTATTTCAATAAACACTTTGACTTTCCTTTCGTATCTTATTTTTCGTGTTTGTGTCTCACCACGTCACTTGCGCCCATACATTCTTATACAATATTACACATTCTTATACAATAAATGATTGTTATACAATATCCTGTAACTACCCTTAAAGTCTTCCATAAATTTAGGACCACCTTCTATACAAGCCGTTACCCATTCTTTTCACTGAATAATATTTCATGATGTTGTATGACTATGTATTGTTTCTAAGTTATTGATATCTAAATTCTAGTATTAAGCTTTCATAAAGGAAAATATTTTTATAACCCTCATCATCTTAATTTAAAAGGGACACACCTTGTGTGTGTGTGCGCGTGTGTGCGTGTGTGTGCGCGCGCGTGTGTGTGTGCGCGCGCGTGTGTGTGTGCGCGCGTGTGTGTGTGCGCGCGTGTGTGTGTGTGCGCGTGTGTGTGTGCGCGTGTGTGTGTGTGCGCGCGCGTCTGTGTGTGTGTGAATTTCAATAATTGAAGTATATTCATCTTTTACGACCCCGTAATACCCCCCTCGTTATCCACATGCGCAAAACCCCTTTTTAGAAATCTGCTCAACAAAAGAAACATGTTTGCCAACTTTCTAACTTGTATGTCTAATAGTTCACAAAAGTAGGATTTGTTTCGTCTCTAGTGAATTCATAAAACCCTTGAATAAGATTTTCAGGAAAACACATATTTAGCGAATATGTACTCAACAAAAGGAACTTGCCTACTGAATTTCAAGTCAGTAGATCTAATAGTTCAAACATGGGATTTTTTATCTATAACGAACCCATAGCTCCCCCACAACACATTTAGGAATCGCATTGCGTATAATCTTTATGTAGTGGATCTCTACCCAGAAAAGTAATATGCCTACCAAATTTCAAGTTTATAGGTCTAATAGTTCCGGACATCACGTGATGAGTGTGTGTGTGTGAGTAAGTGCTTTTAAAATTCTACCACCTTCTTTGTATGAAAATTTTAAAATATCTAACAACATATACACATGCAAATATTTTTAAATCTAATACAACACGAAAATGGATGTAATTATTTAACATTCTGCATAATTAAATGTTAGGTTTCCCAAGCTTATGTTAACAGTTGCATCATAACAAATAATATAAAAAAATTAAGTCAATTCCTGCTTGGGTTAACAAAGAAAAATTTTATTATAGTTAATTAAATTTAATTAATGAATTAATATTTAAAAAAACTGTTTATACATGAAGTTTCATCTACTACAAGTTTTAAAAGAATGTGTTTGAACTTGAGTGGACAAATGAAAAGTATTTTATTAACGATTGAAACTTTGAGCAAGATATATTTGTATAAATAAATATATATAAGGAGAATGGGGAGGAGTAGGAATTTTTAAAAAAACATAGGTTTCTGTGTGTCAAGAATTCGTAAAATACCGAACGAATATATTTCTTACAAAAATTGAACATTAATAATTACATAAAATGACAAAATGCTGTCAGATGCATATAACTTAACTTAGTGGCGCAGCAGCTTCTGAAGGCCAAGGCCTATTGCGCCCATTTCAGTATACGTGACCTCGGGCCTTCAGCTGATTAGCAGATGTTCTGTTCAGCTGGTCAGTCTAACGAAAAACCCCCAGTGTTAAGTCCCCAAACAAGCTTGGTACTCATTTATCGACCCACTGAAGGGATGAAAGACAAAGTCGATCTTGCCCAGCCCGAGGTTTGAACCTGGGACCTGTGGTGTGGAGTCGCGTTGCACTACCACTCAGCCACTTGGTTTAGCTCAAACTTATACTAGTTTAAATAATACGCACATAAAATTTTAATAAAAATGATTTTGGCTTTTGAATTAATATTTACTTTTTTTGTATAAATTATGTATAAAAGAAAAACAAGAAATCAAGCGTTCAAATTTTTAACTAAAATTATCATTTATCTCAAGTACAAAAAATATATATTTCTGAATAATCCAATGCTTTACGGGAATGTAAAAAACATTAAGTTCGTCTTTAAGAATTTTCTAAAAGCAAACTGATATAAAAAATAGACCTTATTTACCATTATTTAAAACAGCAAATTTTTAACTTTTCTACATTTACATTAAATAAACTAGATTAAAGTTCTGAATTAAAAAATAATTATAATAGTAATATACTAGCACACATAATATTTCACTTTTCTATACCATTTTTATTCTTAAAAATAAACAAAATTTATGTCATATTTATAAAATATCATCATATTAATTGAAGTGTATTTCGTATATTCTTAAGAAAGCATATTAATCTATCCAAAACATGTAGTAGAAAAAGTAATAGTAATTAGATTTACTTAACAGATTTCTTTAGTTTACGGCTGATTTACTTAAAGTAACCGCATTTTACATTACCTTTTACAAATATTGGTTTATGTTTTCTCAAAATGAATAAGTTCGCAAAATATTAAAACACAATTTTTTGGAAATCGCTAACTAGTAAAGACACACGCTTCATAAAATGTAAATGGAGAAAATGTTTTCCTCTAAATTTAAATGAATAACTAATTATTTTAAAGGAGAAAATGTTTTCCTCTAAATTTAAATAAATAACTAATTATTTTTAAAAAATTCAAAAATTGTGCTTGTATTTTTTTTGAATTTATGAAGATTTCTCAATTTGTTTATTTGCCATTAATTATCTAACAAATTTTTACAGTAAATTGTACAATAGAAATATTAAAAGTAGTTTTAAAGGGCGATGTAAATTAAAAATATGCCATATCAAAATAAGCCAAAAATGACATATTTATACAGTTGAGCAATTTGGTATAAACATTAAGTTTTTAAAATTTAATATTACATTTTTTTATTATTTTATTCTTGTACTATAAAAATAGTTATAAGTAATTCGCATAAGAAGTATAAGCAATTTTTTTATGGCTTACTTACAAATTCTATTTCTTCCCCCACTCTTTTTTAATTTGAGAAATTGCAATGAATTCTTCACAGTTTAAAAGATAAATTTATGATATTTAGAAAGAATGTAATCACAAATAAACTGAGATGTATACAAGAATCTTGAAAATGGATCACTTCTGAAAATTGGCTTAGTTTAAATACTATCACATTGTGACAGATCTTTACGCGACCTTCACACTAATCCTTTTGTGGAACTTTGGGCTAGCATTCGCGTTTGATTTCCAGCCATTCCTCTCATGAAGAAACCGTAATATTCGGATAAGTTCGACTATATAAAGTCAAAGTATTGTAATTATAGGAGAAGGAGGTAGGGAGCAGCTGTATTCGCTACGCAGGTAAGATTGGATAAGGCTTTCGCATGTAAAGATTAAGAGTGGTGTTTTGCCACTAAATTGAATTAGTGGATTTGGGGTTAGGAATTAACGATAGATTACGTTGAGTTAAATAAGTTGATTCCACATATTTGCTTAATAATCATTGCTTCCTCCGTGCTACTCATTTGACATTCACTTTGGGAATAGATTGATGTTGGTTAGTTTGTATGAATAAATGAATAATTGTGATTATTGAATTCTCTGGTTCTGCTTTCATTCCTCCCTTAGGTATGCAAGACGGTGAGAGAATATCTTCGAGAGTAAGTTTCTCACAACATTACTTTTAAGCCCCTATATTTAAGTAAAGATCGATTTCTGTTTGTTGTTTATAATCTGTTACACTGAACCCTTTGAATAGTAAAATGGTGTTGATGTTTCTAACACCTCCAGAATGACTGTGCCCAGTAGCGCACACAGGAATTTTTCAAGGGGGGACATCCGGGGTCGAAAGTTTACCATTCTTGTATCATGCTCCTTTTGATTTTGTCGAGTTTCGGGAACAAAACACAGTAAAAAACTAATTATTGAATAAATAATTAGCATTAATTAACACAATCATTAATAACAAATACTTAATTAAATTTTACGTATTATATACTTAGAATTATAATCAATCGGAAAAAATTAAGGGCTTTGGGAGGGTACGGACCCCCAGGAACCCCCTTGTGTGCGCCACTGACTGTGCCAGGTAGAGGCCCACGAAATTCATCGCAGCACAGGGCTAAGATGCACGCCTGTATTTAGACATACAGGGGTACCATACAGGTTACAGTACGATTTGACTCGATTCCACGCTAATTTTTAGGGAGAACACCCTGGAGGTGGTAAATGGCGTCCCATCTCTCTTCCCCTTCTATCAACCTCATGAGAGAGAACGTGACTCGACTGCTGTTTAGAGTAGCCTCCTAGCACCAAGGCACTATATATTTACAGACATCCATGCCTTCTCCATGATTCAAACTCAGATTTGTGGAGAGCAGAACCCGCGATCTATGGATATGAAGCCGAGAAACTTAACCACTAGACAAAATTAATCACCCCTGTCCGGAGGCTGTTATTGGCTTATGTAAATAGATGTCACAAGGAAACGATGAAATTCGGAATTTGATCAAATCCCTAAGGGATATGATTAGTTGGTGGGAAATATTAAAATAATGTCTTTTCAAGATTATTTTCCTGATGAAAGTAAGGGATTTGAACAAATCCTTGATCTGTTTCATCGAAATGATAAAATAATATTGTCAAAAGTTTAAAAGTGTTTATTTAACAAATATGGTCCATTATATATTAAACGTAGAAGTAAGTAATACAACAATAGTCAAAGAATTACAAATTATTTATTTAAAACCAATTAATAAATAATTAGAAAATTAGGCTGGTATTTTTTATGTGTACCATCTTTCCTCTCGGTTGCTGGATATTTGTGGTAGTGATTTCGCGAAAGGTAGGGAAATGTGAAACAGGAAACCGGGGAAGCGTGCAAGGTGCGTCTATCGACTTTACCTGCCTCCCTCCTTCATAGTTTCTTTACTAATGATAAACTGATTTGGTGAGGGGAGGGATTACACACTAAAATATCAATTTCCATGTTAATCCTACGATGACATTTTTTTAAGGTGTGTTGGAAAGCTAAAATCTTATTTTTCTGACAATTTGAGATTTTTACATTTTCAAATTGTATAGATTTTAACCTTTCTAAAAATACCTTACTTGAACCTCTAGGGTATTTAGAAGCCTTTAAAATGTATTTTAAAATATTCGTTGAATTTGGGCCACGCCCATTTTAATGGCGAAAATTGTAAACAAATTACTTTATTTTTGTTTAAAAGTGTAACGATTGATATAAACCAAAACATGTATCTTTTATTTTAAATTGAGCCTTTAATTTTTTATTTCCCAGCCGATTAGAAGTCTCACTGTATACATTAAAATCAATTTATCTCAAAATGTAATTTTTAATGTGCGATGTACCTTTTCTGAGAAACTACTGTTCACAGGTATGTAAATTTTTTATGAATTATTTATAATGATGTCTATTATATACCAAAATGAGCTTTTTTAAAACACTCAAAAATTCAATTTTTACAAGTTTTTTAAATAAAAAATGGGTCAAATTTCGCAATGTTTGATAAAATATTTCATAATTTATTAAAAAATTCAAAATTAGCTAAAAGCTCATTTTAGTATAATGAGAGAGGTGTACTTTAATAGTATGAAAAATTTCAAGCATGTAAATAAAACAGATTTTGAGAAAGGTACATCGTAAACAGCCAATTTAACATTGTCAGTATATATAGAGAGAGAGGTTTCCAACTCCTCTTAAAGACATGGAGTTGATATTTGGGGGGAGATTGATAGTACTGTATGTTTCGTTAGGAAGTACAAGGACTCAACCCCCTCTCCAGGACAGCATTCTGCCAATGCAAATCCTGACTACTTCATTTAATCCTTTCATTTAAACGGTTCAGGGATTTGATAAGATCCCTTACTTTCATCAGGGAAATGATTTGAAGAGACGTTATTTTAACATCCCTCGTCAATTGATCATATCCCTCAGGGATTTGATCAGATTCCTAATTTCATTACACATTTCCTGCGACATAGATACCGCTACATTTTGGTCACTTGTAATCTCGTGAATTTTCCGGAATTACACTGTAAAATAAATGCCTTGTACTAATATGAAAGTTATTTAGAATTATGATTTTCTGTACTTTGATTAATACCAAACTCTTGCTTGCTTAACTTGCATAGTTTTATTTTTGTTTAAAAGGCTTCTTATTAATCATTATTTATGGATTTTGCCGTAAGTTGATTGTAAATGTAATGCAAATCAAAATAGCTTCATTCTAATATTAGCTATCGAGTAATTCGTAATATACTTTATAATTTTATAAAAAGTTGTAAAAACAAAATCTGACTATTAACACAACTGTGTTTAGTATGTAAAAATTTCCATTACTCTACTAAACATCATGGGATGCAGTCACGCTACCATGCACTAAACTCTGAAACTTCTAGGCACTACTTTATGATTTTTATTTAAGATATGATTTCCCGTGCATCAGCCCTGATCCCTTTTTATATATTTTGATTTTCAATAAATAATAAAATCATTTTTCTACACATAGTTGCAGCTTTCTTTTTATTTATTTATTGTTCCTTATTGTTATTTCATTCGTATTAATTTTATTCATATATTTATGTTTATTTAATGATGATTTAAAACGGAAAAATCAGATCCTACAGTCATTGGAGTGGAGTTTAAACTATACTTAGAATTAACGGAAATTTAAAAAAAGCATTTATTTATTTATTTTTCTTCTCAATAAAAACATCTTACGCTTATATGCATACAGTGATATACTTAATATAATTTTATCAAAAATATCAAATCTTTTTGAAAATGAAGTTCATGCGTTGTTATATTTGAAAGATTTTTACTATATTCAAATAGATTTATTCAGAACTTTTTTTCCTGTCAGCAAGATTACTAACAGCCACACGTCAAGACTCGCATTTCTTCTACATCTACTAAAATTTATCATTAATTAATTGCATTAATGTTTTCAACAACTGAGGTTAGTTGAAGGAAGAACATGCGTGAAAACCAGTCACAACTTTTAAATTACTTATATATTAATTTTACTTTCGAATTCCTTTGATAGGTTTTACGCGGTGTATTTGTTAAATATGCCTATTTGATTATAAAGTCTAACACAAGAGAAAATATTAGCGTTATTTACTATCAACCTTTATATATAGGGTGTTTTTTTAGAGGTATAGAACTTTAAACTGCAATAAAACAACGATGTATTATTCGATTGACATGAATTTTTTTTTTATTCAAAATATAGTCTTGGGGCATTATATTTTAAATATGATTTCTGGCATAGGACTGCCACGGCTGGCTCGGATGTAGTCCAATCTGGACGTCCAATTTTCGATGACTTTTTCCAAAATTTGTGGCCGTATATCGGCAATAACACGGCGAATGTTGTCTTCCAAATGGTCAAGCGTTTGTGGCTTATCCGCATAGACCAATGACTTAACATAGCCACACAGAAAATAGTCTAGCGGTGTTAAATTACAAGATCTTGGAGGCCAATTCACAGGTCCAAAACGGGAAATTAGGCGGTCACCAAACGTGTCTTTCAATAAATCGATTGTGGCACGAGCTATGTGACATGTTGCGCCGTCTTGTTGGAACAACAGCTCCTGGACATCATGATTGTTCAATTCAGGAATGAAAAAAGTTAGTAATCATGGCTCTATACCGATCACCATTGACTGTAACACTGTGGCCTTCATCGTTTTGAAGAAGGATTCCACCAGCCCATTAAGCGCACCAAACAGTCAGTTTTCTGGATGTAACGGTGTTTCGATATACACTCAAATGCGGCAGTTTTGTTTGTTGACGTAGCCATTCAACCAGAAGTGCGCTTCATCGCTAAACAAAATTCGCTTATGAAAATCGGGAACAACGGCAATCTCGTTTTGGGCCCATTCGACGAATCTACGCCTTGCTTGATGATCGTTTTGATGAATTGCCAAACCAAACTGAGAATAAATCACTTGACAGCTGTTAAATCGGTCGCCATCTTGGAAAGTAATGCCAACTTAAAGTTCTATCCTGGGGAAAAAAACACCCTATATATATATTCCAGTTCCCTTTACTTATTCACTTCACTTAATCTGAGCTGTAACCTTACTCTCAAAACCTCCACAAGACATATTAAGATTATGAAGTACACTTGAGGCTAAATTCCATTGGCCTCCGTAATTAATAAGGGTTTATGTGCTCGCGATATTTCATTCAAAAAAGATTTGCTTTAGCTAAAAATATTTTTTTGCTGTTTACATTTAAATTATGGAGGAGGGAATTTAATCTCAGGCCCTCGCTTTCAGAAAGAACTTGAACTGATTTTAATCACAGAATGGTTAAATATAATTGCATATAGTTACTGGTATTAGTGCATAAACACGACAGCACGTTAGTAACTACAAAAAAATTCTATTAAAAACTCATTTTATCTAGTTTTCCTTATAGATAGCACAAAAATTAAAAAAAGCATCTTTTCAGAATTAATTAATTTTATAACTAAAACATTTTACTTTGTTGAATATTGTAAATATGAGTTTAATATTAGATTTCGACATTCTTACTTAAAATGGGTAAAAAAAATTAAAAAAAGAGAGAGAAGAAAATTTTTCTGGGAGATTATATAAAAGAAAGTTTAAAATTAAATGGTTTCTGGGGTAAGATGAGAAAATAATACTTTGAGGCATGAAATTTTCATGATTTTTATGCATAAAGCTCTATAAAATATATTTTCAACATAAGTATGTAATATAATTTATACATTGAAATTAAAAAGTATCTCAAAATTAGGGTTTGCAGCCCCAGGATTATGGTGCATCTTCCATCCCGAAATCCCGGGACTAATAAGATAGATAATCCAGGGATTTAATTTTTGTCATAAAAATTATATTTTAATTTTTTTTCTCATCAAAGTTTTCTATAAGAATTTAATTCTCAGAAAATTTATATTTTTTATTGAAATATGTAGAACTTTTTGTGTGCAATTATAAGTGCCATATATAAGTAAAAAGTATTTCTTATATTACTAAAGAAGTTCTATTTTAATAAAAAAAAAAAACATGTTATAGTGCTATATGTCTGCGAAAGATTTTAACAGTTCGAATGCCTTCAAACTTCATAAGCAAAAAAAATTATTCTACTGTAATAATTATTTTGCTCAAACATTCCCTATCATAAAGGTAAACGAGTGTAAGAAAGTAATACGGAAAGTAAAATGGTGAATTAAGAAATACAGGACAAACTTCATTTTTATGTGTACAAAATCAATCATATTTTAATATTAATGTATTATATTTCATCTTAATTTAATTTATACTTCTACGCTGAGCAAATTAATACTCGGAATGAAGAGCAAAAACGTATAAAAAATAAAATGAAAATCCTTATTTTATTAACAGCAGAAAACCTCTATAAGAGCAACATATCTATATTACGCATACCATATGTTAATTACTCTGTATCTTAATAACATTGCTTAAAATACAGATAGAGAAAAATTCATAAACATATTAGTGCATTTTACAAAAAATTGTGGAAGAAGAATGGTAAAACGTTTTACACGTGGATTAAAATTAAATTTTTAAAATATGATTCTGCTTATTAACCAATTAGGAATTGACCATTCATAGTTTTAAAACTCAGCTATTTCTTATAACTACAAAACAACTAATTTTCAAACATTCGGACGATGACAAATCTGCGCTAAAGCGTCATAACCAATCAATGTATTCTCGCAAGCTTATTATTTTATTAGTCATAATGTTTCTCTAGAATTACTTACAGAATATTTGCAGCAGAACTCTTAATTCTGAGTTGCTATCAAATGACAAAGACAATCCCTAAACTAGTATTTTCATGTCTTAGTTTTAATACTAGATAATGCCAGAGAGTGAGTTCAAATTGACGTGCAACATCTATTACTTCATAAAACGGCTCCTTAAGAATCAACAAGAACAGCACCAAAAACAAAGTGCTTGTCTTAAGCCATTTCACAACAGTAACCCCGATCTAAAGACAGAAAGTAAAGGAACTGAACTGTTGATGCTTCGTTTTGCTTCTAAGAAACCGTTTAATCTTGGGTACTAATTAGATCTACATTTAACTAATTTTCACATCAACTAGTCTTACCTGTTCTGTCATAAGATAACAAATTTAAAAATGAACAATTCATCTTGCATTTTATAAGTGATAATGAATCATGATGTACCAGATAATGAACCTGCGATCTCGTACCTAGTATAGAAGAATATTAAGGTTGTTTTCGAAATATGTGAACTTAACGCGGAGCACATTTTTGGACAGAAAAAATGCTTCAATTTTAATAAAAATTTGTGACATTGTAACTCATGCATTTGCTTATAGTATAATGTTTTTATAATTTCAAAATATTTCATAAATTATCCGTTTTTCCTTTTAACATGTAAAGGAATAGCTCATTTAGCATTACGGTATAGGAGAACAAATGCGAAACACATTTTATAAAAAGAAAAAAAATGTATCAACTCGGGTATAAATGAGTAGTATGATAAAATAAGTTATTCTCTACAGGATAGTGAAGCCAGAATATAGTATTAATAATTGAGTTCTTTTTTATCTGAAAAAATATTCCGAAATTGGCTCCTATTCTTTAAGGGGTCACAGGGGTGTTAAATTTCTTTAGGGGTTTTAAAATATAAACAATTTTAAAACAGGTATAATTTCTTTAAATTTAAGTTAAATAATTCGAATCTTTTACACATGACTTATACAGGAATGGGGCTTCAGAAAAGTATAAAATGTTTAAAATATAATCATAATTTTTAAAATTATAAGCATATGAAAATAAGAAACTTTTCTATAAGAAATATTTATTAAGTTTTACGTCGCGCATGCTATTTTCTAAAAGAGTAGGTTTAATAACTAACTATAAATTGATTTATAAAAACAAATGTATTCTTAATACTTTGTAGCAACTTTTACATAAATAGAAGGATAACTTACATATTTTAATAAATAAAAAAAATACATCTTTAAAAAATATTTAAAAAATTACAATATTTTACAAATATTTTGAAATACAAAAGATGTATAATATTAAAATTAGGTAGGGTTTAAAGAGTATGATGCATTGTATAATTCTATAAAGTTTTATACATCAGAGGCTAATATTTTGGAAAATAGCGTGCTCAAAGCAAAAAATAATTAATATTTATTATAGAATTTTCATATGCTTATGACTTTTAAAATTATTATTATATTTTAAACATTTTATACTTTTCTGAAGGCCCATTCTATTTTAAATAATATGTAAAATGTTCGAATTATTTAATTTAAATTTAAAAGAATTATACCGGTTTGAAAATAGTTTATATTTTCAGACCTCTAGAGAAATTTAACACCCCTGAGACCTCTTAACATTAGCCGAAGACAGCCGTAAGTAAGGACAAAAATGGACTTACCTACTTTATCAACAACTATAGACTCAAAAATCAAAATAAAATTATATATAAGCAAAAGTAAAGTAGTGAAGAGAGTCTGGCTATTTTCTATCCAGCTTCAAAGAGTCCATAATTGCAATACCATCAGAATTGGAGAAATATTGTACATGCAATTGACACTCTTAATATACATGAATTTAAATCTGAATACAAAGTTGATACATCTCAAATCTATATAAATTAAAGAAAGATAGGAAACGGAAGAGAGAGAGAGAATATAATTTCCAGATATATCTCTCACTCTATCTCTCTTTCTCGTCTCTCTATATTTCTCTTTATCTATATTTCCTTTTCCCTCTGTATACTGGTGAGTATGAAAATAATGGAAATACCTGTAAATAAAAGTGACATTTTTGCAAGCGCTCCGTAAGCATTAAAATATAATAGCTTTTTTCCATAAATAGAAATGTATATATTCTGGTAGTATGTGGTAACTTTATTAAAGTTCTATAAGTCTGGCATTTTTTTCAAAAGCGTAAAATGTCGGACCTCTCAGACTTTCAAAGATGCCAAATTTTAGAAACCCGTCTCAATGTGCAACTGAAAATTCTCCAGTGTCAATGATTACAGTTACAAGGCATTTTGATAAACATAACATTTACGGGGGAGCAGCAATTTCCAAGAAACTTGTCACAGATGTTAATGCCAAACATCGTCCAGTAGTGTCACACTCACAAAACCTAGTCGAATGGTAAATGAAAGAAAGTAATATAGTCTGACGAATCATCTCTCTCTCTCTCACTCTCACACACACTTTTACCAACAACAGGGTGGGTGAATGTTTGGTAGACACCTTCACAAGAATATATAATCGTGATTGTCTCCTTCCAACTCTGAAGCATGGAGGTATATATGTTATTATATGAGCACACAGCCATGTTGTGGACCCATTGTTAAATTGAAAGGAAGGATCACTGGGAAGTACCATAAAGAAATTTTAGCTGACCAGGTCCATTTTACGATGCAAACTTTATTTCCTGTAGAAGATGGGATTTTCCAGGATAAAAAGGCACTACTCAAGCAGCGTGATTTGTCCAATCGTCGTAACGAATACAAGGATGAAGTTAAACATCTGCCGCAGTGACCCGATCTCAATATAATTGAACCGTTATGGTCTATTTTAGAGAGTTCAATACACTTCACCAACATCTCTCCCAAAACTTTCACAATATCTCCATAAAGAATGGTACAATATATTCCTCTTAACACTATTCAACACTTGTATGAATCGATTCCTAGGCGAATCCAAGCTGTATTATATGACAAAAATGGTCCTACACCATACTAATAAAGGATTCTTTATAAATCTAAAGATGTTTCCATTATTTTGATAACAAACCTGCATATCTATTTTTATCTTTCTCTCCCAATATATATATATATATATATATATATATATATATATATATATATATATAATTCCCTCTAGTATCCTTTTTGTTAACTCTTTGTATTTTAATATTTAAACAAACTTTAAATCTTTAGTTTAAAATGTACACTGTAATCTTAATCTTAATCGGCTAGTCCGAAATACCTGTCCCACCCATTCTATCCAATCAGTATAACCACTGCTAGTATAAAAGCCAAAATCTTGTGTAATCGCGCTCTCTTCTCTTTTGTCTACCTGCCTTCATCATGTAATTAGCCTGCTGCAACGTGTTCTATGTTTATCTGTCTTTATGTTTGTGCTTGTGCTATGATGTTTGCTTCTTGTATGTGTAATGCCATCCCTACTGGATCTTTATGTGTTCCCACACACACAGATGTGAAATAAAATAACAATGATTCATAGGAGTGCCTCTTCAATAATACCGTATTCGACCACGCTACACGTAACATAGAAAATCACACCACCGGCCACGGCCTATCTTTGGTTACCTACAGTAATAACATCCACTCGCTACTTCTTACAATCAGTTTAACCAATCTCTAGAAATATAATAGGTGTATTATATATATATATATATATATATATATATATATATATATATATATATATATATATATATATATATATATATATATATATATATATTAACTATCTGACCTTTCTCTTTATATCTTTACCTCTTCCTCTCTCTCATTACCCCCACCCTTCTTTCTCTATTTCTTCTTCTCTCTTTACTTCCCTCTTTTCACCGCTCTCTCCCTCTATGTCCCTTTCTCGCCCTCTTTATTTTACCTCTCTCTCTATTTCTCCTCTTCCTCTCTCTATATACTCAACTTTTTTCTTATTATGTTCTTTAGTCTTTCTTCCAACCATAACAAATAATTTTAATAACATACAGCAAATAATCTAGACATTTTACTAATATACATTAAAATTATACAACTTCTACAAATCAAAATGAAAAAAATAAACTTGCTTTACTGAATAAAATAACCGTAAAATCCGGCGTATAACGCGCCCTTTTAAAACAAAAAATAAAATCGAAATTTACGGTTGCGCGTTGTATATGACGGGTATAAAAAATAATAGTTTCGAAAATAAAAAAAAGAGGAGCATAAGAAAAATTAAACTTCGACATGGGTCAGAATACAGTTTATTCGACAGAAATGGCATATTTAATGGAATTAAAGGATTTTGATTCTAAAAGCCTACTATTTTTTTCAAAAGCCTGGGATAATGCCGTGAATAAATGGCTCGGAATACTAATATTTTACACGCGCACTCTTTGTTCCTTCGTTACCAGGGGGGGAGAAGGTTATACGGCGAATATACGCTAATTTCTTTTAATGCAGCTTGAAAGTATGGGTGAAACTTTACAATAATATAACTTATACATCAGAGAATAACACATAGGTTATAATTTATAAAGATATTGTGTGAAGTGTCCAAAATATAACGATAATTGTCAAGAAAGTAGGAAAAAATTCGGCCATCTGCAAAAAAGCCTGCGACAGCATATATCTATCTTTAATCTGTGAAGGAAAACTTTGCATTTTGTTTTGACTACGCCAGGAACTGCGAAAGCTTGAACAGGTGGACTGTGAGGCTGATTACAATTTTAACATAAAATAAATACAACCAAAAGTAATAATAACGTATTACACTTCCAGATTGTTATTATTTATACTATTTTAAGCGTTCATTACTCAAAATTTGTAACAATGTGCTACTTTTGGTGATTTCAAAAATCGACCCACAAGAGAGTTACGGGGAGTTATAGATAAAAAAAAATCGTTTTTATCAGCTATTAGATCTACAAACTTAAGATTTAACAAACAGGATTTTTTTTGTTCAGCTCAGATATGCAAAAAACTTTTTTTTTGTTTAATTTGCAATTCACGTAAAATTAACACATTAAAAATTTCCTTATCCTTCAATCTGTACTGTTACAATTTTCAATTCACCCGTGCGAAGAACGGGTATAAACAACTAGTATTAAATAACAACTAGTATTAAATATAATGTATAACTTCAAATAGCACTGGGAATTCTCCAAAATATAATAATATTATTTCTTAACATAAGAAGGTTTCATTTATTTACGAACCTTTATTTTTAATAGAAAAAAAAATTTATTACTTAGAACTTTTCTAAAATATATAAAAATATTTGTCACTCAAGAGGTTTTACTGTACAGAAAAAAAAATAAACTCCTAGCTTCTAAAATCACAATAAAAATGAAATATCCTAGGACAAAAAGACAAGAAATCACAAACTGAAATCACTGTCGTGTGATTTTTACAACCATGTAAGAGAAAAATAACTTGAGAAGGAACTTGAAAAGGAAGCAAAGAAAGAGTGAAAGGTATTTTATTTTTAATTAATTGCTAATTTGATAGACATACAATACCACTTAAGATTTCCCTGAAGAAAATTAATAGAACTGTTAGAATAAAGTTCTCTTGTTGAATAAAAAAGCATAGTTGAAGAGTGAGATTCTCTTAAGAGCGTATTCTTTCACCAACTCTGATTTCTGAGCAGAAGAAAAAGAATAAGGTATTCTGAGAAACTTTGTCAAAACATTTCTGCTAAAGTTCTTTTGTTATTTAGTTCTGTTGAAAGTGTATCATTGCAACAGCAAAAACAGCATTTGCCGTTAAAACAAGACAAATAAAAGTTCTAGAATTTAAACCATTTATTTGTTTCTAAAACCAATGTTCCTTTATTCGGTACTTAAAAAAGGAAGTTTATATTCAAATATATACCTGCTAAAATTCGTTATTTAACCCCTTAAGCGGTCGATTTTTTTACCCAAAATGCTTCAAAAATAGGCACTTTTTTGTATATAACCAAATACATTACTATTCCCCACCTTCACCACAAAACAAGTAATATAGAAAAAGAATTTAAGTCAATTCCAACTTAGATGAACAATGAAACATTTTATTATAGCTACTTTTTATTAAATAGTTCAAATTAATATAAATATGGATATACATATGACAGAATCACAACAATAAGTGGTCATTAATTTTGATTAATTATCATTAAAGTATCATATTGCCATCCAAAAGAATCGTGTATATAAAATTTCAGTTCAACTGGATGCTTTAAAACGTGAAAAAATAACCTTTTCAAGTTTTGACACAAGTCGCCAAAAGGGTCGCTAAGTCGCCAAAAATGATGCCAACGTGGCTTTATCCATAATTCTTTAAATAATTAGCTTTAATCAATTAAGTTTTATTAATTATAATTAAATTACTGTATTGTCATCCAAAATAATCATGTATATAAAATTTCAGCTCAATTGATCGCTTTAAAATGTGTTTTATTAACTATTGAAAATTCCCCCAAGATAAATAAAGACATAAAAAAAGAGTGTGAGCTAATAGCTGGAATTGAAAAAATGCCGGATGAGAAAAGCCTTTCAGTACTATAGGCAAACTGCATCAACTTTTCAAAACGTTGGCATTAAATAATTTACCACAAGAATTAAAAATACGTGCAAATTAAAGAGAGAAAGAAAGAAAATATAAGTGCCCGTACACAGCACACGGGCAATCCAGTTGCAACCAACTTTCGGTAGCCCGTACGTTGAACGAGCAAACTGCTTAAAGGGTTTCTTCACATTAATTTTATATATGACTTGTTACCATTACGCACTTGTAGGATAAACTGAAAATTCCAATTCAAAGAATACGACCAAACTAATTAGAATTATCCAGTTTTATATTGAAGCAAAATTACTCTTTGTACATTAGTATCTAAAACGTTTTGTGGCTAACCATGTTCACCGGAGGACTTTGACTCTCGACAGATTTAACATAGAGACCCCTCTACACTATGGTCTTCTCTAACGTAAGTGAGTGAATACTAATGGCGCAATTTTCAGCTACTTGAGGGCTTTTGGCGAAGGATCTCGTACTTTTGAACCATGGTCAAGTGACGAGGACGACACCTAGCTGTCCTCACTTTCCTACTTCCAAACCACACCAGTCTCCGTGTCTCGACTCATTTAATGTGCATAGACCCCCTCTTCACGGGGAGTCTTCAGTGGAAAAAGGCTTGAACTCATGACACGCCAGCCACGAGTACGTGACCTTGACATTTATGGGGCTTCTGTGACCCTAGTGAGTGTTTTATTAACGCCATACTCTAAATCAACGAGAAATCTATTCACAACCAACCTCGTAATTTCAAACCACGGTCGAGTGACGAGGACGAAACCTAATAACACATTACGCCAACGAGATTACTTTAAGTATCGACAGATTTAACCTGCATCAGCCCCTCTACACAATGGGCCTTCAGTGGCTTTAGGTAGCCGAGTGGTATAAGTATCGGATCGTGGCTTGCCTTGTCACGAGTTCGAGCCCAGTACCACTAAAGACCCGCCGTGTAGGGCAGCGATGCACGTTAAATCTGTCGAGAGCTGAAACGTCCTCCCGTTGGTGTGGTAGCTAGGAGAGGGGGTGCCAACTCAGGTGTCATCCACGTCACTTGACCATGGTTCAAAATTACGTGGTCCGCCGCCAAAAGCCATCGTGTAGCTGAACAGTGCGACGTTAATATTCAATCAAGCAAGCAGTGACTTTAGGCTCAAACTCATAATACATCTGCACTAGTTCGAGACCATTACCACTGCCATTTACTAGGGCACGAACCCGCGATTTAACAACATCGGGCTCGTGAACATAACCGTTCAGATACCGCGGCCAGATAGAAGTTGCAGAGCAAGTTCTATAATTTCAAGCACAGTCTTCAAATGGTTCAGGTTCGCGACTTTTAAAAGAGATTAATTAAACTACACTGGTGTGCAAAACTTAAGCAACAATGTAAAAATTAAGCAGATAACCATGAAATTGCAGAAAAGGAGGTCTGGAACAGTGAACACGTAAGTCAGTAGAGACGTCACGCGTATGCAAATATCAGGAACGAAACGTCAGAAGCGACGTGAGCGTACGCAAAACGCGTGATGTCAGCGCGTGCTGTTCAACAGTAAAATAAAATGAAGGACGCAGACGCAATTCAACATATTCGCTGCAAGTGCCAGTGAATCAGTTCATGAAATATGGGTGGAAGAAATCACCTGGACGACTTCACACGTAGAAGAATGATCGGAAAGCTGGAGGTGGGGCGTACCGTCACCAGTGTAGCTGCAGAGTTCGGAATCAACAAAGGTATCGTTTCGCGGGCTTTGAAAGCGTTCCAAACCACAGGTACAGCTGTTAGAAAGGTTGGTGGTGGCCGCCCGAGGACGAAAACTGCAGGGGATGACCAATATATCATCCTGCAGGCGAAAAGAGGCAGACGGCAGTCAGCAAGCGTCATTGCTCAGCAACTCTCTACAGCAACGGGGCGACAAGTGTCGCGGTTTACTGTGGCCAGACGCCTTCACAAAGGGGGCTATTCGCCCGCCGTCCTGAACGCTGCCTCCCGTTGAAAGTTCACCACCGACGCCACCGTTTACAGTGGTGCAGTGTAATGAGCGCTTAAAAAATAGTGTAAATAATTTATATCTGAAAGTGTAATACATTAATATTACTTTCTGTTGTATTTATTTTATGTTAAAATCTTGCCATCACCTCTCCCTTCGAAATCTAGTTTTTTTACGAAATAAAAAAAAAGTAGTGATTACACTAAACGAGGAATAAGTGCGTACTGAGGCACGGCGTAGACAAAACAAAAGGATTAAGGAATCGCGCCAAAAGGCACTTGGCGCGTTGCACTCCTATATCAAATCAGTTACACCGGTGGAGTTACGCAGTCTGATAACTAGACAAAGGATATTTCTCATCTTGAAAAGTGGAATAGACAGGCAGTAAAAAATTGAAATACAGAAGTTTTAATCAATAAGGTGCGAGCTAAAAAATTACCATTAAATATTTTCTTTTTAAGCAAACAGGTTCTCAATCGTGTTCGGATTATCAAGTACCAGAAACTTGTGAACAGTTTATTTTAACCTGTAACAAAAGTACAAATCGCAACGTAAAATTTTGAAAAAACTTATCTCCAACCACGGAGAATGGTCTTATTCATCAATATCGAATTGTAAAACTATAGAGCATGTCCAAAAAGTGGAAGTTAATATCAAACAATAGATTCTAAAATACCTGCTAATAAATTCTAAATACTCTATTTTCATCAATTTCTTTAGAACCACATGTCTATGATGAAGTCTACAGATGTACAGTACAATCACTAGCTGTGCGGTACAACCTAAATTTAAGAAACTACTCCAAATTTTATCGGAGCATAAGGCGTTGGGCAAGTCTCCAGATTTACAGTATCACTGTACAGAACTAAACTGAACTAACTGTAAACTAGATAATTATCTCTTCGCCATTTTGATTTATAAATAGGAATATTGTATAGTGTATGATTGAATTCACAGAGAAAACAATTATATTCCATTGAAATTTTGAACTTATTTTCTCCAAAGTATAAATATTTTAAGGTAGAATACAGTTTCCCAAGTTGTTGTAGTATTGTTTTCTGATAAAAGAGAATGAGGGGTTTACTATCTTTGGTAAACACGGGTCTCACGAACCTGGGGTACCTTAGTGATCCTTCTCTATTTTCGACCCTCCTTCTTGTCATTCAATTTATCCTTTCTTTCTTTTCCCGTCTAGATCCCAGATTTTCACAAATGTTTGATGCAGTATAGCCAGATTTGGCTCTTGCGCCATAAAATCTCACATTCACTCACTCACTCACTGATTAAAGAATGTTAAGAAATCATAGAATGTTAATAAATTGTAATATACATTAATATGAATTACACAAATGAGTTCTTTAAAGAATAGGGATGCGTCTTCCAGAGCTAAGTTCCTACAAATTTTTTGGCATACTTTAAAACTTCACTGAAGACAAGAAATATTTTTTTTTAGTTTTGTATTCTATAGTATAGGAATGTCTAAAAATGGAAAATAAAACAGAGCTTTTCAGTTCAAAATTACTTAGAAGATATTAATTTTATTAAAGAACTCAATTTTGAAAATTAAAATGAGATACAGTGTGGATGCCATAAATAATACTTTTTCATTCAACAACAATTTTGTTCCGCGGTAACCCATCCTTAATGGTAATTTGTAAGATATTGATATTTGTAGTAACAAAATATTGCTTCCCGAATGACTTATTAGAAGCTCCTACCTATAGTCACTGAAAAAAGCATTGGGATACTTGGCATGCATAACTGTAAAGCCCTTTATAAAAAAATAGTTATCACATTAAAACAAAAACAAAATGAATTAAGAAATGTTTTAACATTTGGTATACAATATATAAAGAAAATTTTATTAGTATTATAGAATTATAATTTGAGTAGCTTTTCAAACATAATTCAAAGGCACACTACGGTCAAAAAAGTATTCGAACACTTTTGAAATTTAACAAATATATACAGTGCATCAATAGAATTTAATTTCACACCACTTTTTCAGACTAGAAGTTTAACGATAAACGTTTCAACAGATAAGATTATTTGTAGAAAAAATGGAGAGAAACAGATATATATAGGTTGGGGGTGTGCAATTTCGAAATAAGTCATTGGAAAGAGGAGAAATCACTTCTCTGTATAGGAAAAATCTTGAAAAATTGAGTAAGAGTCTACTGTTTTTAGCACCATTAACAGGTTCAATAAAACAAAAAGTGTTGCAAACAAGCAAAAATCAGTGTGTCCAAGGATATTTAAGGAACGTGAAGAGAAGGGGATTGTGAGACAAGTACACATTAATCCAAGAATTAGTGCAGTAAAAATGACTTTGCAATGTAAAAGTAGGTTCGGAAAACTTAGTAAATCCTGAAACTGTCAGAAATCTTTTAAGAAAACATAAGTATCATTGCATAGTACCTCAAAAAAGCCCTACATCAAAAAAAAAAAAAAAAGTAAATAGACAAGTTAAGTTGGCATTTGCTAAAATGTATGTAAGGTAGCCAACAGAATATTGGGAAAATGTATTTTTTGTTGACAAAATAAACATAACATTTTCGAATCGGATGGCAAGCAAAAAGTTTGGCGGAAATCAAATACAGCAATGCATGTCAAAAATTTATGACCTACTTTCAAATATGGAGGGTGTAACCAAACTGTCTGGGGCTGCATGGCAAGGTCTGGTGTCGGGAACTTATGGTATAATGAATAAATATGTGTATCTTGACATTCTCAAGCGAAATTAAAAGCAAAGTGCGAGCAAGCTAGAAATCTCAGGACATTTTAAATTGTACCAAGATAATGACCTGAAACATACTGCAGATATTTACATGTTATGGGTCCTCTACCACTGTCCTAGTGTTATTAAAAGTCCTGCACAAAGTCAAGACCTTAATCCCATTGAACATGTGTGGGATTATTTGCAGCAAAAACTATATGAGCACCAAATTTCTAACAAGCAGGATTTAAGAACATATTTGGTCAAAGATTGGACCAAAATCGATAGATCGTTTTGCAAAAAAATGATCCAAATAGACTTCGAGAGGTCATAAAAAGCAAAGGCGACCCAACAAGATATTAATTTCTAGGTTTGAATTGTTTTTTTTTAAATTTATATTGGGAAGTGTTCCAATACTTTTTTGAGCACGTTTTCTTAACTCGATTTCTTTTATTTTCAATTTTAACTATAATTTCATTAATGTATGAGTTTTGTTCAAATTATTATTATTTGTGTTTACCAAAATAACGTTTACTTCTTTTTTTGTCTCATTTGTACGTTTAAGTAGAATATTACGATAAATATCTATGAACTGGTAGTGTGTCCCAATAATGTTTTGAGTGACTGTATATTGTTTTTTTTTGTGCTACATGAGAACAACAGATATACTATATTTTTAATTCATGTATGGCAACAAAAATTAAGTAGACAAATATTAATTCGTCTAAAAACTATAACATACAGAGATCTGTTAACTAAAACTGTCACATAAGAATTATTCAAAAATAAAAAAATTCTATGGGGCAATTTAAAATATGTAAGTGAATTAGTATGGCAAAGTATCAATCTTATTATCTGACCATGATTTTAAAACGTGAAACCCACACTGACAGAACATATTAAGACTGTGTATTCTAAATAAAATTTTAAAATGTATTATTAACATTATTTTTTATAATCTTATTACTCTTTGAAAACATTGTACGAGTTTTAAATTAATAACTTAAAGTATTTTTAATTAAGTTTGTTTCTCATGTGCACTCGAAATATAAATAATATATATGAGTCTCAGAATACCACACGTTCAGAGAATTTTTTTAATATTTAAAATTTCATTCTAAGGTGTAAAGAAATTCCGAAGTTCTGCATATTTGTTTTATGATGCAGATGATACTGCAATTTTACAATTCTTAACAGTTTTATAGCACAGACGATATATTTGCGAAAACTGATTTCGTTTTATTATTTTTGATCTTGTCAACAAAAAATGTTTTTCTTTAGAATATTGTTAAATAGAGTAGCTGCGTTCGATGATTCTATTAATATTGTTTAACAAATGGTTATAAAGTAAAAGAGTTGTTTTTTTTCGAAAAAGAAGATAGTAAAATAGATTTCCTTCTAGAATGCGGAAAGCTACTCATGAAGAGTATTTATAGTTTTTATACTGTTCTCACCTTAGCACAAAAAAAATAACTTACCTTATAAAAGATATTTTATCTGTATACAGCGAATTGTTATAAAAAAATATTGTGATCAACTTACCGGTTTGGGATACTTAGTTATGAGTTATTTATGTACAGTGGGCCACAAAAGTGTTCGTACACTTGCAATTTCCAATAAATTTAATGTTTTCGTGTAATGAAAATTAATATATTGTAATTGTAATTCTTTTATATCTGAAATTTGTTCTTAATGGATGACATAAATATTTTTTTTTCAAAAATAGTATAACTATTTTTTTAAAAAAATTAAAATAATCACACAAAAAGCTACGAAAAAATTACGCCAAAAAAGTCTTCGTAAACAAAAATCTCAACTTAGCTTTAAATATTGTATCTCTTTCTTTATTTAGTAAGTAGGATATATTTTAGTATCCACAACAACTTTTAAGCGTCTTAATATAGATTTAATCAGTTTTTTTTGTAAATTCTGCATCGATTTTCCTCCATTATTCTGTGATTATTGTTTTTGCTTCACATTTTGTGTTTATTTGCCATGTTTTCTTTTTTTTACATCAAAATCTCACCAAATATGTTCTACTGGGCTAAATAAAGTGATTGAGGAGGTGTTTTCATAAATTGGGGACAGTTATAGAGACACCAGTGGCGTACATTGAGAGCAGTGCGCTCGGCGTCATTATCCTGTTAAAAAACGAAGTCGTCTCCAATATCCAAACTTTCGGAGGATAATTTAAAATTTCTATTTAAAATATTTAAATAGAGTTCATGCTTCATAATACCATCAAAAATACCAAATTAACGAATTCTGAGGCCAATTTGCACCCCCACGTTAGAACACCTTCACTTCCATACTGAAGCAAGGAGGTGGAGGACTTCTTGTTCCACATAAATTCATGGGATTAAACGCCTTATATTTTTATTTACAAGCTATTATAGGCCCATCGGAACCAAAAATGGTGAATTATCTGCCATCCCAATTAATTTGCTGCCAATTTTGAATTTTCTGAAACTAAATTCAAAGAATTTAGTTGGATCAATATAAAACATGGATATGGAAGTGTTCTTGTGTGGGGGTGTAAATCGGTCACAGAATTAGATAATTTTGTATGTTTTGTTGATATTGTGAATCATCAGCTCTATTTAAATATTTTAAAGATAAATTTTAAGTTGACCACCCAAAATTTTGATATTGAAAGCGACTTCATTTTTTAACAGGATAATGTGACGCCAAGCGCACTGCTCTCAATGTACGCCACTGGTGTCTCTATAACTGTCCCCAAATTATGAAAGATTTTTGCTAGTGTACGAAGACTTTTGTGGCGTAATTTTTTAGTAGCTTTTTGTGTAATTATTTTTAATTTAAAAAATAGTTATACTATTTTTAAAAAAACTATTTATGTCATTCCATTAAAAACAAGTTGCAGATACCATAAAAAATACAATTATAATATATTAATTTTTATTACTCGAAAATATTAAATTTTATAAAAAATAGCAAGTGTATGAACAATTTTGTGGCCTACTGTATATATATTATTTGACCCAATTTTCGCCAACATGGATTTCTGATTTGAAGTAAGAATGTATATTATACATAAATAAAGTAAGTATTTACCACATAAGTGATAAAATGACAGCCTAATAATTATTCTAATTTTCTTTTTGAAAATATTACATTTTAAGGTATTTACTGTATTGTTTATTGTTCAAAAGTCACACACACACAAACATAAACAAAAATATGTACAAAAAATTGAAATTAAAATAATTCAAAATGGAGATATTCATTCTATGTCTGTTAAAAAATCGCATTGAATTCAAATATTCAAAAATATATCTACCAAATACACAAACATAGAAACACATTTTGTTTAAAAACTTTTTTTTAGTTTATTGATTTTTTTCAATTTATAAGCAAATGAATGTACAGAATTTCAGTAACTACAATAACTTTAAATAAATATTCTTCGCCCAGACGTTGTTTATTTCTTTGAATTGAAATATAAACTAAATCTCAATAGTTAGGAAACAATGGGTTTCTTTCCGAATTGCTTTCGCCAATTTAAGAAAGAAAAATGGAAGGAAAAAATTATTTTTCGCTTAAATTTTACCTCCTTTTTTCCAATATGTAAATTATTTCTCGTTTTGTTCCGTCATCTTAAGAAACAAGATATCCAACAACTTGATTATCCGATGAGCATACAGTCTTTCTCGTTTAAGGGAGTATTATTAAATCATTTTTCAGACCACAAAAATTTTAGAAGAATTTGTAAAAAGGGTAAAAATGGTTTAGCTGAGTAAGTAGATATAAATGGCATACTCTTACGTACATGTCTTTACATTTCAAAAAAAGAAAGCTGCAGAAAAAAAAACACCCCAGAATTTTCCGATTAGCTCTAAAGATAAAGAATCTTAAAAGTATGTAGTAGGTAGCAAAAATTCTATTAAATGCCTCTTTTCTGAACTATTATTTGTATTTTCTATTCAAGAACTTAGTCTTTTTTCTTCAAAATTTATATATATATATATATATATGAAATATTTCTATAATATTTCTAGAGAGTGGTAAAAATCATTGCAAGACGTGGCGAGTGGATGTTATTACTGTAACGAAACAAAGGTAGGGCGTGGCCTATGGTGTAATTTTCTGTATGTTGTTCTGTATGTTCTATGGAAAGATCGACGAAGCAGTCTGGTAAACTAATAAATACAATTTATTGGATATCTTGAAACACCTAGGCGTATTAATTACGATGAACATGGATGACACAACACAGAGAAAGAAACTACAACGCACAACATAAAGCAGCCGGCTACATGACTACAGAGAAACGAGCGAAGAGAGAGAGAGAGGAATTTCCAGAGACATCGGTTTTATACTCGACAGTGATGACCACGTGACATTCTTGTAATAAGAGCTCTGATTGGTTACAATGGGCGGGAAAGAGATTTATGATGTAATAATATTAGTCTATTACGATTAAGATTAGGGTGTTAATTTAGAACCACATAATCAAGAGATTTGAATATTATTAAAAAGAGTTAATTAAAAGGATGCTAGGGGAAATTACTACACACACACGCACACACACACACACACACACATATATATATATATATATATATATATATATATATATATATATATATATATATATGTCAAATTCTACCGTATTTGATTGTAGTCTCTTTTGATATCTGTCTTTGCTGGCTGGTTTAAAAGTTAGCTCAAAAGATGTGTTTATGTATATTCGAATTTTTTAACTTGGTGAATAATTGATTTTCATTGATGTTAAGACGTTTGATTCTCTTGGTAAAAGGTCTGTGAGTAAAGACATTTTGTTAAATTATTTTTTGAAAAATACTTTTCTTATGTAATTGTTTTAGGATTTTTCTACTTTTCTTACATAATTGTTTTGCGATTTTTCTGCATTAAGAGTTTGGGAGAGTTTCTTAGATAATAGTAGTGAGAGGTTTTATCATACTCTCTGAGTTTTTACATACTCTGAATTTTTGTTTATTTTATTTTATTTGGTTTTTCCTACCGAGTTGCAAAGGGGGAAGGTTGGCGCCTTCAAACTAGTTTAACCCCACTTATTCGGTCCTAAGTCCGAAATTGCTTTCTGACTCGCTAGGTTTTTCTTTTTTGTAGTTTCTTTTTTTTATTTTTCTATAATTTTGATCTTCATGTTTAGCTTTTATATTTTTATTACGCTATTTCTTGTTATGTTCATTATCTATTATTTCTTGTTTTTGATGTATAATACAAATTTCTTTCATATATGTGTGTGTGTGGATATTTTGATAACATTCTCACAAAATAAAGCTTACAATCTCAGCCAAAAAATCTTTCTTTTTTCCAGTTCCTACAATTAGTTCACTCTCTCCCTATATATATATATATATATATATATATATATATATATATATATATATATATACATATATAGCTTGTTTAGATTTCCAATCGTCAATAAAATACTTTCTATTCATCCATTCAAGTTCAAATACATTTTTTTAAGCTTTTAGTGGATGACACTTGATGTTAATACAGTTTTTTTCAAATATTACTTCATTAATTAAATGCAATTAATGAATAAATAACAACAAAAATAATAATCCAGCACAATATATAAAAAGGAAAATCGAGCATTGTGTGCCTGTAGCGCAATGGATAGTGCTTTGGACTTCTAATCCAAGGGTCGCGGGTTCAAATCCCACCTGAGAAGGCTAGTTTCTGAGAATGTGATTTCTTTTTTAGTATGCCATTTTATTATAATAATTAAATTTAATGGAAGAATAAATAGTAACAAATAAAAAAAAATAGCCCAACACTCTTTATAGAAAGGAAAATGGAAAATTGCAAGGAAAAATTCGCTTTCTATTTAGTCACTTAATAGTGTGGTTCTGTTAAATGTAATTACATATTTATATTAATTGTAGCTATTTAATAAAAAGTAACTAAAATAAAAAAAAATTTTTGGTGACCGAAGTAGGAATTTGCATAAAAATTTTTTTGTATATTGCTTGTTTCTTATCTTTTTTGTTATATTTTTGTGTGCAAAAGAAAAGATTTAATAGTTTAAGTGTAAAATCAAAACACTTTCATAATGAATACAGCAAAATTTTATGTATATAATTTCTATATATATAATTAGTAGATTCCCCATTATAAATTCTATTCTAAAATATGGCTTCTGACACTTGTGTATATTTGTAATTAAAAGTAATACAAATTAGAAATCCCGTTATGCTCTTTTCAATGGAGTTTCACTTTTTATAACTGCTGATTATAGATAAAGAACCAATCTTATATCAATGTTTTGAAAAAGTATTTTTTTGATGTCTTTTATTTGATTTATATATATATATTTGTGTTTCATATTGTACCAACAAATTAAAACTTGATTATTTTATTTTAATTTTGATGGATAATTTAATGAAAATCATTAAAACATATGTGACATATTGCACGAAAAGGACAAATAGGGCCTAATTTAAGCACAACCAAAGTGGTACTCTAACAATCATAAAATTTTGAAATGATCAAAAATAGAAGTTTGATAACAGCTTCTCCTCTTCATTTCTATTGATGATTTTTTACACGCTTTTCAATTACGTTAAGTCATAAAAAATGGATGGGTACACTGTCTCTTCAAACTGTCTATCATTCTAAAAACAGGGCTCTAATGAACAGTCCTTACAACCACAGAAAGTGCGAGGTCATAGAACAAAAGAGGGCAGAGTGCAAAAACAGTTTAGAAAACAGACAACGACTAGTGATAAGGCGTTAACCCTGCATTTTTTGAGTATAACAACATTACATTATGTGAGAAATAGAATTTATACAGTGCGAATTGCTCTGCTACCGAGTCCCTGAACTTACTCTACTGCAGTTACAAATAAGCATATAATCTTTCATTGCAATAACTAAGATACCTACTTTTAATATTATTCTTTGAAAAAAAAAACATTTATTTCGTGGTTGTCAATTAATTGCTTAAATAACTTTACCAACTTTATATCCAAATTCATCACATAAAATGAATTTTTATTTAAAAATTGTATTACTCATATTTTACGAAAATGATAATTTTGGGGGGGAGGGGGATTTAAAATCGATCAACTTTATTTAATTACACTCATAAAAAATATGGAATGTTTTTCAATGGATTTGTTATGAAAATGTTCTGGATAGTTCAGCATTTCGCTTCGAATTCTTTGTTATTGGAACGGTTATAAGCAAAATTTAATTTCCTTAGATGTAATGAATTTATAAGTTGATTTCAATTCGTCATTTATATACTTCTTTTTATATGCATAAAAATCAGACTACAGGTATGCAACCCATCAGGTAAAAATTATTTATCTTTAAAAAGTTCGATTTATTGAGAAACAAAATTTTTCATGTTGCGAAATTCAAATATGTATAACCTGGAAACTTCAAAAGATTTTTTTTATTTCTTATGGGCTGCGGATTGGTGTTTTACTATTGCAGACCCAGTGCATTCCTGGAAGCTGGTATCTCGTTTTAGTGCGGCCCCATATAGGCAGATACCAATCGCCGCAGGTAATTTTGACGCGCAGTTTCCTCCCTAGAGGGAGACACCTGATCTCTGACGAAGCAAACATGTACTAAGATTTAACTTTACTTACGCTCGTATTCACCGCTAACCTGACCCAGCGATGAAACCTGGAGTTAAGTAACCGGCAGTCAACCCCAGGTTTTTGACCTCCAGTTACTTGACTCTGAGTTTCTTAACTTGGATTTACTGGTCGATTCCCACTGGTCGGAATAAACCGCGTGACTTCCGGCTGGAGCTACAATTTCTATCTTCGCCTCGTGCCAGCTTGTTTTTAACCTCGTGTATCGCTATCTGTTTAAAATGAATGCCAACAGAATTTATTTTACGCAGTACGAAAAAGAGTTGGTGTTGGCTTTGATGAGAAGCCGCACTTACATATAATAGAATTTTCTGACTTTTCTGGTTTCCAGTTTTTCTAAAAAATCTAACTGAGTAACAGTGGAAACTTTCTGAATGCTATTCATCGTAAACTAAAAATCTATCCAAACTCAAACTACTTCAAAACTTGCACGAAAACGTAAACACTCGAAAAATCGCTTACTGCGCATGTGCGGTTAAAACTAACCCGGCTGTGACCCTGGGTAAGGATTTTTTAACTTGAACCGGAGTTAAGTTATTGACTTGCGATGGTGAATAACGTTTTCGGTGAACCCCTGGTTTCCTTCCTCTAACCGGCGGTCAGGTTAGCGGTGAATATGGGCGTTCGAGCAACCAAGCCAAACAGACATAAGGCAGCGATTCTCAACCAACTGCCCACCGAGTATTTTTAACTGGCCCGGTCAGAGCCCATTGCTCTGAAAAATTAACTTATTTAAGAACAGTATATTAAAAATTTGGTGTCAAATATATCAATTTTGCTTTTTGGTGTCGATGTCGGACGAGTGCGAATTGATATTTCTTTTTTATTTGTAACGGTTACGGTTAGTGATAATAGACAACAGTGGAGTAGTGACAGTTTTATGGGTGGAACTAATTTTTGGCTGTCTTTCATATATTATAAGGGGAAAATATTTAAAGAAAAAATATCGTTTCAAGACGATTGGGAGGTTGACTATTTTGTGGTGAAAAACAAACCTGGATCAGAGTTTGTTTGATTTATCACGAAAGTGCTGTATTTAAAAAAATACCTATAAACAGGAATCAATCAATGGCCCTTTGCCTCGAAGATCTCTTTCAAGAAATAATAAAAAGGCTTTCTTGTATAATCTTTTCAACAGCCATAAATTGTTTTATCAGTGATAATGTCACAGCGATGGCAAAGACATCTTATGAAGTCTATTATATTATTGGTAATCATATAAAACCTTTTACTGATGCAGAACTTGTGAAGGAATGTTTCTTAAATGCTTCTAATTCAGAGTTAGTAACAAAAATAAAAAACATAAAAAATAGTAATGAAAAAAAAGGCAAGACAGGAGATAAAATATTTTGATCAATTTTCAATATTTTAACCCCTCCCCTCCCCTCTTTATCCTCATAATGCGGCCAACGTGAAATAGATGACATATGTATGAGGCCCAGCAGGAAATAAGTTTGTGGGTACCCCTCCTCTAGGGTTATTTTCATTCCATATAATCATACGACATGGTCGCTGTTTATTTTCTGCATCATGAAAATCCACCGACTAGGGCAGGGTTTGAACCCGCAGTCTTAAGGCACCCGACTAGGTTCGAAGACCAGTTTTTTCAAAATTGATTATCAGAAGAATTTTATTATTTTAAAGAACATAAATAGGCCTAAAGAGTTATAATTATGAAATAAATACCCTGCATCACCTCTGTTTCTGAAAAAAAAATTATTTTAATAAAATTTTTTAAAAAATTTCAATTTCAGGAAAAACAGCGTAAAAAAATATATATTGGACATAATGTAATTTTAATTGCATTGATACAATTATTTATCCACCTGAAGTGTCGCAAACCGCAGGTTAAAAAATATTTTCAAAAATAAATATTTAATAAGCATTCGAACTTCACGTTAATGATTTTTCGTCTCAAAATTACTCTTTATTCTATGCTAAAAAGGACTATAAAATGTTATCAAGTGTAAGTATCTTAAAAACTGCGGTTTGCTACACTTTCAAGGGCTTATAACATAAGTGTTGCAAATTTCATTAAATTTTATATAATTGTTCTGGAGATATCCCAGTTTTCGTGCAAAAATTATCGGGAAAATTTCATTTTTCAAAAAACACATTTAAAAAATATACTTATAAGTTACATAAAGTAAATATTAAAAAAACAACTTAAAATTCTCCAGTTTTATAGGTAATTCCTTCTTCCTTAATTTTTATGTTTCTTTTTTTTCGAATGGCCCTAAGTTTTCTTCTGCAGGTTTTTGCTGTTGGCAGTGAGTGACGTTTTGAGTCTGCAATACGCTCATTATCGAAGATTTTTTGTCCCCGTATAGTATAATACCCCGAAACAATACCCATTTCATTTAATATGGATATTAATCCCTGAAAGCCATTATTAAACTGCACAACAGCAATATATGCTCCTAAACGCAATGTTTGATGCTCAACGAAAACTTCTTTTGGTAATATCTGCCACAAAATTGCATTAAAACTTTCGTTCGGATTCTGAGTTTTTCCGTGTAAACATTTTTTAAAAGATTTCTGTCACACAAATCCATATAAACAGGCTTTATCGTGTTAATAATATTTTGTGGCAGACCCAAAGATTTATCCTGGTACACAATATTTGAAGCTTTAGCCCGTTGAAATTTACACCAACTTTCATCTCCGACAGGGCACTGTCCATGTTTTGGCTGATGTTTTGATGAGCAACAATGAAAAAAGGCAGCAATAACAGCAGACTGCATTTTTTCCAAATTCCCAATATTGCTTCGAATAGCAATCCCATAGTAATTTTGTAACTTATTAATTAAACCATCAGTTAATTTACCTTTCCCCCGAGTCCTTTATTTCTGCTTTTCAATTTTCGAAGCCTTGTTCCAACTCTTTTTTGAATATGCCCTATACATTCTAGCTTCGTAACAGAATCTTTCCCGTAAATGTCCTTCACGGCATCAAAAGCTTTGGAATCCCCATCCCCATAATAGTCAGTGTATCGTAACATTCTATGATCTTCCGACCTCTCAAAAATACGATAAGCCCCAACCGGTTCCATGCTGGAAGAAGATCCGTTATGATGATTACACTGCAATTTCACATTTTGTTGTTTCGTCTTTGAATTACATTTTCTACAAAACTGAGATAAAGTTTCAAAGTCAATAATTTTCCCAGTATCAACAGATATTGCACTAACACAACCATTTAGCGAAGAAAAACCACGACGCTGCCAGGTACCATCCACCGAAACACCACAATTTACAATACCATGTATAGATTTTTTTTAATTGCCTAATACCTTTTGCTGCGTCATTCATTATTTTTTCTCCAATGGAAATAGCAGCTCTGAGGAGTTTTTTTTTTCTTGTTGGCGGAATGCAAGCTTTGAGAGAAAGGGAGGTAGATTCAAAACAGCACAAAGTTTTCTTCCTGCAGAAACACCTCTACCAATCAATCTTAATCCATAAACAAAACGAGTATTGAGTTCATTCATTTTGTCTAACTTTTTAGAAGTACAAAATGCCGATATGAAACTGCAATTTTTGCAGTGCAAAGAAAAGTTTGAAGATAATCCAAACCTTGAATCTTCTACAAGATAAAGGCTTCCTGCTGTACACATTTTTGTTGGGCAACACAATAAGGAAAAAATACCAATTAAAATTTCCAGATCAATCAATCTGTTTCCAGTTAAATGTTCTGAAATGTTACTTACCTCATTACTTACCTCATTACATTGCTGCAGCTTCAGTGAACTGGCGGTCATAATTTCATTAGATGAAGCTGTTGAAGCTCTTTTATTTTGGTTTCCTTGAAACTTTCTTTTACGGGGACGATATGAGCGACATTCACCAAGATTTCAGGTAAAATAAATTAAAGATTAAATTGAAATAATTTAAATTCTAAAAATAAAGCAAAATAGAGAAAAAAAGAATTAAAATAGGCGTGGTAAATCTAACGTCGAATGTAAACAAACACGGAATAGCGATAGTCTTAAAATGCCGTTGCCAATCGTTTGCAACAAAATTATTTGAAATAATTATTAGCAAACTGTGGCTTAGTAAGCAGATAATTAAAATTTGGTTTTTGAAACTTCATTTTAGGGAAATAATAATTAAATACTGCATATGTAGCTCACTTCTGGTCCAGATTACATTACTTCCGGTTTCGTTTTCAACTACTATGACTTATTTAAATTGCTATAATTAGAATTCTAATTTACATAAAATTAAAATAAAGACTGTTTTGGAATCTTAAAGGCTGGGGCTTGATTTTACAATCATAAAAAATGACCTTTTTGTCAAAAAACACTTTTTCAACCTAGTCGGATACCTTAAGTGCAAAAGACCAACGAAAACCAAACACACCACCCAACCGGCCAATCTAAAGAATTTAAAATAGAATTTACATAGTAACCAACTTAGACTTAGATACACCTTCATATTTTATAAAAGTTCATCTTATTTGACTCAATAAACATAAACGCCGTATTAATCATTTTGGCAGACTATTTGCCCAGCTACCAAAAACAGTAAATATTTAGCTCTTTTAAATAACGCTTTAAAAAAGTATGATTTAATTTTAATCTGTCGCATTCTGAAGCAACACGATGGCTATCGTAGTTCAGAACCACAGTGAAATGATGAGCTCACACTCATTCCCCCTCTCTTGACTTCCACACCACGCCTTGACATATTTAACGGACATCAGCCACTCAACACGGTGGTCTCTAAGGTTCGAACCCGCAACTCTACAAACGTTTCGGGTGAAAAATGTGATTCAAAACTTACCATCTTTTTAACTTAAGCAATTATATACTTTCTTGTTGCAAGGTTATTGAAAAATATAATTTCTTGTTCATAGAGTAGCGCTTCTCAAACTGTGTTGCTTGCCCCCACTAGGGCGCATGATAACACAACGTGGACGGCGCTAGCATGTCCAAAATGAAAAATTATTTAAAAAAATAATGAATTTAATGAAAAGAAGCAAAACAAAATAAACACCGGTCATTATAAAAAAAAAAATACACATTTACACTGATATAAAATACTTATAAATGTGTCAATGCTGCACATTGTTTTTGATTATCTATATATATAAAAATGAATGTTTGTATGTATGTTATCGATGAACTCAAAAACTACTGAACCGATTCTTATGAAAATTGGTATATATATGAATTTTTCCACGGAGAAGGTTTGTATAATATGCTCATTGATGCCACTCGCCACCAGGTGGCGCTGCAGAGTAGCAACTTCTGCCCCGTTCAACCGATTGTCATGAAAATCATTATGACCATGTATTTTTACACAGGAAACGAATATGATATTCGTATTAATGGAAGTTACCACCAGATGGCGCTTCCATGTATCAAGTTCAATACTGATTTTAATAGATATCTATACGAATTCGTATAAATAAAAGTTCTCAAAATATATTTTTGGTGCGATAAGTAAAATAAAATTATAAACTTTCTTTTCTTCTCTATCTCTTCTTCTCTTCTCTTTTTCTTCTCCTCTATGTCTTATTCCCTTCTCTTCTCTTCTCTATCTCTATAAAAATGATTGTTTACCTGTATGTCTTTTCTAGAATCGTAAACTATGTTTTTGATTATGTGAAGATGTCATTCTAATGAATTTCATATATTGTCGTTACAGTTCATGCTGATATCAATTGAAACAAATGAAGCGAACGATAGATGACATTTCGAGTCGAGAGTGACATAAGAATTTGTGTAGGTTGTGAAATTCATATCTAGCTTACATTAAACAGACAATATTGTGCGTATTTTTATATTTGGGAGAGTTTTTCGAATAATTTTGTGCTTTTCATCGTAAGCTGAATTAATTTAGATAAATACTTCAATCGGATTGAATATTTGTAGTTTCCGTGAGCTGATCATATTCATTTTCTACAATGAATTTACGAAGATCATCAAATGTGTATGTGAAGTATTTGACTGCTGATTGACATTCCGAACGCATTTGCTGTGCGGTTTTTTTCTTATTAGCATCTTATACCATCTGCGACTTTTCGACGTTTTATAAATTCAAAAGCATCACGTCGTTCCTGTATAATTATGCCTCCAAAGCGACGAGCAATTGGCCGATCTACACCTCAAGCACGAAAGAGAAGAGCATTACGAGCCTCAGAATCAGACGAGCAACGAGCATTAAGGCTGGAAAATCTTCGAGTACACGCCACTGAGACCCGTTCGTCTGAATCGTCTGACCAACGAGAAGTAAGATTAGAAACTGATCGAATACGTACTAATCAGATCCGTTCTTCTGAGAGAACTGAATTACGGGAAAGAAGGCTGCAAAATGTTCGAATAAGCACTGCTCGATCAAGACGAACACTGCATGCTGATTTGAATCTTAGTGCATTCCATTATGACAGTAATAATGATAACAGTCTTCATCCAAATGTCGTCATTGGAAAAATGGATAAAATTTGCATGTATTGTAGTGCACTCAAATTTAAAAATGAAACGCGTGGAATGTGCTGCGCCAGTGGAAAGTTAAGCTACCAGAATTACATTCGCCACCCGAAATGTAGACAATTGTTCCATCAATATATCGTCGACATGTACGCGAAGATGGAAACCGAACGGCTACTATATATTCGATTGAATCAAACCGAGTTGCGTTCTGAACAGTACATCCATTTACGAGACGCAATCGTTAATGATGGTAACGTCAATCCAAACGAATTGGGAAGAATGGCCATATTACCGTCTACATTCACGGGGAGTCAACGGCACATGCATGAATACGCACAAGATGCGATGACATACGTTCGCGCATATGGTCGTCCAGATTTGTTCCTCACCTTTACATGCAATCCAACATGGAATGAAATTAAAGAACTTCTATTAGTTGGACAATCATCTTCGAACAGCCATGACATTACCGCACGCGTGTTTAAGGGAACAGGGACATCATATACTTTGAAATAATCGATTTTCAATTTTAGTTCTAAAATTAGTGCTTATTTTTCTGAATCTAAAAATGTATAATACTTATGTTTCTTGATAAAATAGCCCTAAAATATGAAAAATAAAAATGTAAATAAATGTCCACGCCCCTTTTGACACGCCCCTTTGAACTTTAAATATGTAGTTTTTTTTTATTATTATTGAAAACAATTATAAAATCCCCGTGCACAAATATGTAGTTTCCCCTGTGTTTTATCTATATTAACTTTTGATTGTTTTTTTCGCTTGAATGTTAACCCCGCTACTTTTTAGCCACGTTTATGCGTGAGCTATTGTTCCAAGCTGTGTGACAAAATTTCTTACTTTAAATTTCAGTTTATGGCAATGCTTTGAACCGAGTTCGCGAGTCGAGAGTGACATAAGACTTTGTGTAGGTTGTGAAATTCATATCTAGCTTACATTAAACAGACAATATTGTGCGTATTTTTATATTTGGGAGAGTTTTTCGAATAATTTTGTGCATTTCATCGTAAGCTGAATTAATTTAGATAAATACTTCAATCGGATTGAATATTTGTAGTTTCCGTGAGCTGATCATATTCATTTTCTACAATGAATTTACGAAGATCATCAAATGTGTATGTGAAGTATTTGACTGCTGATTGACATTCCGAACGCATTTGCTGTGCGGTTTTTTTCTTATTAGCATCTTATACCATCTGCGACTTTTCGACGTTTTATAAATTCAAAAGCATCACGTCGTTCCTGTATAATTATGCCTCCAAAGCGACGAGCAATTGGCCGATCTACACCTCAAGCACGAAAGAGAAGAGCATTACGAGCCTCAGAATCAGACGAGCAACGAGCATTAAGGCTGGAAAATCTTCGAGTACACGCCACTGAGACCCGTTCGTCTGAATCGTTTGACCAACGAGAAGTAAGATTAAAAACTGATCGAATACGTACTAATCAGATCCGTTCTTCTGAGAGAACTGAATTACGGGAAAGAAGGCTGCAAAATGTTCGAATAAGCACTGCTCGATCAAGACGAACACTGCACGCTGATTTGAATCTTAGTGCATTCCATTATGACAGTAATAATGATTACAGTCTTCATCCAAATGTCGTCATTGGAAAAATGGATAACATTTGCATGTATTGTAGTGCACTCAAATTTAAAAATGAAACGCGTGGAATGTGCTGCGCCAGTGGAAAAGTTAAGCTACCAGAATTACATTCACCACCCGAACCACTGTCAATGTTTCTATCTGGTGTTACACATGTGTCGAAGCATTTCTTGGAAAACATCCGCAAGTACAATTCATGCTTCCAAATGACATAGTTCGGTGCAACGAACATCGTGCGCGAAAATTACATGCCGACATTCAGAGTCCAAGGGCAAATTTATCATCATGCCGGATCGCTTCTACCATTGCCGGACGCAGATCACAAGTTCCTTCAAATTTATTTTATGGCAAACAGTGATGAAGAAAATGAGCAACGATGTCATTATAATGCGGGCACTAGACGAGAAATTGTGGGTGCGTTACAAGGCCTTTTCGATCAACACAATGAATTAGTTCGGTTGCTTAAAACCGCCATTCAACGAATGCCAGCCGATGACTATGCAGTTGTGATTCGAGCAGACAAAAGACCCGTTGGCCAACACGAGAGACAGTTCAATGCACCAACAATCGATGAAGTGGCGATCGTTATAGTTGGCGAAGAATTTGAATCGCGCGACATAATTCTTCATCGCAGAAGTGGTGACATTCAGCGAGTCTCCGAAACTCATCGCTCATACGACGGATTGCAGTATCCGATTCTGTTTTGGCGAGGAGATGATGGATATCATTTTAACATCAAAATGATAAATCCACAAACAGGTGAGGGAACGAATAAGAAAGTCAGTGCCATGAATTATTATTCGTATCGACTGATGATTCGTCAAAACGCTGAGAACCACATTCTGAAATGTAGACAATTGTTCCATCAATATATCGTTGACATGTACGTGAAGATTGAAACCGAACGGCTATTATATATTCGATTGAATCAAACCGAGTTGCGTTCTGAACAGTACATCCATTTACGAGACGCAATCGTTAATGATGGTAACGTCAATCAAACGAATTGGGAAGAATGGCCATATTACCGTCTACATTCACGGGGAGTCCACGGCACATGCATGAATACGCACAAGATGCGATTACATACGTTCGCGCATATGGTCGTCCAGATTTGTTCGTCACCTTTACATGTAATCCAACATGGAATGAAATTAAAGAACTTCTATTAGTTGGGCAATCATCTTCGGACCGCCATGACATTACCGCACGCGTATTTAAACAAAAATTGAAATGTTTGATGGATTTTATTATCAAGCATCATGTTTTTGGAGAGACACGCTGCTGGATGTATTCCATTGAATGGCAGAAAAGAGGATTGCCACATGCACATATTTTGGTTTGGTTAATCAACAAAATTACGCCAGATCAAATTGATCAAATCATGTCAGCAGAAATATCAGATAAGCACATTGATCCAAACTTATTCGACGTCGTCACCAAAAATATGATCCATGGCCCATGTGGCGCATTCAACAATAATTCATCATGCATGTCTGATGGGAAATGCACGAAACGATACCCCAAAAAATTGGTTTCTGATACTATCACTGGCAATGACGGATATCCACTGTATCGTCGACGATCAGTTGAGGATGGTGGCAAATCCGTCTTTCTGAAAGTACGAAACATTGATATTGAAGTAGATAATCGTTGGATTGTGCCATATTCACCACTGCTTTCAAAGACCTTCAAAGCACACATTAATATTGAGTATTGCAATTCGGTGAAGTCGATCAAATACATTTGCAAATATGTCAACAAAGGAAGCGACATGGCAGTCTTCGGAGTAGGGAATGTAGCTGCACCGCTCGATGAAATCAACCAATACCAACTTGGACGCTACATAAGCAGCAATGAAGCAGTATGGCACATCTTATCATTTCCAATCCATGAACGACATCCAACAGTAATACACTTGGCGGTGCATCTCGAGAATGGACAGCGAGTGTACTTTACAGCAGATAATGTACGTGCAAGAGCATTGGTTCCACCGGCAACAACTTTAACTGCGTTTTACTCATTGTGCCAAGATGATCTTTTTGCTAAAAGTTTGCTTTATTCTGAAGTACCGAAATTCTACACGTGGAATGCATCGACTAAAGAGTTTCAACGTCGCAAACAAGGTAAAGCAGTTGAAGGACATACCAATTTATATTCCAGTGATGCATTGGGTCGTCTGTACACTGTTCATCCGAACAATACAGAATGTATCTATCTAAGATTGCTGTTGATCAATATACGTGGACCAATATCCTTCCAAGATTTAAGAACAGTCAACGGTCAGTTGTGCGCTACTTATCGCCAAGCTTGCCAAGAACTAAATCTTCTTGAGAATGATGCACATTGGGACACTGCACTAGCTTATGCATCGAATACTGCTCGACCACAGCAAATACGCACGCTATTTGCCATAATATTAACAACCTGCTTCCCATCTAATCCAAAAGATCTTTGGGAAAAATACAAGGACTACATGAGTGAAGATATTCTACATCGTTTGCGCGCTGTGAATCAAAATCCGGACATTCAATTCACACCAAACGTGTATAATGAAGCATTGCTTTTGATTGAAGACATATGTTTGACAATCGCTAACAAGGCACTGGTGCAACTGGGAATGCCTGCTTCAAACCGACCTGCAAACAACCTTTTTGATCGTGATTTGCAACGAGAAACACACTATGATTCTGATGAACTGGGGACGTTCGTTAGGACAAATCTTCCGCAGTTGATTCTAGAACAACACATTGCGTATGACAGAATTATGCGTGCAATCACAGAACAAAGCGGTGGACTGTTTTTCATTGATGCGCCCGGTGGTACAGGCAAGACTTTTCTTCTTTCACTAATTTTAGCAACCATACGATCACAAAATAATATTGCACTGGCTATTGCATCATCTGGAATTGCGGCAACTCTTTTGGATGGTGGCCGAACAACGCATTCAGCATTGAAACTGCCGTTGAATTTGCAAAACACTGAGGCACCAACATGCAACATCAGCAAAAACTCTGGAATGGGAAAAGTACTCCAAACGTGTCAAATTATCATATGGGACGAATGTACAATGTCTCACAAGAAAGCATTGGAAGCGCTTGATCGTACACTGCGAGATTTCAGAGGAAACAGACGGATCTTCGGTGGCGCACTCATTTTATTGTCTAGTGATTTTCGACAAACACTGCCCATTATACCACGATCAACACCCACTGATGAACTTCATGCATGTCTTAAATCATCAGTTCTATGGCGTCATTTACAGAAATTGACTTTGAAAACTAACATGCGTGTACAACTACAACGGGATGCATCGGCTGGAAATTTTGCAAAACAATTAATGGATATTGGAAATGGGCGAATGGAAATTGATGAATCTACACAATGTATCACCCTGCCAGCAAACTTCTGTAAGATAACAGAAAGCATCGACGAATTGGTGCAAAAATTTTTCCCAAACATTGCACAAAACTACAAAAACCATCAGTGGCTCAGTACGCGTGCTATATTAGCAGCCAAAAACATCGATGTCAATACCATCAACTTCACCATTCAGCATGGAATACCCAGTGAGACGACAACATATAAGTCCATCGATACTGTGGAGAATCAAGATGAGGTTGTCAACTATCCAACTGAATTCTTGAATTCGCTTGATTTGCCAGGCATGCCACCACACGTTCTTACATTGAAAATTGGCGTACCCATCATACTTCTTCGAACCATAAATCCATCACGACTTTGCAACGGAACCAGACTCTCAGTCAAGAAAATGATGAACAATGTTATCGAGGCAACAATTTTGACTGGAAAATTCAAAGGTGAAGACGTCCTGTTGCCACGTATCCCAATGATCCCGACAGATATTCCATTTGAATTCAAACGTTTACAGTTCCCGGTGCGACTCGCTTTCGCAATGACTATTAACAAAGAACAATGACAATCGTTACAAGTGTGTGGATTAAATTTGGAGAATCCATGCTTCTCACATGGACAACTCTATGTGGCTTGCTCACGTGTCGGAAAACCTTCTGAGATTTATTCGTCTACGCACCAGATGGAAAAACAAGAAATATTGTGTATCCCACAGCACTTCAATAAACATCTAATTGAAACTGAACTTTGTAATCACACAATTTTTTCGAAACGGCTTTGAATGAATTGAATATTTGTGTACTGATTTTCCTTTAAAATTATTTTTCTTAAATTTATTTCAGTTGTTTGCGTAGCAACGCGCGCCGGGTATAGCTAGTTAATTTATAAATACCAAATTAAGAACATGTTTAATATTAACTAAACAAGATTAACCCTTGGGTTTATCTTGCAAAGCAGTTTTTCAAAGCAAAGTTTAAAATTAGATATTGTTACTCTAAGATCTTTTTCTATATTTAGCTGAGATCTTTATTTTGCCTTCAAAGTCACCATGACAAACAAATCCGATTTCACAAAAAGTAGGATGCTGGAAATGGATGATTAGTCTTTAGAAATAAATGATTGAAGAAATAAATATTTCACTTAATGAAAAATTATTTTGCAATGTGTTCCAGTTTAAAAATTAGAATAGAAAAGTAACATTATTCTTATTTTATTACTTAAAAGTAACTTACTTAAAAATATCTATTACTTAAAAGTAACTTACTTAAAAATATTTATTACTTAAAAGTAACTTACTTAAAAATATCTATTACTTAAAAGTAACATATGCAAAATTTACTACTTATCTTGATAATTTGTTCGGGTTATAATTAAGGTCGTATTGTAGCTTTATATATATAGTGTCAATATAGATTATTGTATTCAATACATTATTATTGCTTATGAAGGGGGAGGGTGCGATGAAAATTATGATTGAAAATCGGATCACAAATATTGAAAGTTTAAGAAGCACTGTCATAGATTTAATACTAAGGTGACCGACCATCCTCCTTTTATTTATAAGTTCTGCCCTTCCTCGAAAAGCGTTCTCCTTTATTTTTAATCTCTGTATTCAGAGACGAATCAAACACGTTTGCAATATGTCGAAGAATGATCTGAAACAAATATCACAGGAAATAACAATTTTTAATGGTATTTTTTTATTTCATTGTAGGTAAATTGTGCAGATGTAGAAATTAGTTGTTTTATTATGATGAGCTTTTATCGACAAAAGTGCCTGATATTAAAGTAGATGACAATGGTCTGTTTGAAGAAATTAGAACACAGAATGCATATTTAAATTCTAATAAATTAGAACAATTGGAAAATCAACATACTTGAATTGATAAAAGATAGGTGAAAATACTTAAACCACATTTCAAAAATGAGCACATTCCATATGAAAATTTAGATATTTTTGCTGAATTTATGTTGTGCTACCCTGGAACTGATGCACCAGTTGAAAGAGAGTTTTTCAGTTTTGGAATGATTTTTGGACAAGTGAGAAATCTAGATTGAAGGTTAATATATTGGCTACAGTGCTTGTGAAGCCCCCGCCCGTTGGGACCTCAGTTCAACATTATCTATGCGACCTGTTTTCTGTGAGGAAGAACGAAGAAACACTCAAATCAGTCATTTTAAAACCTGTTTTTAAGGTCTTAGCTTAAATATAATACACAACAATAATAATTAAGTAAGTTGATCTAAAATGAGAAGACGCAACACGTATTACCAAAGAGTCACGTACTGGACCACTGAATTTAACTTTATAGATTAATTCTTCTATCACTAAAATACGTCTTTTCCCTATAGCTTATATAAAACTAGCTGGTATACCCGTTCTTCGCACGGGTGAACTAAAAAGTTAAACAACACAGATTGAAGGATAAAGAAGTTTTTAATGAGTTAATTTTAAGTGAATTGCAAATTAAACAAAAAAAAGCTTTTCACATATCTCAGCTGAAGAAAAAAAAGAAAGGAAAAAATACCTTTGTTAAATTTTAAGTCTGTAGATCTAATAGCTGATAAAAAGGATTTTTTTTTAAATTTATAACTCCCCGTAACACTCTTGAGGGTTGATTTTCGAAAATACCTCCCTAAGCTGATCTCTGCTCAGCAAAAGTAACACATTGTTAAAAGTTTTGTGACGCTTAAAATATTGTAAATAATTTATAACTGAAAGTGTCATACATTAATATAACTTTCTGTTGAATTTATTTTATGTTAAAATTGTAATACTCGCAAGCAACGCTGTTTCCTAAATAACAATGGCGATTCAATGGAAAAAATAGCAAAATGTTGACAATAGAGTCAAGTTGGCAAATGTCTAGCTACTTTCATAGCTCAAACTTAATTAGAGCTTTGTAAGACTCGCCGTGTAGGGGAGCGATGCACGTTAATGCTTTATCTACCGCATTATGATTTACTGCAATTTTTTTCATACAATATTTTTTTAGGTCACTACATTGAAAATTAAGGGACATACATAAACAAAATACTCCACTTAGGGAAATTTAATCGGTTAGAGCTAGTAAATTAATTAAATATATTCCACTGTAAAATTAATTATATACACCATTAACTTAAAATAAATAGTCAAATCGTTTTCTAAGGTCTCCATAAACATACAAAAACATAAGACACTTAAATTTTGACATTAACTATTTTTGGGGGACAAAAATGATAATCTTTGCAATCCGCTGAAAACGCTGGCAGCTGAAAATGTAATATCTGCTACAAAACTACTCGCCTTCCCCGCTAAAATACTCATCATAGAACCCGTGCTGTCATATATCTTGGAAGAGTGGATTTCAAAGAATATTCCAGCTAAGTATTGGTAGAATATTCCTGCTAAATTGGTGTGGCGTGGTAGTTAGGAGAAGGGGGTGCCAGCTCAGGTGTCGTCCACGTCACTTGACCATGGTTCAAAATTATGTGGTCCGTCGCCAAAAGCCCTCATGTAGCTGAACAGTGTGGCGTTAATATTCACTCACTGAAAAAAATACAGTACAGTAGTTATAACTATTTTTATACTTAAAAAAGCAATATCTGCCTATTCAATTAAAATTATAGCATTATAATTAATTATTAACCACACAAAGAAATTTTGAAAATTTGTCCAAATGATGTAGTTTGAGAGAGGAAGTTTATTCACAGACAGACAACAAACGTGTCTTATATGCATATAGATTTGTTTGAATTCTTGTGTATTATTACTTTTGTAAGCTTCATGACATACTTTATGGTGTACCAGTATTTTAAAGCTGACTGAGCCACAGCAACATTTAGCTGGGTATAGCTAGTTATAACATAAAATTAAATCTTAAAAAGATATCAAAAATAAAAGACGAGTCAATATTTTGAATAAATCACACAGTATAAACATTTTCATACAAACACAATATATATATTGTAAAATATTTATTTTGCTATTTGCATTTCAGACAGACATCAAACAAAATTTTAAAAATTGTCAAAAACAGATAAAAAAAACATATTTAAGAAAAATACCACTGATTAATTTTGCCAATGACATCGCAATGTGCAAAAAAATATTTGCAGTACATAATAACCAAAAAAAAATGTAAGTATTAAAATATAAAAAAAAATTATATATTGAATTAATTAAGGATTACTAGAGGGAAAGATAAAACAGGCTAAGATAATACTCATAATATTAATTTCATATTGGTTGGCTACTCATTTTTGGCATGATTTTGAAATCACGCCAAATTGGTCTATGTTGCGGCCAGTCTAATGTTATAGTAATGCACAGAATTAATGGTACTTAAGTATTATTGTAATCTATTGGTGACATTATACAAAATGAAGCACGTGATTGCCAATTTAACGCATACAAAGTTGGAATTGCCAAAGTGGCGAGTTGTCTTGAACGTTGGCGACTGTGCAAAAATACGCAAGTACTAAAAAAATTATCTAAAATATATATATCCCGAGCATAAAAATAAATTGAAAAATGAAGTACGATACTAACATTAACTGACATAAAAAGAACTGAACTAACTTTATCAATGCAAAAGCATAATTTGAAAAAATAAGGTATTTACATATAGCCCCAACCATTTGGCGACATTATATGAAACAAAGCACATGACTCACAATTCAGCATATATATGACATGCGAAATCAGGGTTGCCAACTTGGCAAGTTACTTTGAATGTTGGCGATTGTTAGGATAGTACATAGGTGCCAAAAATAATTTATCTTACCACTACCTGCTTCTTCAACATACTCATTTTTGGCATGATTCTGAAATCACGCCAAATTGGTATGTTGCTTCCAGTCTAATGTTATAGTAATGTACAGAATTAGAGGTACTTATGTATTATCGCAAACTATTGGTGACATTATACAAAATGAAGCACATGATTGCTAATTCAACACACACAAAGTTGGGATTGCCAAAGTGGCGAGTTGTCTTGAACGTTGGCGATTGTGCAATAATACGCAAGTATTACAAAAAGTATCCAAAGTATATATATCCCGAGCATAAAAATAAATTGAAAAATGAAGTACAATACTAACATTAACTGACATAAAAAGAACTGAACTAACTTTATCAATACAAAAGCATAATTTGAAAAAATAAGGTACTTACATATAACCGCAACCTATTGGCGATATATGAAACGAAGCACGACTCAAAATTCAACATATATATATGACATGTAAAATCGGGGTTGCCAACTTGGCAAGTTATTTTGAATGTTGGCGATTGTCAGGATAGTACATAAGTTCCATAAATAATTGATCTTACGACCACCTGTGTGCTTCCTCAACAGGCATTTAAGCCATTTGTCTGTTTTGCTCATTCTCTGATGCCTATTCCAGTTTGATATGTAATTACTACCAATACTGCTTTTGATTGGGCAGTATGATTACCCAAGTATGATTTTCTGCATGGCAATTTTATGCACTGAAGCCAATAGGTTAAAATAAAAGCCCTTAAGCCTTTTAAATAGCCCTTAAAGGTTAAAATAAAGACACATGAAATTGCAAAGAACCATATTATTCGATCAAGTGTAGTATAGGGGGGCTGCTACTTGGCACAGTCCTTTATTTTGGTTACTAAAAGTGGTCTCCAAGGTACTTTTTTCGGTATTATTTAATTTAGAATGAATTCGATGTCTCACCATGACATTTAGATAAAAATCGAAAAATCCGAAGAAAAATCGCCAAATCCAAAGGGCCCCCCTCCCCTATACTACATTTGAACCGAACTGAAATATAATCCTTATCAATGAATAGTTTTAGTTTGTCAAAATTATAATCTTCGCATTCTAAAGAAATAAATGAATAAGTTGTAATTTGCAAGCAAAATCACACACATAAACATCCCGCGATAATACCTAAATGTTGCCAAAACAACAAAACAAAATTTTAGTTGTTAAAGAATAATCCTTAAGAAAATGATTTATTCGAAAAGTAATCCTAATTAAATATCAAAGAATAGAAAAATTGAATAAATATTCCAACCGATAAACATAGCTACAGCAAAAATATGTAATAATCTTGAAAAACTGCATGTAAAGTATAAATTGTCCACTTAGTGAGAAACGTGACTACATATGACGTCATAACACTGGAAAATCACTTAAAAATTAAATTTTAAAAAATTAGGAAGGAATTATGAACGCCAAACCTATTTAAAAACCTTTCTCGTGTAATTTTGTGTACGTGTACCAAGTTTCACGTTATTTGGGTGTCTGGATCTCGAGTTATGAGGGAACAGACCAACAGACAACAAATGCGTCTTATATATATATAGATATCTTACCGCTATATCCTAGGTAACCAGCTACGTTCCTTATCTATTCTGATGTGGCTTTAATTCGACAGTATTCCTTATAGCCTCGAACCCACTTTTGGTTCCTTAGTACCGGCACGGCTAGGCTGTTTCACGAAGTCAGGCTTCTTCTAACTTTATCTCAAATCACTTTAAAGCTAACTCTCCACTTAGCTACTTCACTCCCCACTTAACAATCACTTCTGCGTATAGACATAGACCCGGGCATAGACCTGGCTCTAATGCTAACTTCCAATATATATATATGATTTCTAATTTACATAACCACATTCTTCTTCTTGAGTTGGTTGGAAAGAAAAGAAACACCCAGAGGGCATTAGTAGAAATCGCGATGAAAGTCTCGTCACATGCTTAACGTAATATTTAGTATAAAAGGATATTTTTGCTCCGAAATTTCCAATGCATTAGAAAATGATATGTCGACAAAAAATTATTCGATGGAAAAATACTCGTTATAGAGTAAATAATTAAAAGCGTAATTAGCGTATTTTTGTTTCAATTAATAAAATGTTTCATACATTTGCGTTGTATTTTTTTCTTAAATTTTTCTTCCTTCTTTTCATTGTAAAAAATTGGTCACCTTATTAATACCTAAGCAACTTTCTTTCGTAAAATCAATAATCATATAAGTTTAGAATGTCGCTTTGCAATTCTCACGATAGAAGTTTTTCTCCTTGTGTACTATTATTTTAAGCAATTACCATGTAGCACTCTTACATAGACTTGAAGATGTTTTCAGAGAACTTGCAAAGAAATACTATTTCCGAATAAGTTGTTTTCTAATCTAAGGGAATAAAAAATTGGGGTCTGACAATCAACACAAATTAAGCTATATTTTTTTCAAATATTTTTAATACACATATTTTGTACACAAGTAAGCAAACAAAATTAAAAACTTCCTTAATAAAAGACTTGTCGATTTACTTAAGCAGTAGTTAATATGTTTAAAACTTAACTAAAACATTTTTGTAATTAAGTTACGAAGTGTCGACGTAAATAATTCATATTGTTCCTGTAATTAAAGCTTTGAAAGGAAAATAAACGAAATTAGGTTGGGGTTTTTTTTCTCTTATGATCAAAAATGCAGATTAGAACATCATTTTCTAATTATAAATAGCCCAATAAACTCTGAAAAAAAATTTAAATCTTTTAATAAATTCTGAAACACGGGATAATTAAGAGTGTCATAAGATTTTATTATTAATTCCAGGAACTCAGTTGAAATTTTTAAGAAAGAAATATAATGTTTTTATAAAATAAGCCTCACACTGTTCGTGAAAATTCGAAAATGCATGTAAAAACATTTTAAGGAGGGTCCAAACATTAAAATAAAATATCAGACATATATTGTACTGGAAGTGCTGCTAAACATGCATTATGGCTCCCTCCTGCGTAATGCCATTGAAAAACTTTCTTGGAATAAAAAAAACAAACAAAATCAGGATGCTTTGCAAAACAGTTAAACAAATATTTATATTTAAAAATAAAGATTTTTAATTACGTGCTTAATTTTAAAGGGGCAATCATATTTTTGTGAAATTTAAGTGGAATTAAATTTTTTTGAAATCTTTCGCGTTTAATTTGTATGTAAATGTAATAATTCAAATTTCAGTAGCGTTTAAATGAGGGTTAGATGTATTCACGTATTTTTTAAATAAAAGTTCAAGATTTTAAATTGATTTTATTTCTTATGATTAATAATTTAAAAGTTGCTTACAGATGTAAACACTCATCTAATTTGTAGCAGGTTATCACGCTTTTTTTACCTTTCATTAACCTCTGGAGTTTCTTTAGATGTTGTTTGATTTAAGTATCCGGGATTAATAAAGAGACCGTGATATATACAAATAAAAAATGATATTTAAATAGATCTTAGTTGAGAATATGAGAAGATGGGGAATCAGAACTCGATGAAATACTGAGTGTTCAAAACGGATTTAACTAATGCCTGTTACTTTCATTCAAGATTTGCCTTAGCAAGTTGTGGTCAGTGTGAATTCATTAGTAGATTTCAAAGCTTATTGGGAAGGTCCAAAGTTTTCTTATAGGCATAAGTGAACTTTTTTGATATTTTCTTAGGTCTCCATTGTTGATATCGTTCCTGCCTCATTATGTTATACATATTTTGACTTGAGCTCAGACGATCCCTTATATACCAAACTCCTTCGAGTCCGAGTTCGACACAATATATGCTGTTCCTGTTTGGTCGAGTGCGAATGCTTGAAGTTGTTCGTGTGTGGGAGTGTTTATCAACCTATTTAAATGCTACCAGCGTATATGTTCGTCTTATTCAATCGGTGCGTTATGTTCCCCCGACATATATATCCGTCTTTCTGAAATATGATTCTTTTCTTTGAGGTGCTATCAGGAAAAACTATTCCGAAGGTTTTGGAATGCAATAAAATGACCTTGACTGTGTTTGCGAATGATATACTTATTTCAGAGAAATTTTGCTTATTTGTGCCTTTTCTTTTCTTAACAATACACCGCATATGCGCGCTTACGGGAAAAAAGATAGCACTGGGGAGCGAATTGCGTAACTTTTAATCGGCAATTAAGGGGTTCTACAGCAACATAAGAGCTATTGGAATCGAACGTCGTAATTTTGATCCTTGGTCAAGTTAAGGGGATGACATTTGAGCTGGCACCCTCTCTCCTGACTTCCACACCATACCAAACCGAGAACGTTCAGTCACGACAGATTTAACACGTCTCAGCTTCTCTTTTCGGTGGATCTTCAGTGGTACCAAAACTAAATAAACGCAGGCCACGAATTCGGGACCATGACCACTAGGTTATCGCCCCAAAAATCGTTATTGATGAATATAGCTGTAAATAAAAGCAGGGAAGGAAATGATGATTGAGAAAGAGGTCCTCAAAACTTCCTGATTCATTTTTTGTATTCCTTAGAGTCGCATTTAGAAACAGGTCGAGAACAGTTGATGGCGACAGTCGTAACTTTGAAGTGACTAGGACGACACCCTAGCTCTTTCTAAACTTTTACACAACAACAATAAAAAAAGATTGAAACTCGCCACATTTTACCTCACAACCTTCCACACATACAACAGGTCCAAGACATCGTAAGCGCTCAACATTCTCGTTTACCCAAGACATCCAATCCATGGGAGAACGGTTGCTCGCTTTTATTGGTATAAGAGCCTTATTTGGCGAAACTGCGCCAAATAGTAGTTACTTTACTAGTAACAAAGTATACCATGTAAATAACTGTTGTAAATGTATATTTATGATATAAATAAGATAAAGTAAGGAAGATAAATATTGACTGACAAGTACCAGGGTCGAAAATAGAAATATATCGTTTAGATATGATGGGAAAGTAACTATAAGAGAAAGGAAAGATCACTCGGGCGTCTTGAGATCGTAAATTCTGTATTTACCTAAGCAAAGTACATAAACTCGAAAGGAATCTCCAAATGGGATTACTTTGAAGGGCAATACATTCCTGTCTGATGCGTCTGAGATAACTTTGTCTCATTTTTAATCATTAGTCTTTGGATTATCAGCCTTGATATATAAAAGTACTTTTATACTTTGACAATATATATAAAATAAACTTGTAATTAATTTTGTAAATAGTGTAATACAAGAATATTTAATTACATTATATATCAGGGGTCGGCAACCTGTGGCACGCGGGGCAATTCTGAGTGGCACTCCACCACTTAAGATATCCAAGAATTTGCGACAACTATTTTTTTTAAAAAAATGGAGGTCTGAAGATTTTTTTTGTGGTTTTTAGATTTATTTCGTACATTTTTTTAAAAAGGCTAAATATATAAGAAGAGAAGAATTATTACTATTAAAGTGGGGAAAAAATTGACAAAAAATGACATAAACGGGGCCACTCTGTACCAATAGTAAATGAACAAATTCTCAGTTTTTCAATTTTGATATATTACATTGTTATTCATGTTTGAAATGACCTTCATGATAAGAGATATTTAAATTTTTAGAAAAACTAGAGCACTTTTTCTTTGTTATTACATGAAATTGCATAAAAAAACAGTGATTGTATTCATACAAGGAACTGTAAATTTTGTATGTTAAAACAGTGATTGATTAATCTGAAGGTTAAAACACTTCTACTGTTATACAGAATATACACAAAAAAATTCAGCAAATTATTTAAAAAACTTTTTGAGCAATCGCTGTCTCCATTTGAGCTTCAAAAAACAAACACATTTCGAGTAAAACGCATTTTAAAGTTTGACATCTTATGCAAAGTTATGACATCTGCCTGTACTAAAACACTTGTAGTTTTTGTTCGAGTGAATAGGAAATAAAAAGCTTGGTATATAAAGCTAATACGATGGCCTATAAAATAAAATAATAAAAAAAAATGTCCACTTTTTTTAAAAAATCATGATTTTACGGTAGTCGGTTACCTTAACAAAATTATAAGATTAAAATAAAATCGTTCTGTCTTTCCTCTCTACACCTCATGCATTTTTATTTAACCCTAGAATGCTACCAATTTTTCTAGCAGACTACGTCTCTAACAAATAACCTTGTACCTCCCCCCTCTCCAAAAAATTGGGAAATGTAACGTGCAACTCAGTACCTTCATATGACCTTGGCTACTGCAAATAATGATATTTATTTTTCTCTAAATATTTTCACATAGTGTAGTATTTTTAGAACAATGTCAGTCTGAGAGACGAATGGACAGCAGTGACGTTTGGAATTGAGAATCTGTCTTAGTTTTTTTCCTGCGTTTTCAAAATGATGTCAAAACGTTTTCGCGATGAAAACTTTTGGGTAAACCTGAGCCTATCTGAGAATTATTAAAATAGTTAATTCATGGTGTTGATTTTATTTCTGAGGATGAATCAGAGAAAGAAAAAATTTTATTGAAGTTCAAAATCATGAATTTACTGATAGCATGATATATATCAGTTTAGTGAATGCATGTTATATATGTATATAATATGGCTCGCAAATCTGATAAAGCATTATTTGGAAGAAAGTTTTCGATAAAGCTAAGTGAAGATCTCCTTGTGCCATGGTTGAAGAAACGTATAAATGTATCAACTTTACCCCGATCAGCAAAGACAATCATCTGTGAACTTTTGAAATTGGTGCAGAACATTGAACCACCTAAACAATTGGAAACTAAAAACAGGGAAATCTATGCATTTTGCCCATGTATGTTGTATAGAGAGAGAGAATGACACGAAAATTTTATTTATTATATTCAAGAGCAATGTGCGGAAAACATCACGCTAAAATGCGTAAAGATTGCTTCGAAAATAAATAAAGCTTACTTTCTTGCTTATGTGAAGATTGGATGTCATGAAATCATCTGCATGTAGTATAATTTTTTTTGTTATTAACTTTTAAAATCAGTTTAAGGCTTGCTAAAACTCATGTCGTCTGGGAGACGAATGGTTACCATTCCCGTAAGTTTTGCAAAGGGTAGCATGCTAGCGTTAAAGGCAACTTTTTACTTTCGATTCTCTGCTACGAAACGATTCTGCTGAATCAGCTTCAATGTAATGTGTGTGCTTTTTATAAAAGAAAACATCCGTGTTTAAATGTGACTCCTTATTATAGTCTTAAAAATTCAACTCAAATCGAAAGGATTGTGTTATACTTGTAAAATGAAACGTCATTCGTTGCTGCATAATGAATGAAAAATAAAGCAGCTTGCTTCTTTTACCACCAAAATCTTAAGTAACGGCAGTAAAAGAAAAAAAATGTCCCAGGAATAAATCAAAATTCTGCTTAGCAAACGTTTTGCATCGGAAATATAACAAAAAAAATTCTATCAACATGCATACTTTGGATTGAAAGTAAATTCGTTGAAAAAAACCTCTCTTGAAATAATTAGTTACGGGAAGTGAATCTAATTTCATATAACAAATACCATTTTAAATGGATATTAAGAGCAGCTGCAATTATTTGAGTGCTGTGTTGCAAAGTGATGATATACTTTTGGTGCGAATCAAGCTAATAAAAAGATAGACATTAGAACACAATTTTATTATTCTTTAAATATATTTTTATCTTATTCTCCTGTCAATTTTTGAAGATCTTGATTGCTAATTGTGAGGACTTTTTTTATATTTAAACATATGGAGTAGAAATGTATATAACTAACATTCATATATGATTGCGTCTATATTTTAATAAGTAAGCTATATTTATAATATTTAAAGAATTATAGCTATAAATATAAATTACTAGTTAATTTTAGATCTACATGTATATGTCGTGGAGAAACGGTGAAATTAGGAATTTGATCAAATCCCAAAGGGATAAGATCAATTGACGGGAGATGTTAAAATAAAGTCTCTCTTCAAGTAACGTCATTTCCCTGGTGAAAGTAAGGGATTTTATCAAATCCATGAACTGTTTAAGTGAAATGACGAAATGAACTAGTCAGGATTTGCGTTAGCAAAATGCTGTCCGGGATGGGGGACACTTGGGATGTGGTCGAGTCCTTTTACTTTCTAACCAAACAGGCAGTACCCTATCGATCACTCAAATATCAAACCTACATCTTTAAAAATTGGCACCTTAGGATTAACATGGGGGCTCATATTTTAGTGTGTAAGCCCTCCCCTGCCTAAAGCAGGTCATCATTAGTGAAGAAACTGAAAGGGGGGCACCATCCAAGTCGATCGACGCCACCATGCGAGCTTCCCCGAATTCTTTTTACACATTTCCGTCTCTTTTCACGAAATCTCTCCCACAAATATCCAGTAACCGATAGGAAAAATGTTACTCAGAGAAAAATACCAGCTTTATTTTCTAATTATTTATTAATTAGTTTCGAATAAAAAATTTATATTTCATTGACTATTGTTGTATTACTTTCTTCTACGTTTAATAATGTTCCACACTTGTTAAATAAACACTTTTAAACCCTTGACAATATTATTTCATTTTACTGAAACATATCAGGGATTTGTTCAAATCCCTTCCTTTCATCAGGGAAATGACCTTGAAAAGACTTTTTTTTTACCATCTCCCGCCAACTTATCATATCCCTTAGAGATTTGATCAAATTCCTAATTTCATCGTTTCTCTGTGACATATATGTTTTCAAACTGCCTTTAGTGGGAATGGTAGAGCATGCATTACTTTCTTTGAATACTCTATTATATTGATATGTTTTGATAATGCTATTCTGCTGTATGTTATGTAATTATTCTGCTGAATGTTATGTAATTATTCTGCTGAATGTTATGTAATTATTCTGCTGTACATATATTACGCTAGACTTCGTTCTATTAATTTCGTGGAATATCAACACGAATAGACTGCAGCATTTTCACAATAATACAGTTCAGTACTTAGCTAATATTTAATACCATCAAAAACCCCTTTACTTGCATGTGGTCATTATCAGATTGACTAACAAAGCAAGTACTCAATCAATCCTCTTTATACAATCCGACCATGACCGAATGAATTGAAGCACCGCCAGGAATAAAACTGAAGTTGTTTCTCAGAATGTTGCATGTTCAGTCATTGTGTGATTGTTACCTGGCACTTAATCAATAGAAAATACAAACAATTGTCTTTTTGTTGTGCTTGTATTGTATAGCTGTTTGAAAAATAGTAGTTTTTTCTGATTAATTTTAGACTAGAAAAAGATCAACAGATCTAAGATTTCGTTAATTGACGATTTCTATTATATTTTCTCTGATGTTATTAAGTTTTATGATATAATTATATTATGAATCCTTATCTACGAAGCAGGTAATTTCGAACCACAATAAAAGCAAAAAAGATACTAGAGATTATTTGTGAAGAAAGATTTTTCCGTGCTATCTTCGGATTCATGGAGGAACCTTCTAGTCAACTGAGCTAAAAAGAATTATCATTCTGTTCAAATATCATGTGCTTTTTCATTCATGTCACTGATAAATTCGACTCACAAGTGAGAAATCACTGTAATTTCTTGCCATATCCCATCTTAGGCATACATTTTGAGCCCAATAGAATTTTAAAAGTAACTTCATGCGTTGGTGTTAATCAGGTTCGAAATTTAAACTAAAAATCCTTTACTCCGGATGCTCGCACCCTGCTTCCATAACTAAGTTATATAACAGGGGTGCCGAACATTTATAGATCAGCGAGCCATTTTTTCTGAAGAAATGCTTAGTGAGTATAGACATGCCATAAAATAATTTGGACACAATTATTGGGAAAATAATAAAACTAAATACTAAAATCTCAAAATTTTTTATTTACTACAAAAAATACATTTTTGCACTGTATTTTATAAAATGTTTTCATTCTACGCGTAATTCAAATTAAAGTAACATTAGTGGGATTTCTGTTATTACAGATCAGATGCAAATAACTTATATTAGGATTGTATGACTAAAATAAACGAGCGTGCTCCTGACGCATCGCGACCAATCACTAGCGTATTTTCGTAATATTTCATTGTGAACGTTGTTATTTTAAACTGAAATGCAAAAACCGTTTTGATTGGTGGCGTGCCCAAAATATTGTGCCCTTGGTTCGCCATCCCTGCCCACCCTATAATATGCGTAGCAAACGATTATATTAAACTACTAGCTGTCACTCTCATTTCATGATGTTGAGTGACCATAGTCTACTATTTTTTTTTAAATTGTTGATGTCCAAGTCCAAGAATTAAATTTTAAATATTACATTGAAAAATGATCTTATAGTCATCTCCTTATATTTTACGCCTAAATTACCCCTCCCCAAGAGTCAAATTCCACAAAAACGTATTCTTAGTGGATATCTATTCGTATAAGAAACATATTTACCAAATTTCAGTCTTCAGTTCAAAAATGGAAATTTTTTTATCTATAATATCCCCGTTAACTTCTGCAATCACTCTTTTAAATCAATTGGCGTAAAATCCTTTCTTAACGAATCTCCACTGAGCAAAAGAAACACTGAAGACCCGCCGTGTAGGGATGCGATGCACGTTAAATCTCTCTAGAGCTCAAATGTCCTGCCATTGGTGTGGTGTGGTAGTTAGGAGAGAGAGGTGCTAGCTCAGGTGTCGTCCTCATCACTTGACCGTGGTTACGAAGTCCACTGTAAAAAGCCTTCGTGTAGCTGAACAGTACGACGTGAAGAAACACTCACTCACTCACTGAACAAAAGAAACACGTTTATAAAATTTCAAGTTTTTTTGTTCTAATAGCTCAAAAACGAAACTGTTTATCTAAAACGTACTCATAATCCTTTCCATTTATGTTAAACCCGCTCTTGGCGAATCTCTAGTCAACAAAAGAAACATGCTTGCTAAACTTCCTGTGTGTAGAGGTCTAATTAGTTCTAAAACGGGATTTTTTATGTAAAACACTGAAACCTCCCCTTGAGAGTCAATTTCCGTAATTCCCTTGATTTTGCTAAAACCCGTGCTTAGCAAATCTTTACTCAAACACAACAAAAAAAACATGCTAGCCAAATTTTAAGTTTGTTGGTGTAATAGTTCAAAAAGGAGGAATTTTTAGCCCAACTACCGCCTTGAGTCCATTCCCAAATAAATCGTTCTTAGATAATCTCTGCTTAGCAAAAGAAACATGCAGGCTGAATTTCAAGTCTGTAGTTCAAAAATTTTAGGAGATCTCGTGATGCGTGAGGGAATGATTCGTTTTTCACCAAAATAAATTTATACATATATAGATTCACCACAACGAGCTTTCTGAATATTCTCAAACAGTAGAAATGCATATTAACTTCTAAGAAAAGAATTGAACTAAACTCACTTCATCACAATTACGCATAAACTCGATTAACCCTAGATCTTCATCCTATATAAATCATTATACAATTGTATATAATACGATATGAATTTACACCGGATAGTTCAATGGTTTGTAGCATTATTTTTTCAACATTATACATTTAAATTTATACATATATAATAGATTCACCACAACGAGCTTTCTGAATATTCTCAAACAGTAGAAATGCATATTAACTTCTAAGAAAAGAATTGAACCAAACTCACTTCATCACAATTACGCATAAACTCGATTAACCCTAGATCTTCATCCTGTATAAATCATTATACAATTGTATATAATACGATATGAATTTACACCGGATAGTTCAATGGTTTGTAGCATTATTTTCAACCCAGCTCATATATCTTTCTTATTACATCCCCCTGTTTCAAAGTTATGAAAATATTTTTACAGTACTTTATAGTGAAGTTCCAGATGCGATCTTAATGTTAAATAAACTGATTTTAACTCTTTCAAAATTTATTTTTCAACACAATTCAGATCACAATGCAATATTAATATAAAATAAACCGTTTTCGATTTTATACTACACAGAATATAATACATAAAAGTGTTAAATCATAAAATGTAGTTTTTGAAATAAATTTTAATAAGTGTGTTTTTCTTTCGTCCAAGCTGCTGGCAATAGAAAACATGTTAAAATATCTGTTCCAAATAGCATATGTTTAAAATTCACACCTTTTTAAGCAATCTTTACTACATTTTAAAGGGGGAAAAGCTACTATACTTTATAGAGTATATCAAAAAATGGAGCTGGGTTTTTGAGTAACACTTTAACTATCTATTATTATCGTTTCTGTTATTATTTTAAGTCCAATTTTGACTTCGATAATTGCGTTTTCTCAAGATTCCAAGAAATATACTTTTAAAAAATTCAAATAAGTGTTTCAATTAAAAATTAAGTAAAAGATAATTATACATAATTTCGCTTCATCTTAATATAAAATTCATTTTGAAATGCTTCAAAGGTACCTTGATTTAAAAACATCAGTTTTTTTTAACCCTACTGAATAAGCAATAATTTAAAGCAAAGAATTGGTAAAGTGAATGTATCCTTCTTCAAAATCATTTAAATTCAATTATCTTACTAGAAAGATTGAGATACTGAAGGATATATAAGATTAAATTACAACGCTTTTCCCAGTAGCATCCCTTACATATAATCTTATCACATTTAAAAATAAAATTTCAAAGCAGGCGAAAGCGTATAAACTACCTCAAATTTTATATATATAAAAAAAAGAAAGTGTCGAAGGGAAGAAATTAAACAGGATTAGAGTTGAATTTTATTCAGTTTCATCAAAAACTTACTTTTTCCATTTCAATTTATTTTCATTTATTTTTATGCATGTTTTTTTTTCTTTATTATTTTGACAAATTAGAATAAACGCTAAAGAACTAAATTCTAAGATAACTTTATTTTTATTTTGTTTGATTTTTTTCAATCAAGAGTTTATTATTTTTCACTTCAAAATTTATCTCCCTACATTTCTCGTGCGCTCTTATTTTTAAAGTTTATAATTAAATTGAATAATTACGATCCTTTTATAAATGTAATTTTAATTTTCGAAATAAAATTTTGATTCGAATGAATGTCAATGTAAGAGACTTGTAGTTCTTTTCTTTCAAAAAAAATTTTTTTTTGTTTGTTGAAAATTAAATTTTTACGAATATAATTTGCATCTTGTATTTTTACATGTCTTCAGGAAGTTATACATTTTATTTTACGTACTCAATTAAAATGCCATGGCGATTTCTTGTTGAGTGAAGGTTTTAATAAGTTTTCATTTAATTTTCGAACTGAAAATAATTTGGTGTGAAAGATTAAATTTTAATTTAATAATAAATTTTGTTTCTACTTTAAAATTAAGGATAAACTAATTAAAATTCATAATTCGTAGAGAGTATTTCTACAAAATACGTTTTATTACTTCGTTTCTAATTAGATCATTTTTCTGGTTGAAACACTTTCAAAGCATGTCACAAATGTGCGTTTATGTTTCTTTTAACGTTAAGAAGAATAATTATAAGAAACGTCAGTCACTCATAAATTTTCATGAATAAATCATATTATATTTCCCCCTTTGTGTTCTTTGAAAATAATAGATTCAGAATATAGATTAACAAAAAAATGGTTCATTAAGAAATTTCGTATTATAACACTCGCAAGTAATAAATCAACTAAAAAACGAATCACTTTTGAAGAATAAAAACTTTAACTAAGCATAAAGGGCAGTGCTTCTCAAACTGTGAGGCGCCCCCTAGGGGTCGTGAGCCTATTGAAAAGTCGAAAACAAAAAATTATTTTAAAAAACTATTAATTTACTGAAAATAAACAAACAAAATACATTCCGACATAATGAAAAAAATACACATTTACACTGATATAATACACTTAAAAATGTACAAGTACTGCACAATATATTTTATAATTAATTTAACAATATTAAGTTAAGCACAATTTTAATAATTACCAGTGACCCCATGGACTTATAATATATAAATCGTTTCCACCGTTTTCCACGTAGGCGAGCATATGTGATGTATTAGGGGAGAGGAGGAATAAATAAGAAGAAAATCCTCTGAAATAAGTGAATCCTTCGCAATCACTATCATGGTCTACTTATTACATTCCAAAGTCTTCGGAATAATTTTATGGATAGCAGTGAACAGAAAAAATCGTATTTCGAAAAGACGTATATATACGCCCAGGGCAATTTGTGCACTGGCTGAGAAAGACGTTTATATACTCCGGCGGCGGAAAGGTGAAAGTCGTAATGTAGTCTAGCCTCAAAGTACCGTATTATCGAATTCAATACATTGTTATTGTATGGAGGTGGGGAGCGATGAAAATTGTGATTGAATATTGGGTCGCAAGTATTAATAGTTTGAGAAGCACTGATATAAGATATTGCCAAATTCGACTGACATTCAGAGGGACAATAGTAGGCAGCATGGGAATAAAAAATCCCCTTTGAACACAAGTTGTAGACTGCAATTAGTAGGTGAAAATCGCGGTAAACATAAATGTCGTGAGGATGAAGCACCTGAAGTGGGGCGTGGCCAAGCGAATGTGGGGTTTTATACGTTTATTCCCCGAACAATTGATTGGAGCAAAATATCTTGTTTTCCTACTGCAAAGCCTTTCCGGAATTGCTCCAGGGAGTACCGGCCCTACGCAGCAGGGGATGTGTGGTTCATCCACGAAGGTGTATCAGTTCGTTTTTCGATTGTGGTAACTATATTTATGCTACATATCCTGGTAGGCGGATTCGAGGTGGTGAGCCTATTGCTTGGCCTCCACGCTTCTCTGGACCTCAATCCCTTGGATATCTTCTATTTGGGCCACCTGAAATCACTTGTGTATGAGATGCCGGTGGCAACAGTAGAGTATCTCACACCACGGATTTTCGTTACTTCAGCTGACGTTGCCAACAACATCAGATTTTTTGATCGCGTCCGACATTCTATCGTTGTTGGCTGTTCTATGAACTACGCAACCGCTACTTCAAACTATTACTTCATGTTATAATCACTTGTCATTACATTTCTGACGTTAAGATGCCATGCATTGTTCATATAGTAAACACGATTTATATACATTATAATTAATTTCGTGACCCAAAGTGCTCCCGTTGGCATGATTTGAAAGTTAGGAGAAGGGGTCCCATCTTAGGTGTTCCCTCGTCACTTTATAATGGCTTCCCCAGGGGAAGCCTGCTCCCCAGCTCCTCGACCTGAATCTGTAGAAGGTACAGATTGAAGACCCATACTGACCATGATATATCCAATTTATTATTACCAAAGATAATAATCCAAGACAAGAAAACTACAAAGGGAACTCTAAAGTGATATAACGAAAGCTCAAAACCCTATGTGGATAAGCGCACGAAATTCTAATAGCTTATCTTTACTCAACGTTATCTTAAGAATCCTAACTTCTTTAATTTAATCTAATAGTTAAAGTCCGTCCTATAATCACGCGTCGAAATTCTGATCCTTACCGTAACAGCACCGCTTACTGCAATTCAGCTCCTTTTCCTTCTCCTCCTCATCTACGATTATTAAACTTCAACTATATATACCTAGCTAATCTGCATATCATGTTTTCTTCTGGAGAGGGATGGCTGTTAAATAACTTGATTGCTGGCCCAAAGACTCCAAATACTACCAATACTTATTTTAGAGTAACTAGAAATAACTGCAATGTCTGCAATAATAAATATAGAACTTGATTTCCGCTCGATATTAACAAAAACTCCTTATTCTTGCTGAAGTATATAATGCATTGATTGCATATTTCACTTTCTTACAACTTTCGAAGTCGCAGTGCAAGGCAACAAAACTTTAAAAGAAAATAAGAAGTAAATAACGGTCTTTCTAGATAGTTGAAGCACGAAATAAAAAGTACGTGCATTGATGGAAATAAAGAGATTCAGCGGCAGTTTTCCGGTATACCGTCAATGTTTTTTTGGGCGAGATGATTCCATTATTGTTCCACCCCGGTTACGTATGCGTCCTGTGTAATATGGTGCTTCTTTCTTTGTTTCATTTCTGGGCACCATTCGGCGCTATTATTAAAGAATATTTTTCTATTCTATTCCATTATATTGAATATTTCTCGGCTCATAAAAAGGAACAAAACTGTTTCACTGGCATAGTAGAAATATATTTAAGAAGTTTCTAAGAAGTGTAGAGAAATTTAATCTGTAAATATCGGAAGCAGATGCATTTTTCAAAAAGTTAATATAGAAGAATTATTTTTACATAGAGTAAAAACTTTTACTTGGGCGAAGAGTGGTGTGGCAATCTTTCCTCATAAATTTTTTGATGATAGGGAAAAAAGGGCCAGTAGTTTTACTTCAAATTATTTAGGAAATAAATTAAATCCGTTAAAATAGATAATAAGTAGCAAAATCAATTATATATGAATTAATTTTATAAAAGGATATATTTTTATTATAATCATATATAAAAAACAACATAAAATAAGTAAATTAAATTAAATTTTAAGTAATGAAAATACAGAATATGTTTAGTTTTTTTTAAAAAAAAAACCTACGGATATTCAATATCATTATTAAAAACATGAAAAATTATAATACTGTTTAATCCTATGATTTATAATTTCTCAATATTGTATAAATAATCGCATTTTTAAATTAAGTTCTAGTAACTCTTTTTAAAATGTTGATTTAACCGGGTTTTTTTTATACTCATTGATATTGTGCTTTTCTAAAACTTTTATGCTAATAATACAAGAGAGCAGATCTACGTTTTAAGTATTTTTTAATTGAAATATTCACACTCTTAAATTATCAAGAGGTAAAAAACCATTCCTGAATAACATATAGTTTAAAATAACAAGAATGTAAAAACTTTCTGCTTGTAAATATAAGCAAATCTGTGTGAAATTAGTACTTCATTAATATTTTCCATTTGTTATAAGCTAAGCTTGCATTGCTTCTTGTATTTACAGAAAAATGTAAAAACTGTCGCAAATAAAGTAGAGTTGTATATAATTTGTAAGAGCTTTTAGTAGTAAAATTAATTATTAATTAATTAATTAATTAATTAATTAATTAATTATTCCATAATATGATTCCGAAGTTATCCTTGTAATAATATCCAGGTACTAAATTCAGTAATTAAATTATCTTTTTAATACATTTAATAAGTTCCATGTATTTACAAATTACATTAATTTCCTGATACAATAAAACAACACTTTATTAAGATTATATATATATATATAACTCAACCTTTTTTATATATAGTCGTCATTAATTTACTTTAATTATTTCAATAGAATTTTTCGGTTCCTTTTAAAAAATTTTAATGAGATGCATACTCGAATTAATTTAAAAAAGAATGCATAAAAAAGAAAAACATTCTTTGATCATTTAATTATCCTTTTTTTTTTCTTCAAAAAAGGTACAGGAAAAAATTATAACAATTTTTTTCACGAAATTAAAAAAGCAACCTAGTATTTTCAAAGGAAATCTGAAATTTCAAATACTCAGTCGTTGTTTTTTTTAAATACTGTTTTTGTATTGCTGCTACTTTTCTTATTTTCTCAAGGCAAGATTTATACTTCAAATGTTTAACTTTATGTTCTTATTTGTTATAAGGTGAAAAATGTTTAAATACTAGTACACACATACACAGAGAGATATCTTTAGATCGGATGTTCGAAAACTAAAACACAAAATAAATAGTTTAAATTAAAACGATATATTTTTAACTTATGGTGTACTCGTATTTCTTTTACTTAATTCCTATATATATTAAAATGCATCAAGAAACTAAGACCTATAAGAGACTTTTACGGTAAAAATAATGTTAAATTTCTATCACACCACGAAATACACCCTCATAACAGAGCCGGTTTATACATTGGGCGCTTGGGCCGGGCGCCTAGGGACACAGGGGCCCGGAAGAGCCAGGATAAGCTGGGCTTAACCAGATTGTCTGGTTATAAATTTCGATCCGCCAGTGCCAAAGGGACCTGTAGATCTCTGTCAAGAACCCGAAATAAGCTTAAATCGGCACACACTTCCTTATAATAATCAATTAACTTCAAATGAGTATACTTTTGTGGGTGCAGTAGAATTCGTTTATCTGAATGTTTATTGTCCGGAGCGTCAAATATCCGGAGCGTCAATAATTTTTTTGTCAACTACTTGTACTGTATATGAATACGTTTTCGAACTGTGTGCAATGCTCAACAGTTGTTACGCGTGACGCCAAAAGTGACGGGAAAAACCTAGGTCAAGGATATTTGGGAAATTTCAGTCGTGTGATTTGGTAAACAACTCCGCGGAATATTAGTTCAGTTTGTTTCCAAGTGACAGGTTGTATACGTGCTCTCTTTTGTTGAGTTATGAATTTCTATGGCTTCGAATCCTAAACGGAAGAGAAATGTCTTGAACATAGAGACAAAACTTGTAATATTGAACCGTCTCGCGAAGGGAGAATGTCGAGCGCCCTTAGCACAGTTTTATAATGTTGGAAGTCAACAATTTTGTTGAAACTCAACAACAACAACGAAAGTATCAAGGGTCCATCAAATGCAAACGCGTTTTCTGCGTTAGGGTGGTACAAACAACAATCAGAGTGCTGTCCTATTCAACTACTGCTACTCAAGAGAATCAGATACCTTGCAGCGAAAAAAAGGTGTACAATCGTATAGTATCGCGAAAAATTTATTATTTCCACAATAAAGGTGAAATTGCGACATTTTGAACCTATTTTGCCTTTTTTTCAAGCACGCTTCCCACATGTGATAATTTTCAATATTCGTATAGTGTCCAGTTTCATATACTGCTTGGATCGCACTCGGTTTTCGATTATCCGAACAATTACGTATCCGAACGGTGTCCAGTCCCAACTAATTCGGATAAACGACGTTCTACTGTACTTGTCCATTCCCGATTTCTTACCATTAATTTTATTCAGTTACAACCTAGCTTTTGAGTATGTTTATTTTTCTCTTTATTTAGACAATTTTTATTTTTTAGAAATCTCTTAAGCGGTAATAAATAATATTTTCAAACTTTTCACCTCAAAGTTTGAAGCTAAGCATCTCATGCTTTGTTTTTTCGTAACTTATACTATACGGATAATATTTTTGTTTCTAACATTATTTATTTAAATGGAAAAAAATCGCGCAGTTCTTATTTCAAAAGTATCGATTAATTTTATTCCCTTCAAAAAAAAAAGGTTACTCAATGGACCTAAAGAAAATTAAAAGCAAAGTATATTTGTGTTTATGGCTTTAACCAATTTTTTTATAACATAAACACAGCCTATTTACTTAAAAAGAACATGAAGTTTATTGGAGGACAAGGAATTAAAAAAAAATTCTCAAACATAGCGCTGATTTTTTTGCTGGGTAATTTTTATTAATCAAATTTGTTTTACATATTTTAATATCCCATAAACGTAAAAACAAGAGTTATTATTCAGTACACTTTGTTATTTTTAGCCATAGTTAGACAAAAATGGCTTAAGAGCAGCTATCATACAACCATATTCTTCAAACAGATATTCATTACACCGAAAAAACCACTAACAGCAGCTAATGAGCCTGTCGTAGGTGTAGTAGATAAGCAAATAAAGTACATATAGTACTATACTTTCAAATTCAAGGTGAAATTTTGGAACTTATAAATGAAATTTAAATTATTTTTAGAACAAGCTTTCTCGAGTACTTCAATACATTTTGATTAATTTTCTGTCCGTCAACAAAATAATAGTGTTTAAATGTTAGTTATATTCCAAAATTCGATTAAATTTGGAATAAAATATACGAGTAAATAATTTAGAACAAAACTTCTGACTGACTAACATTACACATTTGAAATGTTTCTTTTGTCTAAAAGGCTATTACTGATGTTTTTGTTATTATGAGTTACACGGAATACTCAGTAGTATAAAATGCACCTGTGACGGGGCTTTACGCGACTTTCAACTACTAATCCTCTTGGGGAATCTTTGGGCCAGCAATCGCGTTTTTTTCACAGCCATCCCTCTCAAGAAGAAACCATGAGATGCAAATTAGTTAGTATATATAAAGTTAAAGTTTAATAATCGTAGATCAGAAGACGCGGAGCCGCTGAAAGCAGTGTTACTACGGTAAGAATTAGAATTAGAATTATGCATCGTGACTTAAGGACGGAATTTAGCTAATAGAATAAATAAGTGCATCTAGAAGTATATATATATATATATTAAGATAAGATTGATTAAAGTTAGGGCATTCGAATTTTATGCGCTTATTCACATAAGGTTGTTGCTCTCTTTATGTCACTCCAAGGGTTCCCTTTATAGATTGCTTGTTCTGGAATATTATCTTTTATAATAATATATTAGATTTATCATGAATAGTCTTGGTCACACACACACACATTCATCGTTCCCCCCTACAGCTTTAGGTAGACAAGATGATGAGGAAGCGAGCGCATGGGTAATATTATTACACACCGCAGATAATAATTAAAGATTCTGTAAACTATCACATTATATGCGTGAGTAAACTCGGACTCTATTTCGCTCAATGAATAACACTTCCTGTTTAATCTTCAAATTATATACATTCCTCACCATAAAAATCTTAAAACTTAATCTTTTGAGTCAGTATCAGATTTTATTACAATCTACCAATCACTCGCCCACATATTATGAATGCGGGAAGCACAAATAAAAGAATATCTTTTGCAGGGTGCGTCTAGCCAAGGTTGCCTAGTGGTTATGGTCCCGAACTCGTGCCTGGCATATCATGAGTTCGAGTCCCAGTGCCACTAAAGACCTTATATGTAGAGGGGCTGATTCATGTTAAATCTGCTGAGAATTTAAGTCCTTTCGTTGGCATGGTGTAGTAGTTTAGAGAGGAGTGAAGGCTCATGTGTCCTTGTCACTTGACCGAGGCTCAAAACCACGAGGTTCGTTGCCAATAGCGTTCATGTTGCTTTATAGGGAGACGTTAATAAGATCTCACTAAGTACTCACTGTGCAGGGTGTGTGAATGCGTACAAGTGAGAGTGTGTTTCATTGTTTAAAGTGTTAGAGAGAGTGTAATCGAATTATGAAAGTGTAATGAAGTACTTGTTCCCTTTTGTTTGACTTACTGTAAACATAACACCCGAGTTATTAAATAAACACGATATTACTTTTAAATAAAACAAATTTCAAACTATCACAGAAAATTCGAATAATTTCCATCCTTCTTACGGAAAATTCGAATAATTTCCATCCTTCTTGCGGAAAATGAATAATTCTAAAATATTTCAGGAGAATTAATTCAATTTATAACCAAAACATTACTTTCTGATAAGAATATAGTATAAATAAACTTTACTATTAAATTTTTAGAGTTTAGTTTCTTTTTAACTTCCTTCGAAATATACGGAAGAAGAGAACTTCCGGATTGTGTATAGGAAGAAAATTGTCGATTAATTTAAAAATTTTTGATGGTTTATGCCTAGGGTTTATCAAATATGTGTTTAATAAAGCATTGTAGATAAGTAAATGGAAAGAGAACTGAATTTCAAAATTAAGAATTTTTGATAGTTTCTGTCTCGAGTAAGATAAAATATATTTAAATAAATAAGCTAAAATATATATATTTAAATAAATGATAAATATTTATTTATTATAGTTAGTAACTTTAAACTTATTTTAATTTCTAATTTTTATCTATATATTATGCATATATCTATATACATCCATTTATATGTTTATTTAAATGTACGTTTGTATTTATCGCCTCATTTCACACCAACACGGAAACCGATTACTATGAAAATTAGCATGTATATGTGTTTTTTGTGGAGAAGGGTTTTGAGCTATCTCCTTTGTTACAACTCCCCACCAGGTGGCGCTGCAGTATATCAACTTCTGCACCGTTCAATCAATCGCCAAGTTGCCAACATGGTCGCCAAAAATGATGCCGTACTGGCTCTATCGTCAACATTTCGCTCTGTTTCCATTGATTCGTCATTGTAATGCAAGAAACAGCGTTGCTTGAGAATATTACAATTTTAACGTAAAATAAGTGCAACAGAAAATAATTTTAACGTATTACACATCCAAGTATAAATTATTTACACTATTTTAAGTGTTAATTACACGAAATTTGTAACAGTATGTTACTTTTGGTGAACAGAGATCAGCTTAGGAGGGTGTTTTCAAAATTCGACCCACAAGGGAGTTACGGGGGCGTTATACATAAAAAAATCCTTTTTAACAGCTTTTAGACCTACAGATTTAAAATTTAGCAAATATGATTTGTTTGTTCAGCTGAGATATTCAAAAATTAATTTTTCAACTCATCCATGCGAAGAACGGTTATACTGGCTAGTATTATATATTTAATATGAGGTATGAGTTAAGCAATGCATTTTAAAATCTCATATCTGATTGACTGAAGTGTAATAATATCGCTTAAACTTAAATTTTTAAAAATGCTTGTGGCCCATTGTTTATATATTTAATTTAGGTATCGTTTTGGCATTTCAATTGAGAATATATATATATGTTTCATTTTTGATGATTTTCTGAAGCTGCGGTAGCCGAGTGGTCACGGTTATGAAGTGTCCAGCGCGCCATGAGTTCAAGGCCTAATGCCACTGAAGACCCACCGTGTAGAAAGGCCGATTCACCTTAAATCTGTCGAGGCTTAAAGTCCTCTCGTAGGCGTAGAGGTTAGGAGAGGGTTTGTTTGCTCAAATGTGGCCCACTTCACTTGATCTTGGTTGAAAATTATGACTTCTGTAACGTTTGAAAGAATAACGGTAGCGTATTCTTGGTTAATTAAAATATGGAATTTATTTACGTCACAACTATTGAATATTATTTACTAAATGATACATTAAAGTTATTAAATTTAATTATAGATTGTTAGAGTCCAATATTTTGTGAGAGGAGGATTCGTTGGCCACCGCTCCCGTGCACAAGTTCAAAGCATCTCTCCTCTCATCTTCCGGTCGACGGGCTAGATTCCTCGGGGGTCAAAAAGGGGTTGCGTTGCAGCTGCAAGATGCACGTGTGGGTGTCGTGTCCACAAAGAAGCCAACTAGATGTTGATGTTTTGGAGAAGTGACGTTACACTTCCGCAGCCAATAACCCTCTTGTGGCTTCAGAATGCGACGTAAAATTAAATCAAATCAAATAGATGCTAAAAATCTGTCTTTGGAACTACTTTTTAATTCTCTGTTGTTTTTTTTATTACTGGAGAATAACTTTTAAGTTTTAACTTGTTTTTAATTTTAAGATGAAAATAGACTTAAAGCTTTTGAGTATTTCGAATAATATTTATGTTTAAAAATATGTATCTTCTAATAAATATATTTCGTGGTGACCTTGAATAATTTTTTACAAGAATAAAGAAATAGATTAAAATGAAAAACAAATAAATTTCAAAATATAAACTAAATTATTTTTCCCTATAAAGAAAAATGTGTTTCATTTATTAACAAAACATTCATTTAAAGGAAGGTAGCTATCCAACTAATATGTTAATTCTCAATCAGATAGGAAAGCAGAGGGAGGGGGAGAATAAATTCAGATGATGCCGATATTATGTCTTTTTCATAACAAAAGTAACCAAGAAAATATATCTGTTGGCAGCTGATGAGTGCCGTCATGTATTTAAAATATTCGAATTCATTAAATGAATCAGAAAAAAACAGAATAAAAAAATACTACACACACACACACACAAACAAGCAATATAAAAAAATTAAGTGAATTCCTACTTAGGTGAACAAAGAAAAATTTATTTTAGTTACTTTTTATCAAATAATAACAATTAATATAAATATGCATATACATATGATAGAATCACATTATTAGGTAGCAATTAATTTTTGTTCATTATCATTAAAGTATCGTATTGTCATCCAAAACGATCATGTTTATAAAATTTCAATTCAACTGAATGCTTTAAAACGTGAGGGGAAAAAAACTTTTAAAGTGTTAACCCAAGTTACTAAAATTAAAGCCTGAAATGAAATGACTGTGATTCTTTAAATAATTAGTTTCAGTCAACTAATTATAATTAAATCATTGTATTTTATCACACAAAACAATCGGGTAAAGAAAATTTCAGCTCAAATGAGCGCTTTAAAATGTGAGAGAAAGACCTTTTTAAAGTTTTGACACAAGTCGCCAAATTAGTCACAAAGTCGCCAAAAATGATGCCCCAACGTGGATATGTCTGTAATTCTTTGAACAAGTAGTTTTAATCAATTAATTTTTATTAATTATAATTAAAGTACCGTATTGTCATCCAAAATAACCGTGTATATACAATTTCAGCTCAATTGAACGCTTTAAAATTTATTTTATTTACGATTGAAAATTAGAACAAGATACATACAGGAAGATTGTGAACTAATAGTAGAAATTGAAAAAAATACATATGAAAAAGAGCGCTAGGAACTACTCTATAAAAATTGGCTCTCTCTTCCAGCAACCCTAACTATCTTCAGCGCTAATACTAGTTTACGCACTTAGATGTCTAAATTCTGTCACCTAATTTCGTCTTGGTAACATTCACATTGAGTATTGACATAAATTCTCTGCCTTGAATAGCAGTGTCTCAGATAGTGTCGTCTCAAATACTGCTGCAGTCTAGACGAATAAATAATGTCTTAGAATTCAATAGATGACACGGCGGCCATCTTTACATCATTACAAAGGAGAATTGCCTTTTGGATTAAGGCTAGTTCAACAATGACATCACATAGCTAGATTGTTTCAAAAAAACATTATGCACTTCGCACCTTATCACATTCAAATGCTTCATAACTATTGAACTCACATAAATGCAAAAAAATTAATAGTGTTTTTATACATTAAGAGATTAAAATTTAGAGAATAAAGTTTTAGTGTATGATGTAGGTTAATGATATTATCTTATCATTTTAAAAGATCGTAATCTGCGTTTTAATGTCTTTCGTGATGAGTGTTTATACTTCTTTTATGTCTATAATTAGCTTAATATTTTTTCATTAAAGTACAGTAGAACCTGTTTTTGTGCGGTAGATAGGGATTGCATTAGAATAACCGCACAAAAAAAATAATCAAAAATTTCATAAATTCTTACATACAAGAAACAAATTAGTCGGAATGCTACAGAATTTTTTTAAGCGGTGAAGAGGGACAGCATAAAAAAAGTCGCACTTAGAAAATACGCCAATTATTTACTAAATTTATGAGGAAGTAAAGAGGGTTTTTTTCCCAGGTATAGAAGTTTAAGTTGGAATTACTTTCCAAGATGGCGACCGATTTAACAGCTGTCAAGGGATTTATTCTCAGTTTGGTTTGGCAATTCATCAAAACGATCATCAAGCAAGGCGTAGATTCGTCGAATGGGCCCAAAACGAGATTGCCGTTGTTCCCGCTTTTCATAAGCGAATTTTGTTTAGCGATGAAGCGCATTTCTGGTTGAATGGCTACGTCAACAAACAAAACTGCCGCATTTGGAGTGAAGCTAATCCACAAGTGTATGTCGAAACACCGTTACATCCAGAAAAACTGACTGTTTGGTGCGCTTTATGGGCTAGTGGAATCATTGGTCCGTACTTCTTCAAAAACGATGAAGGCCACAACGTTACAGTCAATGGTGATCGGTACAGAGCCATGATTACTAACTTTTTCATTCCTGAATTGAACAATCATGATGTCCAGGAGCTGTGGTTCCAACATGACGGCGCAACATGTCACACAGCTCGTGCCACAATCGATTTATTGAAAGATACGTTTGGTGACCGCCTAATTTCACGTTTTGGACCTGTGAATTGGCCTCCAAGATCTTGTGATTTAACACCGCTAGACTATTTTCTGTGGAGCTATGTAAAGTCATTGGTCTATGCGGATAAGCCACAAACGCTTGACCATTTGGAAGACAACACTCGCCGTGTTATTGCCGATATACGGCCACAAATGTTGGAAAAAGTCATCGAAAATTGGACATCCAGATTGGACTACATCCGAGCCAGCCGTGGCAGTCCTATGCCAGAAATCATATTTAAAATGTAATGCCCCAAGATTATCTTTCGAATAAAAAAAATTCATGTCAATCGAATAATACATCGTTGTTTTATTGCAATTTAAAGTTCTATACCTCTAAAAAAACACCCTTTACTTCCATGACAAAATAAATAATTAAATTGCACATGGAAATATTTTGAAAAACATTTAGTTTCGCATTGTGTACATGGAAAAGTTTTCAAAATGCACGTACATAATTCACTGCTACTTATCGTAATCCATAGCGCTCATCTTCTTGTGATGAATTAGTTTAAAATCGCTTTCGTCACTCGAAGATGCAATTTCAATTGGTTTATTTTTTAGCACCATAAAGTAAGAGATAAGTTTTTGTGACGAAGGTCGCTGGGTCAACTGCTTGTAACTGTCACGATAACCAAAAATGGATGATCGAAGCACTTTTTCAAATTTCATACTCCTATCGTAATTGGTGTCTATTTTGAGAAATTTGTTGGAAGGCTTGTGATGGGCTCACGCGTCTTTTCTTTAACAGTCCTTGGTCTTTTTTGGGGCCAGAATTAATAGCAACTCTTTTTCATCCCAATACAAGAAGGGAATTGTGAATGAAAGATGCAAATTAAGAAGCTTTTAAATATCAGAAGTTAGAGTAAGCGTGATGGTAATTAAAGGAATGTAAACAGTTCGTGGTTCTAGATAAAAGAAGTTTTATATAGCGTTACGTGGCGATGAATAGTAATTATAGGTGATAGAGATCCATTGATCAAGGTGCATACCATTGCACTCGAGTAATAGCAAGTCCTCATCTGGAATTGTTGTGATCGTTACCGAAACTACAGCAAGGTAGGATTGACTATTTAATATTAGGATCTGTAATAGTATTGGAATCGTGTTTAGGCGAGTCAATTATTGATAGTGGTTCGAGTTAGGACAATTCAATAATATATATATTGTGTGTTTTGCCACCGTAGATTCTCTCACATATATTATTATAATTTAATTTGATAAAGGCTTAAGATTAATATCTTAATAAAGCTATATTAAGATAATGAATACGTCTAGTTCTTCCGTTAATCCCACTCCTCTAGCTCACGCTGATATCCAGAGAGATAATCACCCCAGGGGGGGATTTTCACAAGCTGTATTCCTGCATTTATTTTATCCACTCTCAAAGAATCCGTCAATATGATTTATCAAATTATCAATAATACCAGAGTTATTTAACGTTTCATCTTCAATCAAGCGTGGGCTGTTGGCGCGTTGAGAGAAAGCAACTGAACATACGTACATTATCGGGAGACTTTATAACAAATGAAGAGAGCCTCTTGAAATGTATATATGTACATTGCAGTGGCGTAACGTAGTGTTCCCCAACCTTTTTATCTCCGCAGAGCGGTCAACGTTTATTAATTTTACCGCGGCCTGCTGAGGAGGAAGACGTAGATTGTTTATATTTTAGACTGTTTTGATTTAATAATTTTAATTTAATTGTATTTAATAGTGACTTCAGAATAAAATACAGCTACACCAAAAAATGAATATAAAGTGATTTAAGGGATATAAAGTGCTTTAACAAGGAATATAAAGTGATTTTCAAAAAAAGTGGCCCAAACCCAAGAAAAATATACCACAGTAAATAAAAGGGAAATAATTTAATGTTTATTGTGCGGACCGTTAGTATTTAATCCACGAACCGAAGATTGGAGACCACAGGCGTAACGTACAGCCCCGCAACACCGAGTCTCTAGGGCCCATAGGCATGGCTAAGGCCCTGCACGTGTTTACCTAATTTATAAAATATTAAAGGCAAAACCTGACTTTGCAATGGGGCCTTAACATTCTCCGTTACACCAATGGTACATTTATAGAAAACATTACAGTGACGCCAAAGTCGATGAAATTCATACACTGCATAAAAAAAGATCACACAGAAAAATCACATAAAAATAAAATCGCAATAAACAAATCGAACAAAAATAAAATAGCATAAAAAAGGACCGCACAAAAATAGGTTCTACTGTAATAATATTATAACTGTTCTCAACTACCTGCATAATACCAATAATGAGAGATATATTCATATCATATTATATTCATATTTTTAGTGAAGAAGGGAAAAAACACGAACAAACTCTTAAGTTAATCACTATACCTATTATTCACTGGGTGAGGTCGATAGCTCTGATTTTAACCACAAATGGTGTGGTTATTCTAGAAATGTCTAGAACGGATTATGAGCAGACTTTGAGTTATGTATAACTTGACTGCTCAAGCAAAAGGCGTGGACTGTATACTTTAAAAATGTTTGTTTATTGAGGACGGTAGGTACGTCCGCTCCGAGGATGCATTACAAGCATACTGACGAAATGTAAACAAGGAGGACTACTAGCGCCCTCTGCACATGCGGGTCGTAACAGAGTCCCCGCCATTGAAATGAAATTTCAATACAAATACATAATGCAATTCACGATACTTACATACAAAATACACAATATTTACAAAGCAAAAAGGCATGCATAATATTAAATGCAAATACACAATATTTACAGTACTTAAATGAAAAATACACAATATTTACAGTACTTAAATGAAAAATACACAATACATTTTATGATACTTAAATACGGTTGAAGTTAATTTATACACATACAATAATTACTAATAACAAATTTCATACAGGTAATATACAAAGATTTCTGATTGTCCTTTTAATATATTTCCGTTTGGCATACGCAGGTTCACAACTCGCACGTTACCATCGGTGCCAGGAAAAATTTCAGTTATTCTTCGGTACTCCATTTCGTACTAGGAAGATTTTCGTCTTTGATTAAAACTAAGGTTCCTACAGAAACATTATTTTTGTTAAATTTCCACTTGTGACGTTCTTGTAAATTATTCAAATAATCGCGTTTCCAAAGCCTATATATATGTTGGGTAATTTTTTTTTACTCTTTCCCATCTCGACAACTGATTCTCGTTTATATTAGTTATTTGCGGTTCAACTATGGATGTTAGGGGTCTACCTACTAAGAAGTGTCCAGGGGTCAGTGTTTCGAAATCATCGAAATTTGACGTCAAAGGAGTGAGTGGTCGGGAATTTAGCACAGCCTCAATTTCACAAAGTATTGTGATGAACTCTTCGAGAGTTAAATGTGCGTTCCCACGACTCTTTTTAAGTGGAATTTAAATGCCTTTACTCCTGCTTCCCATAGCCCTCCATGGTTTGGGGACCTGGGTGGGATAAAGTTCCACTCTATCGATTCATTTGTCAAAAATTCTGCTAATGTGTGGTCAGGTAATTTAATCATTTTGAACAATTTTTTTAATTTCGGCATTTGCGCCAACAAATGTTTTAGCGTTGTCGGTGGTGATTTTTGCACACTTTCCTCTCCTACCAAAAAAACGTTTTAAACTTGCAATGAATGCTTGGGATGTGAGATCTGTCACAAAATCTAAATGAATTGCTTTTGTACATAAACATACATAGACTACTACATAAATTTTATTTAATGCCCCTTTTCTTTGATTTTTAAACTTAATGAAGAATGGGCCTGCAAAATCAACGCCCGTGACATTAAAGGGATAATTCGGTGTTACACGATCTCTCGGTAGGTTAGCCATGATTTGATTCATAGTGATGGGCTTGTTCTTAAAGCAATTCACACATTCATGAATAATTCTACGACAATTATTTCTGCCATTGAGTGGCCAGAATTTTTGACGAACAAGATATAAAAGTGAGTGGGGTCCTGCATGCAAATATTTTTTTATGATAATGGCTCAATATAATATCAGTTAAAACGTTTCTACTAGGTAAAAATCATGGGAAATTTAGCCTCTCTTAAATTTGAATTGGCAAGTCTGCCTCCTACTCTAATGATGTTGCTCTCATCAAGAAAAACATTAAGTGGAGTCAATTTGCTTTTCATAGGAATAGGCTCACCTGCCAACAATTTGCGCATTTCTTCATAGAACTCCCTTGACTTACCTCCTGTGAAGTAAGGGGTCCCTTTATCTTTGTAATTCTGGTTCTGCAGTTGTGTATGAATCTATAAAGAAAACTTACAACACGAATTAATTTTACATAGTTGTTTGAAATATCAATAATGTTTTCAAGGAAATTGTTTTTAGTCACTGTCAATGTCAAGGAAATGTCCTCTTTGGATTTTTCTTTCTCATTTCCGTTAAATACACTCTTCCTGGGATTGCTTCATCTAGTCCTTTGGTCTGGAAGTCAATTTGACGTAGAAACGAGGATCCATTCCACCACTTGGAGTTGGTTGTAAGAGCGTCTACGCTGATTCCTCTCGTAAGTAGATCTGCTGGGTTGTCCTTGCCGGAACAGTGGAACCACGAGTTAGGATCGGTGAGGGATTGGATTTCGCGAACCCTGTTCGCAACAAAGGGTTTCCATCTATGGCTTGGACCTTTGATCCAATGTAAGGTGACCTGAGAGTCCGTCCAGAAAAAGGCTCTGGTTGAACACTTCTGATCTAGGATTTTCTTGACTTCCTTCGCTAAGCGTGCAGCAAGCAGAGCGCCCATCAGTTCCAATCTAGGCAGGGATAATCTTTTCAGAGGTGCAACACGGCTCTTGGATTATACAAGATCAACGCTGACTCTGTCCTTGTGCTTGACTCTTAAGAAGGCGGCTGCTCCATATGCTTTTTGACTGGCATCGGAAAAGGTATGGATTTGGACTTCACTTGAATCTCCACTGGAATCGAGGATCTTTCGCGGAATCTTCAACTCTGATAAAAATGGAAGTTCTAACCACCATTGTGACCATACTGCATGAATATCTGGCGGTAGCTCGTCATCCCAGGATAACTTCCGTAGCCAAAGTTCTTGTAATAGGCATTTGAGCCTAATTGTGTAGGGTGACAAGAACCCAACTGGATCATATATTTTCCCAGCTGATTGAAGCACAATTCTTTTTGTGATAGGTTTTGACGTGTCCAATTGCAGAAGTCCTTTAACATCAATTGTAAAATAGTCGTGGACAACATCCCATGGTATCCCTAAAACCTTTGACGAAGGGATTTTGGAACTGTCGTCCGGGTGACGAGGATGTGTCTCAAGGCCTTCCTTTTCCCAAGTTCTCATCAATGTTTGATCATTTGAATTCCATTTGCGTAATTTCATGCTGGCATTCTTCATGATTGTTTCAGCATCCTTTGATACTTTTAAGGCTTGGGAGATGTCATCAGCACCACTGATTACGTCATCAACATAGAGACAAGTGTCACGCATTTTAGTTGCTGCTGGATATTGCTCACGGTAATTCTCGATGTGATGCTTAATTGTTGCGGAGAGCAAGAAGGGGCTTACGTTGACTCCAAACATCACACGCTTAAATCTATACACTTGAAACTTGTAGGGATCTGTTTGATTTGATCTTATGTCTGGAAACAAAAACCTAACTGCATCTCTGTCCTCGTCACGTAATGAGATTTGCAAGAATGCACGTTCTATATCTGCGGTGATAGCAATCGTGTTCAAGCGAAAAGAAATTATCAGGTGGAATATGTTTGGGTTTAAATTCTCACCTGACCATATACAGTCATTAAGAGATGGTTGTCCATCTTCATGGGAACTTGCATCGAAAACAATGCGCATTTTTGTAGTTAGGCTTTCTTGGCGAAAGACCGCTTGGTGCGGTAAATAGAATACTGCTCTATCAGTTGGTTTTTCAGTTTCTAGAACCCTTTCAATTATTCCTTGAGATTCATATTCTTTTAAAATTTCGGAATATTGTATGTACAGAGTTGGATCACGAATGAATCTTCTTGTTAAGGATTTAACACGTTTTCTGCTACGGAAAAATTGTCATTTAACTCTTGTGTATGGCCCTTCAAGGAAACCCAACTTCATAACGACCACTATTGAAACGTACTGAAGATTTAAAATGTTGCATGGCTTGGTCGTCTGGGTCACAACTAGACTCTGCTTTAATTCCTATTGCTTCTAAATCCCAAAATTTTGTTAAATTTCTATCAACCTGATCTTGGATGAAATTGCAAAAATAATATAGTTCGATGGTTCGTTTTGAATGGAACTTGTTACAATGTAACCAAATACGGAGTCCTGCAATATTATTGAATTGTCATGTAATTTTATTTGTTTACTTTTTAATAATTCATAAAATATTTCACCTCCCAGGAGAATATCAATTCGTTTGGGAATATTAAATTCCGCATCTGCATATCTTATATTTTGAGGCAATTTTATTTTTGTTAAATCCAATGGCTGTGTAGGAACGCAACCAGTAATTTTAGGGACTATGAGAAAGTTAAGTTTTCTTTTAAATGAACTTCCGTTCGAAATTTCAGCGGAAATTCCTTTCCTCACTGAAATGCAAGCTCCATTCAAGCCTACAATAGTTGAATTCATAGAGTATTTTTCCAACCCGAGGAAATTTGACGCTTCAAGCTACAAAGGCATTTCTGGCTCCCTGAATCGAGGATCGCGTTCATTACAAGCCAACCCCCTGTCGCACTCTGAACTTTGACCTTCGCGGTCGAAAGCAAAATGGATTTCTCCCCAATCTCATTGTAAAGACACGTCGCGGCTGGACTCGGGTCATAAATGACCCCTGATGAACTCTGTACAGAGGGGAGGTTTCTGTTTTGGTGTGGTTCTGATATCGCTCGGGGCACCCTTGTTTTGCAAAGAAAGAGAGTTGTGGTTCGCATTACAAACCCTACATTTCCTGTTCAGTTTCAAACAGTTCTTAATAAGGTGATGGCCTAGACAATTAAAGCATAGGTTTAAGGATCTCACTTTGTTGCTTCTTTCTTGAACAGACATCTCGTGAAACATTTTACACTTAAAAATTGGGTGTGTCTCTAAGGGACATAACGGACAGGATTTTTCATTGCTTTTCACGACAATTGATCTGAATTTTGGAGAATATTCGTTCTTGTTTTTCAACGAAGAATTTCTTTGTACGTTTTCTAAGGCTTGGCTCCTTTTTATTAAAAAGTCTAAAAAATTATTCCACTTAGGCAAATCATTAGAATGTACTTCCATTTCATATTGTTTACGCGATTCATCATCTAGACGTTGAGTTATAACAAAAATTAACATTGATTCACACAAAGCGTTAGGTTCTAATTCTAGTTGTTTTAAGGCTCTAAGATGACTCTGAATTAAATCTATTAAACTTCTGAGATGAAAAGCAGATTCAAATTTTATTTTGTTAGGATTTAAAAGTTCAGCAATATGACTATTTACAATTAATCTTTTATTTTCGTATCTACCTTCTAAAGCTTCAAATAAAGATGAGTAAGAATCGTTTACTGTTTTCAATTGTTTTGCATGGCCTTTCAGGGCAGATTGTAAATAATATAGTTTTTGCGAGTCTGATAAACAAGTGTTATCATGAATTAATGATACAAATTGGGATTTAAATTGCAACCAATCAATATATTGTCCCGAAAATTCCGGTAAATTAATGGATGGCAGTTTCACATTGTAATTAGCAAAATCATTTTTCACAGATAATTCAGAGGTATTCACATTAGAAGATTCAAGTAAGGTATTGAGACTCACCTCTAAATTATCTGCGTCCACTTCCATCGTGTCCAAACTGGCCTCGAAATCCATGAGCTCTTCATCCGAAAGAACCCCGTATCTTTCGGTCCGAAGTTTGTCTATTTTTACTTTCACTTCAGAAAGCGATGCGAGTTTAGCTCTCTTTTCAACTTGATTCAATGGTGACTCCACATTTTCCAAGGAGTTTCTAATGCGTGTGATCTGACCGAGCAGATGTGCTTTCCTTCTGTTAAACACGGTGAGTTCTGATAGTTCCTTTGGAGCCATTTTGATTTTTGGCTCGGGCTCGACACCGACCACAAAACTGGGTGAGGTCGATAGCTCTGATTTTACCACAAATGGTGTGGTTATTCTAGAAATGTCTAGAACGGATTATGAGCAGACTTTGAGTTATGTATAACTTGACTGCTCAAGCAAAAGGCGTGGACTGTATACTTTAAAAATGTTTGTTTATTGAGGACGGTAGGTACGTCCGCTCCGAGGATGCATTACAAGCATACTGACGAAATGTAAACAAGGAGGACTACTAGCGCCCTCTGCACATGCGGGTCGTAACATTCACAATCAATGGTTCAAATACGAATACTCATACATATTCATATAAATATACTTATTATATATGAATACTTACTGTAAGAAATGTTTTTTTCTCCAAATATGTATGCATCTATGCTAATATTAGGAGTACAGTGACTGAATATTCAAATTTGACTAATGTGAGCAAATTATTTAAACATTTCTATATGCTGTAACTCAGTGCTTCTCAAACTTTCGATTCTTGCGACTTAATTTTCAATCATAATTTCTATCGCCCCCCTTCTCCATTCAATCACAATGTATAGAATTCAGTAGTATTATGCTTTGATGCTAAAGCTACAATATGACTTTAACCTCTTAAGTACCACCGACGTTTATAAACTTCTTGGTCAGACAATGTATTAATTGGTCCGGACGTATACATACGTCTTTCCGAAGTACGATCTTTTCTGTGAAATTCTATCCATAGAATTATTCCGAAAGCTTTGTAATGCAATAAAATTGACTTGACAGTGTTTGCGAAGGATTTACATATTTCAGAGGATTAGCTTCTTTATTCCTGTTTTATCCCCACCCTCTCCTCCAATACGTATCATACGCGCATCTGCATAAGAATACAGTGGCATTGGGGAGTGAACCGTGTAACTTTTAATCTCGACAGACAAGGGATTAATTACAAACCATACAAATTATCAAGATAAGTGTTAATTTTTGTATATAATTGTATATATGACAAGCCCATGGAGTCACTGGTAATTATTAAACTTGCTCTTAACTTAATATTGTTCAATTACATGTAAAATATATTGTGAAGCACTGAAATATTTATAAGTGCATTATATTAGTATAAATGTGTATTTTATTTTTTATTATGCCAGATTGTATTTTGTTTTACTTTCAGCAAATTAATAAATTTTTTTAAATAATCTTTTGTTATCGACTTTTTAATATCCTCGTGCCCCTCTTGTAGAGTTATCATGCCCCCTCTAGGGGGCGCGCCCAACAGTTTGAGAAGCGCTGCTGTAAATACAACATATTGATTTTTTATTAATGTTTCAATGTTTGAAGCAATACGAGTGCCATTGGCGACGAACCTTGCAAGCTTGAGTCGCGGTCAAGTTACGAGAACGACACCTGAGTTGACACCCAACACACCCAAATTACATACTACACCAAAGCAAGGGCTTTGTCCTGAAACTTCCGCCCTTCAAAATGACACCAGGTCTCGAAAGCTTTGTAACATCGAGCAGGATATGTAAGAAATAATAATTCATTCCAGTCCTTAAAAATAATTTGTTTGTAAGTAAGCGAGATTTCTTTTCTATGTACATAGTGGCCGCAGTAGCCTAGTAGTCATGGTCATGAGCTCGTCACCGACGTGTCAAGAGTTAGAGTACTAGAGTTACCGAAGACCATCTGTGTAACCATGGACGTTAAATCTGTCGAGGCTCTATGTTTTCCCGCGGACGTTTTGTATTGCTCGGATAGTGGAGTGACAATTCAGGCATTGCTCTCGGCCCTTGACCGAGGTTCGAAATTACGAAGTCCGTCACCATTAACCTTTCCAGTATGACGTAAGCACTCTATCTCATTCATACACACTTCTGCAAATATATTTTCAAATAAGAAAGCTTTTAACATTTACTTGAAGCCCAGTGGATCGGTGGTAGTGTATCACGGTTCCATACCACGGGCCCGGGATTCAAATCCTAGGCTGGGTAAGGTCAACTCAGCCTTTCATCCCTTCAGTGGGTCAATAAATGAGAACCACGTTTGCTTGGGAACTAAACACTGAGGATATTGCTTCAGTCTGACCACCTGACCGGAATATCTGTTCAAGCACATCATGCTTAAGTTCACGTATGCTGAAATGAGTACACTAGGCCTTGGCCTACATGGGCAGTTGCACCACTGAGTTTAACATTTTTAAAATTAAGGTATCTGACTACGTTCGAAACCATGATTTTAAAAAAGCGCATAAATTGATAATTTGCATGATATTTAGTGCTACTTAGATTATAATACATGTATAAAATTGTTTCAAGGACATTATGTCAAAAAAATTACTTAAATACAATATTTTGGCAAAATATTAGCTTAGAATAACCGTTATTCAAAACGTTCTACTCATATAAAACATGCGTCTATAATAATAATATTTTATTTAGGTAAAGTAAAGACTTCTCTAGAGAGTCTGAACTAGAAGTTTTGTCAAAAATGCTTCTATTATAATAATATTTTGCCTGTATATCGCTCAGACCTCTGTATAGAGGTTCAAATATGATTTTTGAAAAATTCACGTTATTTTCAGTTACCACCAATTCAAATAATTATCGGCATTTTTTTCTTAAAATGTCTACCCTCTGTTGAGTAAAATATGGATAAATCCACTTCTATATGTTACATATTTCAAACATTCCAGTTCAGTCTCTGTACAGAGGCCAGAGCTATATATAGGCAAAATATTTTTATAATAGACGCATTTTTCATAAAAGGAGAATGTTTTGAAAATTGGTCAATTTTTGTTAAATTTTTGTCAAAATATTGTATATACATAATTATTTATTGTTATAATATTCTTAAAACAATTTTATATACGTTTTCTAATCTATATATTAAGTGACACTAAATATTATAAATAATATCCATTTATACGATTTTTCAAAATCACAGTTCCGAACGTAGTCGGATACCTTAAACGTTTCGCATTATCTCATTAACTTAGTGCTTCTCAAGCTTTCAATATTTGCGACCCGATTTTTTAACATAATTTTCATCGCGCCCTATTCATACAATAACAATGAATTAAATTCAATAACAGTGGCGCACACAAGGGGCTGAGCTCCTGATTTTTTTTCCGATTGATTATAGTTCTAAGTATATAAACGTAAAATTTAATTAATTACTTGCTATTAATGATTAATTTTAATAATTAATGCTAATTATTTATTCAAAAACTAGTTTTTTACTGTGTTTTGTTCCCGAAAATCGACAAAATCAAAAGGAGCATGATACAAGAATGGTGAACTTTCGACCCCGAACCCCCCTTGAAAAATTCCTGTGTGCGTTACTGTTCAATAATAATGTACTTTGACCCTGAAGTTACAGACCGACTTGAATTATATAAACCGTACAAATTATCAAGATATTAAACTTTGTATACATCTTGTTTATGACAGGCCCATTGGGCACAAGTAATTATTAAACTTGCTCTTAACTTGGTATTGATGAATTGATAATAAAATACATTGTGCAGTAGTGATACATTTATAAGTGTGCTATGTCAGTGTAAATGTGTATTTTATTTTGTATTGCCAAAATGTTCTTCGTTTTACTTCCTTTCAATAAATTAATAATTTTTTGAAATTATCTTTTATTTTCGGATTTTCGATATGCTCGCGACCCCCTGGCAGGGTTATCCCCCTTATGGAAGCGCCCCCACAGTTTGAGAAACGCTGCATTAACTTATCCAAAAACTGTATAATTTTTTTGTAATTTAAATTTAAATGCATATATTAATTATTTTCGAAACAAAATTCTCAACATGAAATGCACTGCCATATTCGAATTTAATTTTTTTTAATTTCATTAAATCTTTTTTTCATAGAAATAAATAATTCTTCAGCGTAAAAGATTTTTTCCCTTTCTATTTATAGACACAAAGAAGTATACAATCGCAATAACTACCGTCATCTTCAGTAAATATTTTCTTCAAGAGTGGAATTTCATAATCCTCAACTGAGAAAAAGAAAACACGTACTGATAGTTACAAAAAGTACGAAACGCTTCTTCTAAATTGCTTTCGACCTGTTAGTCGTTAGAAACAAAGAAGAGGGAGAAAAAAAATTCTTTCTTTCAACAATTTTTCCACCCTTTTTTCCAATATGTAAATTATTTCTCGTTCTGGTCCATCATCCTTAAGAAACAAGATGTCCAACAAATTGATTACCCGATGAACATACGCCCTTCCTCATTTAGGGTAGCATTATTAAATCATTTTTCAGACGATACGCATCGCGAAAGAATTTGAAAAAAATAATAATAATAAATAACTCAACTGAATAAGCACAGCCGACAAACTCTTTTGTAAAACTTTTCCGTTGCCAAAAAATAAAAAGAAAAAAGGCTTCAAATATTCTAGATAAATAAAATAAAGAACTTTCTTGAGAAATATGTGGACAGAGAGAAAGAGAGATTCTTCTTTCAACTATCATTTACATTTTCGATCTAAGTATTCTCCTCTTTCTTCTAATTTTCTTCTTCTTTTTTATAACATCTTTTTCCTCCTTATCCAAACGAAAGGCTGACATCTTCGATATTATTACGGGATATCATTTTTTTAGCTTTCTTTTCAATTATATTTTTTTCATAAAAGTAGGAGAATGAGAAATAGTTTTTTTTAGGAAGTAGAAAATAATAACAGAATTTTAAAAGTTTAAGATGTGTGGAGTTAAATAAAAAGATTCATATTTGTGAAACAGTAGATATGGGCAGAATATCGTTAATAAATTATTCTTGACAGATATCCAGATTTTAAAAATAAATGGATGAAAAAATTCTTAATAACTTGGAGTCTAATGGCAGATTGAGGTTTCTGTTATTTAAAAAAGACAGAAAAAATCCTTCTATTGATTCAAAAATTTGAAATAAAGGTTGGCGACTTGCTTGTATCAAAAGAATAATGGATTATATTTAAAAAAAAACATTTTAAAATTTCGTTTTATTCCTTTCTTTACTGCAGTTATTTGGAAATTATTTTATGAAAGTTATTGCATATTTCAAAAACATTTCACATCATTTCAAAAATAAACGCTTTATCAAAATATATTTCAAATGCCTTCTAACAACATTTAGTTAAACAATTTCAGTATCGGTTTTTTTTCCCTTTATTTTACAGCAAGTTATTGGGCTTTATGAAATTATATTTTATGTAAAGACTGAATTAAAAATTGTTTTTAAATAATTTTTTACCTATTCCTGACGATGGGAAGCCTTAACCCTTTATCTACCGACGGTACTTATAAGTACCACTCTCTTTAAAATTACATAGAATAACCATTTTTACGAATACTCTGACGATACTTAGCAGGAATATTCTTTTACATCCACTCTTAAAAGATACATGGCAGCACGGGTTCTATGATGAGTATTTTAGCGGGGAAGGCGGTTAGTTTTATAGTAGAAATTGCGTTTTCAGCTGACGGCCTTTTCAGTGGATTGCGAAGATCGTCCTTTTTGTCCTGAAAAAATACTTAATGTCAAAATTTAGGTGTCTTATTTTTTTGTATGTCAAGAAAGATCTTTGAAAGGGATATGACTATTTTTATTTTAAGTAAATAGTGTAAATATTTAATTTTATAGTTGAATATCCTTAATCAATTAATTAGCTCTAACGGATTAAATTTCCCACAGTTGAGTATTTTGTTCATACATATCGCTTAATTTTCAATGTAGTGATTCAAAAAAAATATTGCATGAAAAAATTGCAGTAAATCATAATGCGGTAGGTAAAGGGTTAAAAATTATTGTCTTTAAAGTATCCCATAAAATTCGAACTTTTAATGTAATTTCTCCGTAGTAAAATATGTAATTTTACGGACAAACTTATGCCAGGTACATAGTCAGATACGGCTCTGAAAGTTCTATAAAATTTCAACGTGAACGAATTTGGCATCCTTGAGGTTTCAAGTCCCTTTCGTCCAGAGCCTTGAAATGCAACTCAGCGTGGCATTATGACACAATGCTTAGGAGCGACTGAGTGAGTGAGTGAACGTTGGGTTTATTGGCGCAAGAGCCATTTTTGGCTAAACTGCGCCAAACATTCGTAAAAACATTAAGAGTATAAAATCTTTAAAAAGTTTGATTAGAATGTGCTTAGGAGCGACATTTTCTACAATAATGTCATTCCCGGTTCTCATGGTGACACTATAACAACCAAACAATATATGGTTGATGAAGTAGGACAGGTACCAAAAACCTTTTTTCAAGCCGTAAATAAACGCGTAATTAAACTAACAAGAAACGCTGGACTGCACAAGTCACGCTCTAACCAATAAATTCAAAACATTTCTCTGGCCACCAGTGGAGGGCTGCGGCAGCCCAGTGATCAAGGCATCGGATCATAACAGGCATGTCATGAGTTCGAGCCCAGTACCACTAAAGACCCGCCATGTAGAGCAGCGATGCACGTTAAATCTGTCGAGAACTGAAACGTCCTCCCGATGGTGTGGTGTGGTAGCTAGGAGAGGGGGTGCCAACTCAGGAGTCGCCTACATCACTTGACGATGGTTCAAAATTACGTTGTCCGCCGCCAAAAGCCCTCGTGTAGCTGAACAGTGCGACGTTAATATTAACTTACTCACTGGTCACCGGTGTTTCTTGGACTTTCCCCCATCCAGCACAACTAAGATTTTATTTATCGTATTGCCGACCCCTCTGGCTGTATTTATAGCACTCATTTGTACTAGTTTACAACGTGCGCTGTAGTTACAATGTTTTGTCCAAAAAATTCACCTATAGTTTACTGATCACCTGGAGTTGTCACTTGCTGCGTGGTAATATCATAAAACTTCACATTATGGGTGTGTTTTTTTCACCATGTATGTATGGAGGTAAATTTCCTTTCCAACTGTAATGGGTTCTATTCGGGCTTCTACTAATCCTCTTGGGGAAAAAACTCTTTTTAACTGTGACTTTAGTTGTAAACCGCTTTTCGTTCAGAAGACTTGATTTTTATAACTCATTGAAGTTTTGAACGATTGTGCAATTTTGAGGTTTGTCTTTGGAGTGTGCTAAAAATATTGGATAGTTTTGACTTTTCAAGTGGTTTCGAGCGGGTGAGATCGTTTTGAATTTTTATTTTGTATTGAAATTTAGTTCATATAATTTTTATTCTAGTTTCGGGTAAGAGAGAGAGCTTTTAATTTAATTATTTACACAAGATAGTGTATTTATACAATTTTGAGTATTGGAATAGGGAAGACAAAATGGGTGACTACCCTCACCCAAATAATGATATGGAAGTGGAACACGGAAATTCAAATTTTTCATTCAATAAATATAGGTGTAATCTCACAGATATAGAATTATTGACTAAGTTTGCGGAAAGACAAAATTTAAACACGTGTCCAAATATTAAAATTTTCTTAAAATCGGAAAATGGCTTTCAGAATGGTAATCCTCTTAAACTAAAAGAAAATATAAGGGGTCACAGGGGTGTTAATCTTCTATTTTTTCGAATTTTTGAAAAAAATATATGTTGTTCATCATTTTCTTTTGAACATTTTGATACCAACCACGTGATAGTACTACAAAAACTTCGAAAGTTATTCGAAAAATTCCAAACAGCAATTTAGTAATAACAATGTTTAAATGGCTACATGCCACACCCACTTTTTCTTGATTTCCGCATACGTTTTATTTTTCTGTTTTTAAAAAGCCTCATGAAATATTTTAAACACTTGCTTAATTGAGAAGGAAGCTTGCAACTCAACACACGCTTTTTTAATGTGTTTTGATTCTGTTTTGGTAATGCTAGCACGTTTGCAATAACTTATCGAAATTCAAAACAGCGTTGTTTAAAACCGTTTATCCAAATTGAAAACAATTGAAATTTCTCGATTGAAATTTACCAGAAGGTCTAAGACCTTCAGGTAAAAGTCCTAAGAAAAGAAGATTTAGAGGGAACCAAATCATGAAGGTATGTTGCAGAAAGGAGAGATAAAAATGTGTGCTTCCAGTAATAAAATCTCAGGATATCAGACTTCATTAAAGTCAAATCTTGTTAAGGTAAGTGAAAAAAAAACTCTTCAAAGGATATCGTATTTTTGATTTTATTTCAACTTTTAGCTCTATTTTATCAGTATCATGTTGTTTAAAATGTCATAAACCATTAACAATTAATGAAAAGTCCAGTCGTGGTTTATGTTCGAATTTTGAAATACGTTGTAAAAACTGGGAGTGTTTGTACTTTTTCAAGCTGTGAAAACACTGGGAATAAAAATAATGCTCCAGAAATTAACAGAAGATCTATTTTAGCAATGAGATGCATAGGCCAAGGTTTAGAGTCATTAAAAACCTTTTGTGCTGTAATGAGTCTTCCTAATCCTGTTGAACACAAATCACATGATGTTATTAATAATAAACTTTCACGTGTTATGAAGGAAGTCGCTGAAGAAAGCATGAAAATGGCAGCTGTCAAAGAATATTCTTCGTCACCTGATAACATTTTAACGGTAAGTGGTGATGGTACCTGGAAGACGAGAGGACATTCATCGTTGATTGGAGTATGTACTGTAATAGGGGCCGAAACAGGTAAGGTTTTGGATAGGGAAGTGTTGTCCTCATTTTGCAAAGGATGCGACAGTTATAAAGGGGTAAAATTTGGTATCAAGTACAATAAAAATGGCAAAGAGCGCATAAGATTTCATGTAGAAAAATTATTCTGGCTCTGCTGGTAAGATGGAGGTTGACGGGATGTTGAGGATTTTTAATCGATCAGAAAAGCTTCACAACCTGAAATATTCGAACTACATAGGAGATGGCGACACAAAAACATTCAATGCCCTTTCTGAAAACAAGCCATACGGCGATGACTATCTTATTCAGAAAATAGAATGTGTAGGCTATGTGCAAAAGAGAATGGGTACAAGACTTAGGAAGCTTATATTAGTATATAGTAAAAAGAAATTATCTGATGGTAAAACTATTGGCGGTAAAGGTAGGTTAACTGATAGTTTAATTGATAAACTTGCGCATTACTATGGTAATGCTATTCGATGCAATTCTACTAGTGTAAAGGAAATGCGGAAAGCCATTTGGGCTGTGTTTGGGGTCATTCTTGCAGCACTGATGATGAACCGATGCACTGGTTTTGTCCTACAAATCCAAATACATGGTGTAAGTATAATGCCGCAATTAATAATAATTTACAAAATTATAAACACAAACCCTCAGTTGCTAAAGCTGTTCGAGATGTAATTAAGCCTGTATTTGCAGACTTATCTCATCCGGCACTCCTGAAGAAATGTTTAGGAGGTAAGACACAGAATCCTAATGAAAGTTTAAATTCATTAATTTGGAATTTTGTCCTAAGACGATTGGTTCTAGGCTTCAGATTGCAGAGATTGCTGCAAATCTGGAAACCAGTGTTTTTAATGATGGAAATCAAATACTTATTACTATTTTAGAGAAATTTGGCTTGGAAATTAACAGAAATGTTTGTGTGCCCCTGGCTGAACGTGACAATCGTCGAATCTTTACGTCAAGACAGAGGCTGTAAGAACATCTTTGAAGCTCGCAGAGCCAAGAAAATTAAAAAGAGTAAAAGAAATTGAGCTGTTTCAGGAACACGAAGGTATATATTATTAGCCTGGAAAATTTTAGCGTGTAAGTTTTAAGATTTATTTTCTCAAATTCAATTTTAAAACTTTAAAGCCCTTTTTCTCAGTTTGTGTTTTTTTTCAATTACGCGCATTGCGTTTCAAAAACTATCATACTTTGATGTATAAAACTTTACAGAATTATAAATTCTATCATAATCTTCAAATCCTAGCTAGTTATAGTATTATAAATTTTTAATTTTTTGAAATATTTCAACAAAAATTGAATTTTTTAAAAAAAATTTTAAAAAATGTATTTTTTTATTTTTAAAAATATTATTTTTTTTGTTTTATTTTTATAAGATAAGCTAGCATGTAATAAGGATATATTTGACTTTATAAATCAACTTATTGCTAGTAATTAGAATTATTATTGCAGAAAATATCATGCGCGTCGTAAAACTCACTATTTGTCTCTTACAAAAATTTTTCTTATTTTTATGTGTTTATTATTTTTAAAATTATGATTATATTTTAGATATTTTATACTTTTTTGAAACTTTATTCCTTTATAAGAAATGTGTAAAAGAATCAAATTATTTCATTTTAATTTCAAAGAATTATTTCTAGTCGAAAATTGTTTGTATTTTGTGCTCTCGAAACATTTTCAACACCCCTGTGACCCCATAATGAAAGAGTTCACAATTAAAAAAAATATTCTAAGTATAAGCAAAACAAGAAACAGTGAGATCATAATTAAAACCAATAATTGCGAGACCGCCAAATAGGCTTTAAAAATTAAAGAAATTAATGGAGTAAAAATAAGTACAAGATTATCCTTTACTGGCCTAACCACTAGTTATATATTGCAGGGAATAGACACAGAATATACAATAGACGACATAAAATCGGAATTAGAAAATTACAATTACGCAATTTTTGATATCCAACGCTTTACCAAAAAAACGGAATCTGGATTTAAACCGATCAAAACAGTTAAAGTTACCCAAATTGGATGCAGTATTCCCGAAAGAGTTCCTATTGGATTTGAAATGATTAAAACTACTCTTTACTATGAAAAACCTAGGCAATGCACAAACTGCTGGAAATTTGGACACCTTCAAAAATTTTGTAGAAGCGCAATAAAATGCCGAATTTGTTCACTGAACCACTCTGAAAACGAATGCAAAGAAATAAAAATAAAAAAAATGCAGCTCTTGTGGAGAGGGGCATGAAGCTAATGATAAAGATTGCAAAAGATATAAAGAAGAAATTGAAATCTTAAAAATTAAAGTACAACAACAAATCTCGAGAAACGAAGCAGTTGAAAAATTCCAAAGGGAGAAAAAACATCATACTCGGCCAAAACATATAATGATCAAACAGAGAAGATAGAAAATCTTGAAAAAAAGTTAGCGAAATTAGAAATGAAATTTGAAGAAAACAATAACATATTCGAAAAGAAATTAGAACAAATAGTACAACTCTTCACGTCAGAACTGAATACCGTGGTCGCACAAATAAATTTAAGATTTTCTTCCCTAATGAATACCATGGAATCCACCCTAAAAAAAGTTGCATCCAATATAACAATTCAAAAAGATGATGATTGTCTCATAAGTAGAAAACAGAATGAAAAGGCAAAAAGATTCAAGAAAATATCAGAACAGAGAGGAAACTCATTAGATAGTGTAGTAGAAAAAAATAAAGGAACTTAAATAAATAATCACATTTTCTTATATTTTCTCGCTAAAAACTCAATATTAATCTACTTTTTTTTCGAATTTTTAAACTAATTCGTAGTATCGAACCTTTTTTCCGTTTTAAATCATGAACATAATCCAATGGAATGCACGTGGAATTAAAAACAAGAGGCCTGATATTCTTTTCGCTCCAATCTTTCAAAAGCAAGTATTTTAATATTTCAAGAAACCTGGTTACATCCAAATGATATTTTCACAATTCCCAATAAGAATATATTCAGAATTGATAGAGAAATCAAAAGAGGAGGAGGGTTAATGATAGTTTTAAATAAAGATATTAGCGCAATAAAAATATTCTCAGAAATTAGTGAAGACTTAGAAATTTTAATAGTCAGAGTTCAAATAGATTTAGTTCCTATCACAATTTTTAATATATACATCCCACCGGGTAACTTTCAAGACAGCAATTTATCTAAAATAGCATTATATATTGATAATCACAGTTTTATATTGGGAGATTTCAACGCATCTCATGAGATATGGGGATCAAAAAACTCTAGTGCTTCTGGAAAAAGATTTTTGACTGGATCATTGAAAATGACTTAATATTATTAAACGATATAAGTCCAACTTATCTCCATTCATCGGGAATTTTTACATCCATAGATCTTTCTTTAGCATCTATAGATTTAAATTATGATTTATCCTGGTCCACAAATACCGATAATTTTGGAAGTGACCACTTCCCTATAATAATTAATTACAAAAGAGCAAACAGGTCAGTAACTAATAATTGTAAACAAAAACAAATTGGAACAAATTTATCAATATTATTCAACAAAATATAAATTTAAATGAAAACATAAGTATAGATATTATAAAAGAAATTAAAAAGCTCAAATCTTATCTCAAGAAACCGAAAAAAACAGATCAGTTCAAGAGCTCCATGGTGGACAGCAGCATGCGGGCATTTAAGAGCCAAAAAGAAAACTCCTTAATAAAGCAAGGAAAAACTTTAAAGAAGAAGACTGGATAAAATATAAAGAAGTAAGCGCAAAACTTAAGCGAACAATCAAAGCCTGTAAAGAAAATTTTTGGCACAAGACCTGCGAAAAAATATCTTCTCCTAAAGTTTTTTTAAAATAATCCGAATAATTAAAAATAGAACAAATCCTAACTATTCATCCTTTAATATTATTGAAAATAACGGAACCATATTAACAAACGAACAATCCCAAGCAAACTGTTTTTTACAATATTACGCAAAACGAAACAACGATAGTATTCCAAATATTTCTATTCCGGACAATAGCCAGGATATTAATAAACCTTTTTCTTTAAAAGAATTAGAAATAGCAATATCTCATCAAAAGAACAGTAGTCCAGGGCATGATAAAATTTCTCTCCAATCAATAAACCATCTCCCCATCAAAGCAATAAATCTCCTTCTAAAATCATTTAATGACAGTTGGTTTTCAAGTCAAATTCCTAAAGACTGGACTCACGCAATTATCCTACCTTTCATAAAACCGCACAAAAATCCCAAGGAAGTTTCGTCATACCGTCCTATTTCTCTTACCTCAGTAATTGCCAAATTATTAGAAAGAATGATTCTACATAGAATGTTGGATTTCAGTTTTCAAAACAAAATTTTTCATGTTAATCATCATGGTTTTTACCCTCACAGAAGCAGCATTAATCCATTACTTCAATTACAACATGACATCATACTGGCTAGAGAACGCAAAGAATATTTTATTTTGGTAGCGTTGGATATTAAAGCAGCATATGACTCAGTGTGGCCAAATGGCCTTATTTCTAAACTAAACAAAGTTGGATACTCTGGTAGATTACTACGATGGATTCAAAACTTCTTACATCAAAGAACAATTCAAATCAAATGGAGAAACATTTTTTCAAAAATCGTTACAAACAATTATGGTGTACCCCAAGGGTGTATCTTAAGTCCTTTCCTTTTTTATGATTTATATGTCAGATATTTTTGAAATTCAACACGACAGCCATCTTCTGGTTTATGCTGATGACATATTTTTATATAATAGTGGTGCAAATTGGAATAAAACAATAGGCGAAATGCAAGAATCTTTAAATAAAATTTCAGTCTGGTGTAAAAAATGGAAATTATCCACCTCTCCAGAAAAAGCAGTCTACTCAACTTTTCCAGAAAAAGAAGCACAATACCTCCATTACTTAAAATATGCGACAAACCTATTCCCGAAGTGAAGAGTCTGAAAATCCTGGGTATCATCTTCGACCCCAATATCACCTGGAAAAATCACATTAATTACTTACGTCAAAAATGATTTAAATATTTAAATGCCATTAAAGCCTTATCTTCTCCGAAAATAGGAACAAGATCTGATCATCTTTTAAATATTATTAATGCCACAATCCGTTCTATCTTTGACTATGGAAGTCAACTATTTTCCTTTTCTAGCAATAGCAACAGACAAAAACTAGAACCGATTTACAATGCTGCCTTACGTTTAGCCCTAGGTCTCCCAAGAAATACCCCGTTGGATTTATTAAGAGCAGAGTCTATGAATGGAAATATTAATTCTCGCCATAATTTTCTTTGCCAAAAATTTATAACCAAGCAAATAGCATTAAAAGACTGGTCACCGAACGCAAGGTTATTTTGGAATATAAATAGTAATTTTTATAAATATAGAGAAAAAAGAGATCAGTATTTTTCAAAAGACGATCAACCTTCTCCAAGAATTATGCATCTCTAAAGTAGATATTCTTCAATGGATCCCTCCTCCCCCAATCTACGATAATCGCAAAATAAATATATATACTCATGAACTACCATTTCAAAACAAAGATCTTCCAGATGATATAGTACAAAATATGTTTAATGATTACATTCAGCCAAAATTTAATAACAATATCATAATAGCAACCGATGGTTCAAAAAATACTAATCAAACATCAATAGGAATTTTAATCCCTAAGAAAAAATTCGACAAAATTTCATACTGAAAGAAATGATTTCAATATTCACAGCTGAAGCTATAGCCATATGGACTGCATTCAAAAATTGGGTTTCTGAAACAGAAAACTATATCATCTTGACGGACAGCTTATCAGTCCTAAAAAGCATCCAAAATATTAATAGAAAATCCAATACGATAATATTAAATTTAAGTTCAACTTTACATCAGTGCCTCCAAATAGGTCAATCAATTACATTCATTTGGGTACCAGCTCACAAGGGAATAGGGATTAATGAAGAAGTTGACAAATTAGCTAAAGCCTCTCCAGAGCCGTGGAATATTATTTCTTGGATAACTTAAGAACATCTACATACATATTTTAAAAAACAACACAAAATCAAAAGTGAAGAAATATGGAAAAAGAGCAAGAGACATAAAATTTTTTTTTATATTTCTCATCTTGAAAAATGGAACAGACAGGCAGCAAAAAATAGAAATACAGAAGTTTTAATCAATAAGTTGCGAGTTAAAAAATTACCGTTAAATGATATATATTTCCTTTTTAAACTAACAAATTCTCCTTTGTGTGCAGATTGTAAAGTACCAGAAACTAGTGAATATTTTATATTAAACTGTATCAAATACAAATCACAGCGTGAAATTTTGAAAAATTTTATCTCCAACCACGGAGAATGGTCTTATTCCTCAATAGCGAAATGTAAATCAATAGAGCATGTTCAAAAAGTTGAAAGATTTCTGACATCATCCAATAGATTCTAAAATTCCAGTTACTCTATACTCTACTTTCATCAATCTCAGTTGAAGCACAACTCGATAATTCAAATTACTGATAGACTGCAATCACGAACTGTGTGTTATAACTTGGATTAGAAACTGATCAAAATTTTATCGGAGCATAAGGCGTTAGCCAAGTCTCCACTTTTTCAGTGTTTGCACTGAACTGAACTGAAAGACTTGATTTTATGTGAATGCAAACATCCATTTAAGTGCTAATCGTGAAGTGGGCGGGGTAATGGTTGAAAATTGATCCTAAGCGGAAGTCACAGTGTCAGCGACCGGTGATCACTATTTGTAATATTAATTCCAAAAGGAAGGATTCAAATAAAGGTGGAAGTCCACCTTACGGCTGACGATTAAGCAAATTCGCCGCAAGAGCGTTCAAAAGAACAGATAAGACCAGTGTTTATACACTCATGTCCATAAATTAAGGATAATTCAAAATCACAGAGAAATTGAACTCTAAAATAAAAATTTCACCTGTAGAATTATCACACACATCTTGAAGAAGAATATGCAAATTACAGGAAACTACCAGATGGCGCGGATAGTACGTCACAAAGACAAGAGTGTAAGAGAGGGGTATATAAGGAATGGTGGCAAAGAAGTAAAATAATTCACAAGCACTTTAAAAGCCTTTTAGTGCAATAACCGCATAGTTATGGCACAAAGGAAGCATTTGGATGACTTTTTACGTGGTAGAATTATTAGACGACTGGAATGTGGACGTACCCAGCTGGAAGTATCCGAGGAAACTTGGAATCGCCCAGATGTAATCTCCAGGCTTTGGCAACGATTCCAAGATGATCGTAATGAGAGTAGATGTTACAGGACAGGTCGCCCCCGAGTTACAACGCCGAAGGAAGACCGGTATTTGGCAGTTACTGCCAAAAGAAACAGACGGAGCACATCATCAGACCTGTCTCGTCAGCTCTCTTCAGCTACCGGTACGACAATTTCAAGGCAGACCGTGTACAGACGCTTAGGGCTCGTAGGCCTGTCAGATGTGTCCCACTTACCGCAACTCACTGTCGCCTGAGATTAACCTGGAGTAGAGAGCATGCTTTGTGGACACCACAACAGTGGTCTTGTGTGATGTTTTCCGACGAGTCCAGGTTTAGTTTGCAGTCTGATTCTCGCCAGATTTTAATATGGAGAGCGCCAGGCTTCCGTTACCACCAAGAGAACACCATTGAACGACACCGTTACGGTGGTGCAGGATGGCTCGTTTGGGGAGGAATTTTTCTTGGTTCCAAAACTGACCTGCATGTTCAGAGTGTAACGATGCCAGACCACATCTATCGGGATGTCATTCTGGAACAACATGCACGTTTGTTTCGGGGCGCCATGGGTGCTGAATTTCTGTTTATGGATGACAACGGCCATCCTCACCGTGCAAACATTGTAGACGAATGCCTTCAATCGGAGGATACCACCCGTATGGATTGGCCAGCATACTCACCGGACTTGAACCCAATAGAGCAGGGGTGGGCAGACTTTTACATGACACGGTCTACTTCTAATATTTTCAAGGGGTTGTGGTCCGCTCTGTGGCGTAGGTCTGATAAGCAAAAAAAAAGTTATATTATAACAATAATAAATACAGAATATGTACTCTTACCAACATAACTACAATAAAAAACACCCTTTTAAAACTCTGTTTTAAGTAAAACGCAAAATACAAACATAATTATACCCCAAATTTTATAATATCAAAAATGATGCGTTTATTATCAAACAATTCAAAATACATATAAAAATGAATCATTTTCATTTAAAGTTAGTTCTCTCGTAGGTATAGTCACAGAAGAAGACTTAGTCTGCTTACAATCCGTAACAATCTGGAATATCTCGGTATATAACTACTAACTGTTAATCTTGCAATGGATTCTAAGTGGTAGTCTGTGAAAACGGTAATATTATATCCATCGTTGAAAATGTAGATTCACACAGGTAGGTAGAGAGAAAGAACGATGTTAAATGAATTGAGAGAGAGAGAGAAGTTTTTTTAAAATAGAGGATACTTTACTTCGTCCAGGAGAGATTCCCAAAGTTATTCTTTTAAAATTTCGTCCTTTTGAAGGAGAAAAATTTCGTGTTTCAAGTGAGATAGAGAGAACACATGTAACATATATTTAGTTATATTCTCCCCATCAACATTGCCACATGTATAGTATGTGAAGACAACTGTTGGTTCTAGTCTTGTAAGTTCTTGAAAACATCTCTCAAATTCGAGGTGCAGTTGTATTATTGCAACATGACATTTCTTTTTGCTTAATGTACCTCTGTTTTTTTGACCAATTCATCATAAATACTTTTTGAAATTTTTTAATTCATTCTTCAGCAATTGAGAAGATATTAGCTTTAACTTGTTTTTGAAAGTATTAACAAATCCAATCAATTCTACTACTGTTTGTGATTTTTCCCTTGCAATTTTAAGTTCAATTCATTAAGTGCATTAATCACAAACAAAATCTTAATGCATCATATTATGACAGATCCACCTCCATGTTTGACAGTTGGAAAGAGACAATCACGACCATACGCTGGTGCAGGTGCCCTCCAAACGTGCACCCATCCTGTTGTAGGGAAAAGTGTGAAAACTATTCGTCAGAGCATATTACTTTCTTCCATTTATCAATCGATCAGGTTTTGTGTGTGAGACACCACTGTAGACGACATTTAGCATCAACATTTGTGACAAGTGGCTTGGGAAATGGTTTTTCAGTCGTAAATGTTCTGGTTATGAAGGTGCCATCTAATTGTAATTATTTTGACACTGGATATCTTTCATATCTTAAAGCGAAAAATATTCGAAGGAAATATATCGTTTCAAGATAATTGGGAGGTTCACTATTTTGTGGTGGAAAACAGACGGATAAATAATTGATGATTTGTCCCGAAAGTGCTCTATTTAAAAATACCAATAAACAAAAAACATTCAATGACACTTTTCCTCGAAAATCTCTTTAAGAGGTAATAAGTAGGCTTTCTTGAATAGCCTTTGCAACTGCAAGAAAGTGTTTTATCAGTGGTAAAAAATACATCTTATGAAGTTTGTTATATTATTAGTAATCATATGAGAAACCATTTACTGATGCAGAAATTGAGAAGGAGTGTTTCTTAAATGCTTCTAATTCAGTGTTAGTAACAGAAATAAAAAATAACATTAAAATAATAATTAAAAAGAGCAAAACATGAGTTAAAATATTTTGATCAATTCCCCATATTTTGACCCCCTCCCTTCCCTATTTATCTTCATGATACGGCCAGCTCGAAATTGATAACAAATGTTTGCGGATCGCGTGAAATTGCTAACATATGTATGCGGCCCATTAGAATAAAAAGTTGAATACCCTGATCTAGATGCTGATAGAGCTCTGTGGTTACTTTAGTTGCAGTTGTTATCATTTTAGACGTTGCAATCCGCTTCAATACTCGTCGATCTCTTTCACTGAGCTTCTCTTTCCGTCCATTATTTTTCTTTGACGATCTTGTCTTGCTGCAATATGTGTACGCAGTCATGACTTAAGTCATCGTAGCACTCAATATCTCTTAAAACTGGGATGTGTTTCTGTCACACTTGCTCTTGCTAGACGGGCTTCCACAATTTGACATCTTTGGAACTCTGAGAGAAACATCATTTTACGATTTGATAAGACTTACAGAACTTCAATAAAGCTAGCGAATACTACCAGAATATATACATTTCTATACATGAAAAAAAATCTGGTAGCTATTATTATACTTTAACGCTTACGAAGTGCATTAAAAATATTACTTTTATTCACGGGTATTTCCATTACTTCGATAACACCTTTGCTTCTTTTAGTGTGCATGTCTAGATCTTATGTGAAGGCGGTCACCCCAAAATGTGTTGTTTGTCCACCGGTCGATCGCGATCGACTTAATGCGACTTAATGCAATAGAGCATGTGTGGGATATGCTTGGCCGACGTATTGCAGCCCGTCAACCACCTCCCACCTGTCTACCGGAACTTCGGAGGGCATTGCTTGATGAGTGGCATTGCTCATATTCCCCAAGATCATATTGATAATTTGATACTCAGCATGCCTAGGCGTTGTAAGGCTTGTATTGCATCGTCCGGGAGACATACTCCATGTTAGTCATCATACTAACCATGTTATACTGTTTTTTGTAAATAGGTTCTTTTTTTAAATTTGCTCCAGGGAATAAAAATCGCAATTTTTATTAATTATGTCAAACATTTTGCATCTTTCTTGCTCTTTACCTTTTGTTTAATAAATAGACTTTACAAATAAGTCAAATTTGTTTTGCGTCTGTCTCTTTCTTTGCCTGAACTTCATTATCCTTAATTTATGGACATGAGTGTATTTATCTAATAAGATTAGTAAGTTTTATTGGTCTTCGGGTTTAATTATCAGAGTGCATTCTCATTTATTCTCATAAGAGTTAAAGGCTGAATAAAAGGGGCTTACTTTAGATCGTGTCTGTTTCTTACACGAACCCACTCACACCCGCGGCTTGCGGACCACAGCATATCGTTTTCTATTTTTTTCTTTTTCCGTCATTGCCTGGCAATATATGCTTTAATTAGAATTTTCAGCGTAAATTCATTACAAATAAAGAAATTTAAAGAAAAAAAAATTTTAATTATTCTTTGGTGTTTGTTTCTTAGAGATAAACGGTGAATCGGTATCTTTAGCACATTTTGGTGATTTTTCCATCCTTTTTTGCTAAATATTGAAAACTTGACAAAATTTCTAAATCACAGACTTGTAATTTTCTTTTTTAAATATTCATCTTTATACTAAAGACAGTTCACGAAACAGCGAAATGCATAAAGCTTTGGGATCTGAGTGTTTCATTAAATGATAATAAAAATAATCAACAACAAATAACATGTTTTAAAGGAAATTTCAAGGAAAAGAAATGTATGTGTGTGAGAGAAAGAGAAATCATTTTTAGCCTAGACAGTCATCAGTCTATAACGGGAAGCCTATTATAAAGACAGAATTCAGAATCACATTAAAAGTTACAATGATTATGCAATTAATCATGATTACTTCATTTTTCTTTTACTTTTTTACTCCTACAGTTATTTTAATGTCCCTTTGGCAGAAAAACTTATGAACAATGGCTACTTAGGAGATTAATTTTGCTCCCTCTATACCCAAAATCAAGGAATTGGAAACCCATTAAATATTATCAGGAAAAAAATATGAAAATTATTATTACGGAACATCCTATGAATTAACATGATATTCAATCCATTAGTTTAATGATTATAAAAAATTTCAGTGTTTTATGAATCGTTCTCTTTTAAACAGAATATGTAAGCGATCGTATTTATGATGAAAAGACGAGGATGATGTATGGGATATTAAATTTTTGAATTTGAAAATTCCTTTATGGTAATTCATTTATTATTCTTTTAAAATTCTTTATGGAAATTCCATGCAAATTAAATCTTCGATACGGGCAAGAAGAAATTATTCAAATTAGAATTACCGATGGGTACAAATTCTGTAGAAAAATTTTGTATTGATTTAATTTACATATCATCAAATATTTTCGTGGTAATACTAGGAAACTATTCTTATGTGAATATTATTGATTAGACTGTAATTTGAGAAAACTTTTTTTTTTTTTTGCTTAACATTTTTTCGTTTGCATTTTGTTAAGTTTTTTCTACAATTTTATACATTTACGATAAATGATTACGTCAATGATGATCCTTGATTGCTATCACTTTATTATAGTGTTTTTGGGCGAATCATTAAGGTATCCGACTACGTTCGGAACCACGATTTTGCAAAAAGCATACAAACGAATATTTTTTTTAATATTTAGTGCCACTTAGATTAGAATACACATATAAAGTTGTTTTAAAACTATTTTTATAATAAAAAATTATTTAAATGCAACATCTTGGCAAAAAATAAGCATAGAATTACCTATTTTCAAATCATTCTCCTTGTGTGGAAAATGCTTCTATTATAATAATATTTTGCCTGTCTATAGCTCAGACCTCTGTACAGTACATGAACTACGATTTTTGAACTATATATATATAACTTAGAAGTGTATTTATTCATATTTTAGTACGTAAGAATGGAGAAAAATTTTAACAAAAATACACCGGTAATTATTTCAATTGGTAATAACTCTGAATTTTTAAGAAACCCTAGTCCAGGCTCTCTGGGGAAGTCTTGGCTATGTATAAACAAAATATTATTAATATACCGCGGTCAAAAAAAGTATTCGACATGTGAATATTCCTGCTTATATAGGATTAAAAAATAAAAACTGTATAAAAAAGCAAAAATATATATATATTGATTTTAAACCAAGTATCATTAAGAATTAAATGTTGCATCTTTTGTAATACAGTAAAATATAATAAATTAACAAATAACAATTATTTCATTCAAAGGCCGTTAAACAAACAAAAGAGTATTCGACAAGACATAAAAATAAATGAAAAATATACAAATAATATAAAACTAATATGTAGTTGCAATTCCTCTCCGATGGATGACTTCTCTTAAATGCTGTGGCATCGATTTAACCAAAATTTCTGTCACCTATTGGTTAATTTTCGGCCATTCCTCTCTAAGGAACTCCATTTAGCGTTTGTTAGAAAAATGGCGCTCTCTTAACCGGTTTTTCCCCAATTTGCTCCACAGGTGCTCAATTGTATTGAGGTCTGGACGTTGGTTGATTGTTTTTATTACTTTTGGGCAGTTGTATAGCAGCCGAAGCCTTGTATTGTGAGTGGTAAAATTGATAGTCCTCCCCTATACCTAGTTTTTCAGCATTGGCACCCAAATTTCCTTTTAAAATCTGTATGTAATACAGATGGTCCATTGTGCCGTTAATTACGACAATATTTCCCACTCCTGAAGCCGCCATACACCCCTAAACCATTATACCTCCTCCTCCATGCTTTACTGTGGACAACATATATCGATCTTCCGACTCAACACATTGCGTTTTCTGTACAATATAATTTTGCCTTCGCATCCAAAAATATTAAATTTTCTCTCGTCTACAAACATTACATTGTGCCAGAATTTTACTGGTTTGCATATTTTCTAGAAAATTCCAGTCTTTGCACTCGGTTCTTTTTGGATATATATGTCTTCTATCGAGCAGTTCTAGCCTTAAATTCATTATTATGCAGGTAATTTCTAACGGTTTGGGGCGTAACATTGTGAAGATCCCCTTGGATCTCACTTTTAGAACGAGAATAATTTTGAGTCAAAGAAGAACCAGTAGCCATTTTTATAAATAACTTTCTTTTTTTGGTTATCTTTCCCAAATAGAATCAAAGACTTTTAATAACAAAGAAATCAAAATAGCTTTATGAGGTTTAAAAGGGATTTTCCTTTATATTAACTTAAATATTTAATTATCCAATTAATTAACAATTATAATATCGATCTCGCAGAGATTACCGCAATAAGAGATCCCAGAATTATATTCAATAATGTTCCTATTGAACATTTAACTTTAATCTCACTCCTAATATAAAACTATAATGAGACTATAATTATAAATCAATATTTACCACACTGAATCTCAGCTCTTCCTGAGTCTAATTTATCCACCTAGAAATCTCCAATAATAAATCTCTAACTTCACTATTATAACTTCCTACTTCAATCTCTCTCTCCTACTGCATCTCATTTTACTATTCTGTTTGACTTAAATACTTTATCTAATCTGCATATATAAGAAGGAATCCCTGTCCTCTTTTTGGAGTTGATTGGAAATAGGTAGGGAATTAAATTTCCCTAAAAAAGACGTCTCAGAAGGTTAGTGATAAAGTTCCGTATAGATTTGTCACAACATCAATGTCTAAACAATTCTTGGTAAAATTTGCCGAATTTGATGCATTAGCTTTGTGGTTATTTTTAAGTTGACTTGCAAGCGATTGCTCAGCTGCTTGGGAAAGTTTTTTGGTCGACCAGATCTTGGCTTGTTATCAACCGCGATTTTTGCTCTTAATACTTTTTAATTATAAAATGCACACTTGTCTTGGCCTATTTACAATAGCCGGAATATTGTTTTCAGATAAACCATTTTTAAAGTGTGTGTGTGCATTATGATTAAATTTTTAATTTATACTGACAACTCTCCTTGTATTCGGCACATCTAGTTCACAGCTTAAATAAAACTTTCTAAATACCCTCAGAAATAGTCCTAATGCTTTGAATTACAAGAATTTACAACCACACTTAAAGGTAATTTTGCTTCTCGGTATAAAAACTTACCAAAGCCTCCTATGTCAAATACTTATTTTGCTTGCCAAACTGCTTTTGAAAATTATAAAGGGGATTTATTTGCTTAGGTGTGCTTTTTAAATATAAAAACTTCTACAATAGAAAATGAACAGTTATATGAAAAAAATAACGGAACATGGTCTCGTTGTTTTTTCATAGTAAGGTGTTTTAAGTCAACATTCGTAGAAATCTTTGCAAGTCAAATACTTATTTTGACCGCTGTAGCAGCATTTTACATAAAAGGAGAATGTTTTGAAAGTAAGTTCATTCTTTGCCAAAATATTGCATTTAAATATTTTTTTTATTGTAATAATATTCTTACAACAATTTTATGCGTGTATTCTAATCTAAGAGACATTAAATATTAAAAGAAATATTCGTTTGTATGCTTTTGGGAAATTATTGTTTCGCGAACGTAGTTGGATACCTTAAAATCAAGTTTAAAGGGGGAAACTACTTTTGGAAAAATATCTATGGTCAGCATATTTTCTTAAGCTATAGTTTAAATAATGATAATAAAAGCTTTTATTTTTCGAAATTATTGTTTCGAACGTAATTGGATACCTTAAAATCAAGTTTAAAGGGGAAAAAACTACTTTTGGAAAAATATCTATGGTCAGCATATTTTCTTAAGCTATAGTTTAAATAATGATAATAAAAGCTTTTATTTTTTTACAAAGAACAAAAACGATTTTTGCTTAGTAAAAAGATAAACTTCCAAGCAAAAATTATAACTTGATGAAATTATACTTAATTTTTTGAAAGTGTTTCCTTTTTTTCATAGAAAAAGAGAGTTTAATGGTTAGCATTTAACTATTATATTCCCTTTATTTAATGTTAAATTTTTTTGTCAGCTTTAAGAAAATTAAAAATTAATCAAAGTTAAAATTGGACGAATTTAAAAAATGTCTCAATTTATAAATATGAGGTCTGTAAAAATCTTAATGGTAATCCAGAACGTGTCTTAAATATATTTTTTCATACCTAATTCATTCTTAATGATACACATATTTGCTTTTCTTTTATCAATGTTTTCAAAATCTTAATAAAGCGAGATGTTATTTTTTAGTCAATTATTCGATGTTCGGAATCTAATCATAAGAACGTCCTATATGATGCTGTTTTACTCTAAAGACTGTAAGTAAATTGATATTTATGCATTGTTAGTACTTTTTTTTCGAGTATTTTTGTATGCATATTCTAACGCAATGAATAACAGTTTCTTGATGAATCTTTTGCAAATTTAATTTTGTATTATTTCAAAAGAAATTTAATAAGAAAATGAAATAGTTCTCTATTTTGAATTTAAAAATGGAATGTAACATTCGTTTAAAAAACTAGATTCTGAAAATATAAATTAAATACAAATGCATTGGTGATTTGTTATTAATGATTTTTTAGTTACTTTTTTAACATATATTTATGGTATCTTGAATTTTAAAAAATTTTTCAATATTTTACTTTTCATTATTTCCTCAAAATATCTAATACAAATTAGCCTTATAGGGGACATATCAAAGTATAAAGTATTAATGCTTATAAATTTTTAATTAACGTTATACTATGTTATCCAGAAATTTTGAACCACAATTAAATTATAATAATTGAGCTCTGGTGTATCTCTTTCGTAACTTATATTATGTACCACAGGAGAATTTAAAACCTCGGTTTCTGTAACATATAGAATCATTAGTCTATAGATATTTAATGGAATGGGATCCCAAACTCTTGGCCCGATTTGAACATAGAATAAGAATCCAGCATTCAGGTGACCTCGGTTACCTCAATAAAAATATTCCTAATATACACTACATAATGTTGTACTAAAAATAAAGACAGTTTCCGTAAAACGAGTTATTTGTGTGTCTTTTGAACCTAAAAACTAATATAAAGACAAATTTTAAGTCAATTCCTACTTAAATCAACAAAAAAAATAAAAAGAATTATTTTAGTTACTTTTTATTAAATAATTACAATTAAAATAAATATGTATACACATATGACAGAATCACAGTACTAAGTGGCAAAATAGAAAAGGAATTTTCTTGCAATTTTCCATTTTCTTTTTATATATGGTGTTAGACTATCTTTGTTTGTTTATTACTATTTATTCATTAATTAAATTTAATTGTTCTAATAAAATAGTATAGTAAAAAAGAAATCACATTCACAGAAATTAGGCCATTCCAGGTGGTATTCGAACCCACTACCTTTGTATTAGAAGTTCAATGCGCTTTCCATTGTGCTACAGGGACAAAACGGACGATTTTCCTTTCTATATATGCTGTTGAACTATTATTTTTGTTTGTTACTATTTAATCAATTTTTTTAATTTAATGAATGAATTAATATTTGAAAAAACTGAAAATTTAACAATATATATATATATATGACATGTTTTAAGTCAGAATCAGACTTAGATTTAAAAAAGATCTTTGTTTGATGAAATCTACACAAGCACTGACGCTGAGAGGCAGAGAGAAAAAAGAAAGCCCCCGTGAAAACTAAGTCAGTTAGCACTTAAAACTCCAATGAGGTAAGTATCGCAGCTTTTATGATTCTACTTGAAAGTTAATGCTGACATATAGGGCTATTAAATCTAACGGTCTGGAATTAGACATGTTTATTGGCTAACCATATGTTCAGAAGAATTAAATGGGTGGTTAATTTGATTCTTGAAGTTGAAATGAAAAATATAAGTTAAGTGCTAGATCGGGAATTTAATTTCTAATCTAATTTAATTATCCATACATATATATAGGTAGAGTATGAACTAATAGTAGGAATTGAAAAACAGGACAAAAAGCTCTTAATTTTAGAAGGAAACACAATCGATGGATCATTCATTTTTTACTCTTTGTCAGTGATTCGTCAATTACAACTTATTACTTTTCAGTCGTATTCATTTCTTAAACGATGCAATAATTATATCCTAATACTTACATGCCAAATATCACCTTTTAATTTATAATTCGGATAAGAAATTCTATTAATAAGTTGGCATACAAAGTTAAGATAACATCGTTTTTTTTCGATGCTCACATTTAAAAGAATAAAATATATAGCAAAATTCTTATTTAAAAATGGATTAACTTCAATAAACCCTTATGAAATAATAACGCTTACTACTATTTTTAAAATTAATTGAGTATACATGACAATCGAAGGAAACTGCGAATATCCCTCTCGTAATTTTTGTGGAAATTTTTCCCGCATGTTAATCCTCAATTGTAGGTGTAAAATATTGTTCGCCATGTCTGAAAGATATCATTGATCTGATTCTCTAAGATGGAGGATAATTAGATGGATGGAAATAGGATAATCATAAGGTGTGCTTCTCTTAATACACTGCTGGCCTACGTAAATGCAACACCCTGAAGGAAGCATGCAAATAACATGAAATTTACAACATGCATTTGCGGAGGTGAGGTATGCAAATGATCAGAATTTCAGCGCAGACACACATCACGCGCACCTCTGGCGCCACCTTAAAGCGCTATTTAAGGCTTGGAGATTTCGACGATTTTAAGTTCTGCAATTTGTGTGTTTTTTTTTTTAAAAAAAACGATCAATTATGTCTCGTAGAAAACAGCGATCAGTTTTTACCAAGTATACGAGTTCGACAGAGGAAGGATAGTGGCCTACCAAGATTGTGGATTATCTTTCAGGGAAATCGGTAGTCGTGTTGGACGAAACCAAACAACTGTAATACGGCTATATGACGGTTGGATGCAAGAGGAGAGGACCGACGTGGTCGGTCACATCCACCTCAGTGCACCACTTCACGTGAGGACAGGCAAATTATGCGTATGGCAGTGACGGATCGCTCAGCCACATCACGAACCATAGCACAGCACATTGAGTCTGTAACACACCATTCAGTGTCTACGCGTACCATTCGACGCCGTTTACAGCAAAGTGATCTGTCCGCAAAACGTCCATTGCTTGGTCTACCATTGATGCAGAACCACAGACGTCTCCGCCGCCAATGGTGCGATGAAAGAAGGATGTGGGCGACAGAATGGAATGAAGTTGTCTTTACTGACGAATCACGCATCTGTCTGCAACACCACGATGGTTGGATTCGAGTCTGGAGACACCGTGGAGAGAGGATGCTGAACAAGAGGAAAGACCAAATCTACTTTTACAGTGTGCAGTCATCATCACAATTACGGATGGATTTTCTGCAAAATGACCATTTTTGAAATCGATGTTACAGAATTCTCGTTTACGGTCATGAAGTTATACTCTATTACTTTATCAAGTGGTCTAGTAAAGTTTGAGCACTCGCGTAGCTAGTCTTGAATGGGCCCTGTGTCAAACCTTCTTGAAGGCATTTTTGGGCATCTCTTAATCTTTATTCGGTCGAACATTTTTGGGACTGCCTTAACATACCGGTTGCATACCTTCCCTTGCCTATTTTATTGCAAGAAGTACTCTGTGGTAATTATATAAGTTGAAACAACGGTTACTCTATGGCTGTACATAACTTACACCCTGTATTCATTGCACCAATAGCTTAATTTACTCCACAGAAAATTACATTAAATAACTGTTAAGAGCACATTCCTTCCAGATTTAATAATATTCATCATGTGTTTAAACACAAATGACTGGTAACTTAATTTTTTTAGATTAGTGTAATAACTTTTACAGAATTTGTAAGGTGGTTTAATTTTGTTTGAAAAATTAATTACTTGGCTTCTATGTGAACTACTGTACGAAAATTGCTTTTGTAAAACTTCTACTAACCGTTACCCCTCCGCTTCACTAAATATTTCATGGTGTTGGAAAATATATACTGTTTATATACATGTAAAAATTACTGAAATCTGAGTTCTAGCATTAAGAATTTGATTGTATTGAAAAATATACCTACTACTCTAGCCTCTTGATATAAAAAAAACGGAACTTCTAATGAATAATTTCTAATAATCTCTAAAATTGAAGTAGAATGATTTTTTACACTCTCGCAATCCAATAAATAACCTAGTGGATTTCCGCAAAACCAATTTTTAGTGGTTCTCAACTCCGTAAAATAAACATGCATGACAAATTTTGTCTAAATCTAATAGAGCAAAAATGGAATTTTTACTATCAATACACCTCCTAAACTCACTGAGAGCCGATTTCCAAAAGACCCATTCGTAGTGGATTTCTATTCAACAAAAGTAACATGCAAACCAGATTTCATTATTATAGACCCAGTAGTTCGTAAACGGGAACTTTTTTGTCAATACGTCTCAGTAAAACCGCATCTTCTCCCATAAGTCAATTTCCGTAAAATCCTTTCTTAGTGGAACTATATTCAACAAAAGAAACATGCTATACAAATTTCAAGTAGGTAGCTCTAACAATTAAAAAATAGGATTTTTTTCTATAACTCCCCTTGACCAATCGCAACCTCCCTTTGGGGTAACCTTCGCTAAACTCTTTGTTTCAGGAACTATATTCTATGATGGGAACATGCCTACCAAATTTCAAGACTGTATGTCTAATAATTTAAAAGGGAAATAATTACTCATAATGCCCCTTAATCCCCTGCAACACCCCTTGGGGTCAATTTTCACAAAACCCATTTTGTCACAAATCTCTACTCCATGAAAGGAATCTGGGTATTAAATTTCAAGACTGTACGTCCAGTAGTTTAAAAATGGAAATATATTTTTAACGTCCCTTAACCCCCGCTACGTCCCTTGAAGTTCAATTTTCACCAAATATGTTCTTAGCGGATCTCTACTCTATGAAAGGAACATGCCTACCAAATTTCAAGTCAGTAGGTTTAATAGTACCTGAGATATCGTGATGAGTCAGTGAGTCGCTTTTCTCCTTTCTATGTATATATAAATGAGAGGGAGAATTAATTTTGAAAACGTTACGGAATCAGTAATGCAATTTTAATCCATTCTAAATTTAAACTAGTGTATATTTACTTTTCCTGTCTAATATTTGCAATAGCAGGCAATTTTAATCAAATTAATTAGTCATTAGCCTCTCATTAATTTGTTCTTTAATAACTCAAAGTTCAGTTCATAAGCGCTAGAATTCATACTAGATAAATATTTCAAGTTATCTACTGATTATTTCCTAAATCTATGTTAGATGGCGAATGTGACCATTACGTCTCAAACATAAAACAAGGTTAATTACAGATCCATAATCTGCAAGTATTCTTCTTGTTCGCTGGACATGTGGAAAAATTTTAACCGTAATGATACTGAGCACTGAAATTTAGTTTAATCTTTGCTTGAAAAGTAAACAAAATTATAATTTTACTGATCAAAGCATCGCGGCTTATTTAAAATCAGTGTAAAATGTTAAATATTCATCGAAATATTAAAAATTAGTTACTTATAAATTGAAATAACATGGAATCACTTTTCTAAAATTATTGTAATCGAATTTAAATAAAAATAAATGCTGCAAAATTTGATGAATTATCTAAATAACCAGATTTTTAAAAACAGTAGAGTAAACTTTCTTGTCTATTTTAAAATGTACGCATGAGAGATATTTTCAAATTATAAACAACATTGGACAATACATCAGAGTCTAAAGAGAGCTACAATTTAAGACTACTTTCCTCAAGCCTTTCAATGATTCGCCACGCTTTTCATTATTCAAACGTTGTGTGTAGTCATTTTAGCTATTACAGATTTCCAAATTCTAAGAAAAACACCATGAAAATCATTGAAGTGTGTGAACGATTGAGGTGCAGAAATTGACATGCGCGCCAACAAAGCATTGTGTACTATATGTTTATTGTGTATAAAATCGACTATATATATATATATATATATATATATATATATATATATATATATATATATATATATATATATATATATATATATATAGTGTCTGGGCTTTAAGTGTCCAAATGTACTGACTCAGAATGTAATAAACTGTTCATCCATGGATTGCAAACTCTCCAAGAGGTTTTGGGTCTAGTCCGATTGGCCGCACGTGTGAACATTATTCGGCAATTGCAGACGATAAACTTTTTACAATGACTTCATTAGTACAGATGTGGATGCCACAGTAAAAAGCGCAGTGCGTACTTTGGTTAACGGAATTTAAATCAGGCACAGGTGTACAGCAACGTGTTCGAACAGAATGGAATGTCGTTATTGGCTTACCTTATAGACTTATCAGGACTCCTGCAAAATGAATCCCGCACACGATCAACAGCGTCTTCTATCACGAAAACTGAAGGATACTTGACAGTTTGAGATACCAAAGTTTCCATCTCCTTTAAAGTTCTGTCTCATTGATGGATAGATTTTGATGCCGGAGGGTCGATATTCCATTCTATTTGAACACGTCACTGTACACGCGTGACTGATTTAAATTTCGTTAACCAAAGTACGCACTGCACCTTTTACTTTGGCGTCCACATTTGTGTTAATGAAATCAGTGTAAAAAGCTTATTGTCTGCGATTACCGAATAATGCGTGCACTTGCGGTAGATCGCACTAAACCCAAAAAATCTCGGATGGGGTTTCCAATCCATGGATGAACAGTTTATTTCATTCTAGTGGGTAGAAGTGATTACTTTTGGATACTTTAAGCCCGGACACCCTATACGCTGTGTAACTAATTTATCATTAGTTGATTTATTATTTATTAATGTCAAACTATAACGCAATTTGAAGACTATTAACGATAGACCTTGTAAATTTGATCCTCCGTCAAGTGACAAGGACGATGACAGAGTCTACATTTCAATCATCCACACTAGCCACTCAACGTGAATATTTCGAGCTTCGACAGGTTTAAAATGCCTAAATCCCTTTACATGACGATTCTCCAGTAACACAAGGATTCCAACCCCCAACTCTACAGAAGCAAAATCCTCCAGGAGTTTACTATCATGACTATTATAATTTTATAGCTGGCTCTGCCTTCAGGCACTTCGAGATTTTAAATACCGTACTTATATCTTTAGAAAATGGATTAGCTGGAAGCTTAAAGCAAGTGCTTAGTTGAACTCAGAAAAAGAATTTCTGTTTATATATATATTGAATAATATACATATTTTTTTCTTAATTATATATATAAATAAGTAATATAAAAAATTAAGTCAATTACTACTTAGGTCAAAAAGGAAAATATTTATTGTAATTACTTTTTATTAAATAATTACAATCAATATAAATATGTATACATAGGACAGATTCGGAATATTAAGTGGCAAAATAGAAAGCTATTTTCCATTTTCCTATCTATATATAGACCAGTGTTCCGCAACCCCAGGTCCACGGACCGGTACCGATCCGTGAATCAAATACTACCAGTAAACACAAGAAACATTAAATTATTTCTCTTTTATTTACTGTGGTATATATTTCTTAGGTTTGGGCTACTTTTTATGAAATCACTTAATATTCCATGTTAAAAATCACTTTATATTCATTTTTTGGTGTAGCTATATTTTATTCAGAAGTCACGATTAAATACAATAAAATTATAATTATTAAATCAAAACAGTCTAAAATATAAACAATCAACATCCTCCCTCTCAGCGGGCCGCGGTAAAATTAACAAATGTTGACCGGTCCGCGGCGATAAAAAGGTTGCGGAGCACTGTGTTAGACTATTTTTTGTTATTGTTTATTCATTCATTAAATTTAATTATTCTAGTAAAATAGTATAGTAAAAAAGAAATCACATGCTGAGCAATTAGGCCATCCCAGGTGGGATTTGATCCCACTACCTTTGGATGAGAAGTCCAAAGCGCTCTCCATAGCGCTACAGGGACAAAACTGACGGTTTTCCTTTCTATGTATGCTTTTGAACTATTATTTTTGTTTGTTACTATTTATACATTAATTAATGAATCATGAATTGAAAAAACTGTATTAGCATCAAGTGTCATCCACTACGTTTTAAAAAAATGTGTTTGAATTTGAATGGATAAATCGAAAATATTTTATTAATGATTGAAAGTATGAAAAAGATATATATATATATATACAAAGGGAGAGAGTGAACTAATAGTAGGGATTAAAAAAGAAACCTAAAAGTAAATTGATTTAAGGAGACGTAACTTTTGAGTTGCAAATTGAATAAATTTTTACTCGATTTCTATAAAAGCAGCATTTTTTACTAATTACCTAAAACCTTCTATGCACATACTATTACCTATTAGAAGTCTGATTAATTTAAATTGTTTGTTAATACAATTACTATTACATAAAAAGAGGTTTTCCTTTTTCTACCGCAATTTTTCAGTCCATTGATTTAAAAAGATCTTTTTAATTGAAAAAAAAACAATTTCGAATTAAAAAATCTAATTAAGGCATCACAATTAATACAAAGTAGCATTCAATTATCTTTGTATTTCTAGTCTCTATGCTCCCTAGTTCATCCCCCTCTTTTTTTTATGCACAAGTTTATTTAATAATGTAACTTGATTTCAAACTCATTACCCATAGAAAATAATAAAATAATCTGTCTAAATAAATATCTCCAATAGAAAAACTTTTGAATACATTTGACTGTAATCATCTGAATATATTTGATTTATTTTATTATTAATTTCACACTGTAAAAAATAACCCTATTGTTGTAACACATTGCTGTTAGTGTTTGGGAGCTCGAGCAAAGACTAGCCGTAGCACTTTAAAAACAGTTTTATTACTATCTTCACTTAATCAACCAACACAATTAAAGGTAAGAAATGCACTCAATAATAAAACTGGAAGAGCAATCGCATAGGCTTAATTCAACTAACATATAAATAAAGGTACTTAACTGAAGACTGGAACGCTCTTGACTCCTACGCTTGAATTTTCTTTAAATATCTTGCTTAACTATACAATTTCCGGTCGTAATCTTTTTCACAATTCAATATCAATCTATAACCGTCAACTATCAACCATTGACCATCATCGCTAACTCTAATACAAACGTTTAAATAGAAGTATTCATTTGCTTTAATCTCGTTTTCTTCCCCGAGAAAGGTTTTCAACTGAACTTACATTTAAAAAGAATAATTTGACTCAAGAGGATTAGTAGAAGATGCGCGGATAGACCCGTTACAATACCTAGTACGCTATTGGTAATGTACCTCATAATTTTGAATTACCATCAAAGGGAAACACATTTGACATAGTACCTTTCTCACCAAACTTTCATACCATGCTAAAAGGAGGACTTTGACCCAGACAAACTTAACACTTATCCACTCATCTGCACGGCAGTCTTAGGTGGCACCAGGAATAGAGTAAGTGAGAGTTTATTAACTTCGCACTATAACATAACACGGCAGCTATTGACGACGGACCTCGCAAGTGTAAACCTTGGTTAAGTGACGAGGATAACACCTAACAAGAATCGAACCTATAATATTTGGTCAGGATGGGGGTTCTGTATCCGAAAGTTTCGTCTGCATCTCGATATCGGAATTCAATCTGCTTGAACCAGACTACACATTTGAGAGTTTTCTCTTGGGGCACACACTCACAAATCCATACTTTTTTTTATCAAAACCCACCATCTGTAAAACAAAAAACTCCACGAATTTATTTTTCACATGTTGAAGAACGTTAACTAGTACTTGGTACAATTTTAATGTTATTAAATTCTAGTCGTAGTATCTCCTCCTCGTGATGAGTGAGGTGTAGATCTCGCTCATCATTGAGATTCCCGAGGGACCCGAACGCTGCATGGATAGAAGTCATTGAATCGAACTTGAAAGGATGGCAATCAAGAAATATGAACAGTTCACTTTTATTAAGTAAAATGCTCGAAATGACTACACGTGGCCATGGGTAGCCTAGTGGTTAGAGCATCGGACTCCAGACCTGAAGGCCTGGGTTTGATTCCCGATGCCACCAAATACCCTCCGGAGTACATGCTCGTTAAATAAGTAGCTCCGAAAGTGGCTGTGTTGTGGGCTGAATCGCGAATGCAGGGGACTGGAGAATATTTCCCTCCCCTTCACTTCCATGCCAAAATTGTGGAGGTGGAGATAGGTGATGTCTCCATCTATCGTCCCTTCGGGAAATTTCGACGAACTAATTCGTAATGTAACTTGTATGTTGCTTAACGACAGGCGTACTTCTAGCCCCTAGCCACGATGAATTTCGTGGGCCTCGATCTGACTACGTCAGACAGGTGGCAACAACAATGACAACAATGCATTATCCAGTCAAGGTAAACTAAAAGGAAGGAATAAATTTGACCTTATCTCAATAAGATGCAACTCCTCGACCGTGACAATTTGAAAAACTCTGTAATCTTGAATACTGGAAATACGACAAAGATGTCTAGATACGAATCATTATGGCAATACCGTCAACAAGAGAGCCTCTACGATCTTCTCTATTCCTCAGACTATATGTTATTCGATAGTGATATGCATTTGTATAGAGGCGTTGTTCTACCTTAAAGAGTGCCAATTTAGCTGGACGGAAGAAAAATCCATGTTAAAGAATCGAGGATAGTCCCTTTTTTACCCTCTTGTAGTTGTGAAGATAATTCAAGTACATACAACCTATATTAATTACTTTAATACATTTGAGAGTTAATGTTGTATAAAGTTCTCAAAATCACTTATGGCATCACGATCCTTGACATCTGTGTTCTATATTTGAGATTAATGCAATGCTTCTCAAACTTTAAATATTTGCGACTCCAATATTCAATCATAATTTTTATCGTCCCCTCCTTCCTTACAAATAATAATGGATTGAATTCAATAATACTACACTTTGGCACTAAAGCTACAATACGACTTTAACCTCTTAAGTATTCCAGGCGTATATATACGTCTAGCTCAACCGGTGCATTAAATTACCCAGACGTATATATACGTCTTTCCGAAGTACGATTTTTTTTCTGTGCATTGCTATTCATAAAATTATTCCGAAGGCTTTGTAATACAATAAAAGGACCTTGACAGTGTTTGCGAAGGATTTACTTTTATCAGAGGATTTTCTTATTTATTTTCCCCTCCAATACATCATATACGCTAGCCTACGTGGAAAACGGAAGCATTGGGGAGCGAATCGCGTGACTTTTAATCAGTAGTTAAGTGATTATTTATAAGCCGTACAAATTATCAAGGTATGTTAATTTTTTGTACATAATTTTATATATCATAAGCCAATGGGGTCACTGGTAATTATTATACGTGTTCTTAGCTGAGCATTGTTAAATTAATTATACAATACTTTGCGCAGTACTGATGCATTTATGAGTGTATTATATCAGTGCAAATAGCGATTTTATTTTTTATTATGTCAGAATGTAGTTTATTTGCTTACTCCCAGTAAATTAATAATTTTTTTAATAATCCTTTGTTTTCAACTTTTCAATAGGCTCATGTCCCCCTCGTAGAGTTATTACGTCTCCTAGGAAGGAGCGCCCCACAATTTGAGAAACGCTGGGTTAATATCTACTCCTTAAATGTAAATCATCTTTTAGTAGTACTATTAATTAAAAATCCTAATTTCTCTTAAGCTAGTTATGAAGATATTCCAAACTCAGTAATAATAAACTGCGTATAAATAAAATCAGAAAAACTTTTTTTTTCTAGTATGATACTTTTTAACATGATTAATTTCTATAAATTGTTTTATGAAAAGTGTTATATATTTTTTTTCAAATACAACGTCTTTCTTTTTAAAGGGGTTTTGATACCTCTTGAATCGACAAAAACTAAAAATAATGAAATAATAAAATAAACACGTCTTGCTTCCACCTTTTAAACTCTCATTATCTTACAACCAAGATCAAGATTAAATGTTGAACAAAATTAAATTCCTTTGTGTTTTTCTGCATATCATCTATTACAAAGAATTGTATTTCACTTAGAAACCGAACATTGAATCATGTGGAAGTGGAGAAAATCTCGAAAAAAAAATCACTTAGGATTGCAATAAGAGAAGATTGAACAAGCCAAATTGAATTCCATTCTATTTCATCAAAACATGATAAAAATGTTCTGTTTGTTTTTAACTTTTTTGGGGAGGACTATACTTCTTTTTTAGAAGGATCTCTCTCCAAAAAATACCATTCCTAGCAATTCTCCTCCCCCTTATCCTTTTTTAAAAAAATTTTTTAAATGTCTCTATTTAATAGAAAAAAACTTTTCTTGATTTTATTCTCTTTTTGTTGCTAAGGATGGTGTACATATTTTATTTCCTTTCATTTTACTTTATCAGCAGACTTTTAGTTTTGAATTAAAAAATCCTTAATTACTATTTTCTCTTCCGCTTATAAGCGTAGTTAAAATATTATCGCAGTCAATATTGAAATCATTATAATATTTACTTTTATTATTACCTTTTGATATATTTTAAAGAATTTTATATACTATAAATTTAGGATATAAAATTTTTTAACACATTAGTAGTAACACATTTACAGAAGCGCGTGTTATGTATCTGGAAATTTAGATTAGTATTTAATATATTTACTCAAAATATTCCTTAAGTTAAAATTAAATTTTATCAGTGTTTTTTTACCCTTTAAATTTGACATCATTTTAATTTAGATTCTAACAGAGATATTTTTGAGATAACAGAATAATTTGATTTACATTAATTCTTTTCTTTTTTCAATCCTATTTTATTACCAAATTGTTTCTAAAATGTATTAAATCTCCACTTTACAGGCTTGTTTTTGAAAATCAATGTTATTTATGATTTTCAATAGTTTACACTATACTTCCATAATCAATATTAAAATAAAAATTAGTTAAAATTATAGCAGCATACACACGTGCGTATTTGCAACAAAAGATATAATCAAGAAATACGAAGTAGACAGTAGCGTGCTTTTTATTGCATTCTTGAAGAAAAATGTTGATGTCATAGAAGTAATTAAATTAATTTTTATACGTAGTCTGTTCTATAAGTAATAAAACTAATTTTACTGCCGCAAAACCACTCATCGGAATGCTAATTTCTGAGGCATAAGAAAAATTTGTTGTCTGTATTAACAAAAGCTACCGATAGATGGCGTGTACAGACTTGTATTCTTGAGTATCACGTGATCAATCTGAAGCATGTTTGTGGGCGTCTACGAGACGCGGCCAGTTGTCGAAATAAAAGCAAAAATTTGCAAAAATTTGCAAAAATCTTCATTGGAGACCTTTGATATCATACGATATGATTAAAGACCGAAACAATAAGACAACAATATCTTAAAACGCTTTGTCATAGCAGACGAAGCTTGGTTGTATTACTCTGATCCAAACATAAAACAACAAAGCAGTGAACGGAAACATCTATCGTCACTTACTTTCGAGGAAGCAAAAACTGTGAAATCGGCTGGTAAAGTTATGACCATAATTTTTATTATTTTGAAGGAATTGTGTATCAACACGCTGTTGAACCCATTACCACCGTAAACGACTCGTACTACAAGAATGTCCTGTGAACAATAGTACAGCACGTTAAACGGAAACGTCCATTGCTTCGAAATGGCTTCCTACTGAACCATGACAATGTCCGACCACATATTGCTCGTTGCATACTAGATTTTTCGCAGCAGAACACAACGTAGAGATTTTACCACATCCTCCATACAGTCCTGATCTCACTCCATGCGATTTCTGGCTGTTTCCTCAACTTAAGAAACCATTACGAGGCAAACGTTTTGCAAGCAATAAAGCATGTGCAAAGGTTGTGGAGGTGGTTTTGAAACAGCTCTCACAAAACGGACTCTTACATGTTTTTAAGAAGTGGATATAACTTTGGGATAAAGGCATTATATACGTTCCTCGGAAGTTATTTTGAAAAAAAAAACATGTGTGTAAATGATGACGATTAAAGGTATTCTGTTTTTTATAATTTTAGTCTTATTACTTATTGCACAGCCCTCGTATATTAGCGTAAGAATTGGTATTAGAGTGAGAGCGAAAGAAGTGCATATTATATTTATGTAAGATTAAAAAGATAAAAGCACATTTGAGGAGGGGGGAGTTAATGTTATAATGTTATATACTTTACTCAAACTGTGATTTATTTTCTTTGAAAAAAATTAAGTTTTCTAAGCTGTGTTTTAATTTTTTAATTACTTCTACAATTCATACACTCGTAAGAGCTCATGCAATTAAAGAGCCCGAATGACGCTGATTTTCAATCCTCATGTTAACATTTATGTATAAAACATTTACTGTAATATTCAGCGTATTATGAACTCCCTCCTCCCTCATTCCTTGTTTATAGGAAGATATCTGAAATGTACATGTACCATGCTCGTTTGTTTTGAAGTCATTTATTCCAGATGTTATTCCAAGCTTTAGAAAAGATAGTACACTTCTAGAACTACAACTCTTTAAGTTTCGTAAGTATGTCCTTTCTGTGAAATAAACATTATTTCGAAGTGCGTAGAAGTCTCATTTTCTTTTATGCTCATATCTTTTTTTTTTTAAAAATTTTTAAAACGATCATTTTTATATCTGGCTTATAACGCGCACCCGTTAATTTTAATCTTACTTGATACGTTAAAAAATCGCGTTATAACGGGATTTTACAGTGATTTATTTCGTAAAAAAATACCTAAGAAAAGAATAAAAACAATAAAATATGGGAATTTTTTTATAATAATTATTTGAGATACTTTTGACATTATTTGATTCTTGTTTCTTTTAAAATGGACTGCTATAAATTTATATCTAATAAAACTCAAATTTGAATGAAAAAAATATTAATCTAACTACGATCAAAACCAAATAATTTCCTACTTTTTATTCGTCAAATTATATCAGAACTGTAAATTTGGGGCTATAAAATTAGGGCTTAAGGAGTACTGACCACTGAGGTTCATGCACGAGGGTGCAACAGCACATTTTTCGACTGCGGGGAGTAACCATCTCTATGCTACAAATCTCAGGAGAGGAATTGGGTGCGGCTGGCCTGTTGCTTGACCTATACACTCCCCGGACATCTCAATCCCATACATTTCTTCTTCTGAAGCCATTTGAAATCGTTTGTCTATAAGACACCGGGGGCTGCACTGAAGGATCTCATGTCCCTGATCCCGTCGCTTCACCTGACATCGCCAGCACACCGGATGTGTTTGAACGTGCCCGTCAGTGTCGGTTGTGCTATGACCTACGCAGCTCCTACTTCGAACAATTCCTGTGACAACCAATTGTCGTTACATTTCTGATATCCAGTGGTGATGCATCGTTCGTAATGCAAACACGCTTTACATCTAATTAATGTATTTCTTATTGCTTCTTGTCCTTTTTCATTGCACTCGACATCCCACCATTCATAATTGCTTTTGCGAATTACTCCGACTTAACGTGATTTGCAACTACTTATTCTATGGTGATTTGTCATCCCTATACTGCCGACTATCACCCCTCTGAATTTGTCCGTCGAATTCGGCACCATGTATAATTTGCGCATTTTCCCTTTCCTAGTATATACCACCGTAGTTTAAATAAACAAGTGTAATATTAAAAACATTTATTTAAATCAATTCCTATTTAGATCAACAAAGAAAAATTTTATTTTAGCTACTTTTTATTAAATAGTTACAATTAATATAAACATGTACATACATAGGACACAATCGCAACATTAAGTGGTAATTAATTTTTATTAATTATCATTAAAGTATTGTATTGTCATCCAAAACAATCGTGTATGTAAAATTTCAGTTCAACTGAAGGCTTTAAAACGTTAGAAAAAAACCATTTTCAAGTTTTGACACAAGTCGCCAAAAATGATGCCAACGTGGCTGTATTTGTAATTCTTTGAATAATTAGTTTTAATCAATTAATTTTTATTAATTATAGCTCAAAATTATTGTATTGCCATTCAAAATAATCATGTATATAAAATTTCATCTCAATTGACCGTATTTTATTAACGATTGAAAATTCCACCAAGATAAATAAATAAACAAATAAATAAATATATAGAAATTGTGAGCTAATAGTATGAGTTGAAAAATAGGCAAGTTTATCAGAAAAGATGAACCCGCTTTTAAAAAATCATATTATTGAAACTACTGCGCATATTACAATAAGTGATAGATAAAAAGAAATATACTAAGTTTTTCTCGCCGTTGATCAACAGGTTGTAGCACATTCAAGGTCACTCTGGTTAAAAACTCTAACATGGCGACAGTAACAAAGAGCTTTTGACTACGCGAGTTGCCCCCTGTGAGCTTGGAATGCCCAAGAAAAAGGTATGGAGAATTTCCCACAAATAATTAAATTTCAAGCCTTATCATTGACAATTGATACAACAAATAGCAAAAAACAGTAAGTAAGCATTTATACATCATTAAAAATCATTTTGATAAAGTGAAGCTACGAAATGTATGGAACGAATTGGATTGCAGATTGGATGCATGCCTTGTAACAGAAGGGTCGCACATCCAAGATTTGTCACTGAAAATAAAATTTAGTATATTTCCCTTTACATTCATGTATCACTTATTGTAATAGGCGCAGTAGTTCCCATAATCTGATTTTTTTAAATCAGGTCCATCTTTTCTGATAATCTTCTATTTTAATATTTTGTCGCATATTTATATATTTTATTAGTAATAAACCAGTTAATTAAAGTATTCGACTACTTGCGACAACTTTTTTTTTGAAAAAAGGGAGATATGGGGTTTTTTGTGATTTTTAGATTTATTTAGTATATTTTAAGGAAAGAATCATAAAATTGAAAACAAAAAAAATTATTATTATTAAAATGGGAAAAAATTGGTGAAAATGTACAAAAAGTTACATAAACGGGGCCCGCTCTATACAAAAATGTTTTTAACAAATTTTCAATTTTTCAGTTTTAATGTGTTACTTCGTTATTCATGTTTAAAATGACCTTCAGGATAATAGATAGTTTAATTTTTTAAAAAAACTAGAGCACTCTATTTTAGTGACTATATGTAATTGCTTAAGAAAACAGTGATTATATTCACATAAAGGACTGTAAATTTTAAAATAAAACAGTTATTGATAAATCTGAAGATTAAAACACTTCTACTGCTATACGAAATATTCTCAAAAAATTTCAGCCAATTATTTTCAAAACTTTTTTAGCAATCGCTGTCCCCGTTTGAATTTTGCAAAAAAAACCCCTTTTAGAGTAAAACGCATTTTAAAGTCTGACATCTTGTGTAAAGTTATGGCATCTTCTTTTATTAAAACACTTATAGTTTTTGTTCTAAGGAATGGACATTAAAAAGCTTGGTATTTTTATTAAACTAATAAGATGGTCTATAAAATAAAATTATAAAAAAAGTTCGTCAATTTTTGAAAAAAATCATGATTTTAGGGTAGTCGGATACCTTAAATTACGGCAAAATTACATACAATAAACCATATAGAGCTATTAAAGTTAATATAAAGCCCTGTTTATTATTATTGTAATATTCATAACACTCAGGGTTTTTTTTTCTCTTACTTAAACTGCACCATCTTCTTAGTGAGAACAAAAGCAGAAGAGAGAGATTAAACTCCCAGACCTCTATTCATTTAATTAAATTACTTAATAATATCTTAAGATTCTCGCCACTTTTTCCCCTCCCCGGCATTGTTTTAAACACTAACTCCTGGCAACACGCGTGAAATAAAGCGATAATTTCGCAAACTTCCAAGTGCTTTCAAAACACCCTTATGAAAAAAAATATATATGTATATATGTATGATGATACACAAAAGAAGCACAAAAACGGGATGAGAGAAAATTAAGAAAACACGAGGGCGAAAGACCTCCACTAAAAGAAAAGCCTCGGTTTAATTAGAGTTAATTTTTAAAAAATACATCTGTCACTGAGAATATCTCGGGTCAACGAAAACATGAGAGAAAAGAGTGTAAAATAAAAAATTTTTAGAACAGGGGCAACCATCTGTAAAGGAAAAACAAGTGAAAAGAAAATGTTTTAAAGCTTTCAACGGCCAGACAAGGGATCGTTTCCAAATGATGGACCTCACTCCCTTGTTTTCTTATTTTCATGGGTGTTTAGAATGGATTACGTTTTTCGAGAAAAAAAATCTAGCTACGAGGAAAAAAGTAAGTATAATGGATGACTGAACCAATTTTCTAATGTAGTAATTCACGCGATCTGAGAGTTCTTTTTCTCGGTTTTCTAAATTAGTCAATAAAACTTTCGATTCTACGATCAGTCTGCAAAAGGTTTTATTTTTTTCTTTTTCGCCAGATCTCAAAACGAGTTATCGGCGATTGAAGCGAATTCTGAGGAGAGCAATGTGTCAGTGGTGTTTTTAATATGGACAAAACGACTGATGTTTCTTATAATTTTTCTTCTTGCAGCGTCAGAATTTATGTTATTTAAACCAGACGAAACATTTTTTTTTTTTTTTTTTTTTTTTTTTTTTGCAGAAAGACTTGTAGAGAAATATGTGAGTCGAAATTCGATCATCCGAATTGTCTTTAACCCTAAATGAAAGATATTTTTTTTTCAAAAAAGCTTAACCTTCACGTTTCTTTCATTTGATTATTTTTTCTGTTGTATTAATTTGATGTTATCCTGTGCGTTTACAGGTAGGTCCCTTGCTTTAGCTGTATTCGTAATTAACAATTTTGCTTGTAAAACTTTCAAGGACGTCATTTTTTAAAAGCTTTAAAAAAGACGTCAATTGCATTCTTTAACACAGTAATTTAATTGTAATTAGTCGTTCGAAAATGTGGCTCCATGCGTGTAGAGATTCATTATTGCATCATGGCATATTAATTCAAAAAAATAATTTTTTCTGCACGGTATATTTGTATTATTAATTCAAAATACAGTCGAACCTCTTCATAACAAATTTCTGTATTGCGAATTTTTCTCTATAGCGAGCTTTTTCCTGGAACCTTGAACAATTCACGATTTTCTTCGTAAAATAACATCTCTGTAGAGAAATGCATTTTCTATATAGCAAACTTTTTCTCTTGCGATTCAATTTTTGTTCTCCCTTTTTTAAAGTATTTCTGAAAACATTTCAAGTTATTCTCTCTTTAACACATTTTATGGTGGTCATAAATCTTAAATAGGTTTTATTCGGGGCCTAACTGGCTGAGAGCAATATATTTCTGGACGTTTCATCAAAGAAACGCAACCGTTAACCCTCTTTGACCAGTTCACTTCGATATCCTTTTTCACTCTCAGAGGAGTTGTCCCTTGTCCCCGTTATCTAATTATAAAATAATGTATGTATGTTTAATATTACTTGAAAATTTTAAATTATAAAATGTCCTTAAAATTCATTCATTTTTGTATAAAATTATTTTCTTAATGTTGAAAATACAGTGAATTCTTCGAACATTCTTTTTTCTTGTTTTCCTTGCAGTTTTTCTTTATTTTTTGATGGGTAAAATATATAAAATAAACATATATTGATTCAAAAAAGCTGTGAATAAATACTTTTTTTAATATATAGTTTTTATGAATTTAAAATATTTGTTTTATGTGATTTATAAAGTATATTAAACGATGAACCTCTATGTAACGAATTTTCCATATAACGAACTTTTTTCCGGGATTTAGCTACTTCGTTATATAGAGGTACGAATGTACTTTTATTAACTATGAAATGTATTAAGAGTAATCCCATTTATATTATATTATTCAATATTCACTTTTTTATTGGGACGCTTATTAAAAATCGTAAAGTCTTATTTCTGAAAAACATTTACTGCTTATAATAATTACCACACACACATTACCAGCTATTATTCAAAGTTTATAATGTACTTCTTTATATTTACAACAGATTCTATGGTTTATAATAGATTCTATGGGAGTAAAACTATCGTTAAACTTGATTAATTATTCCTCACTGTTGTACTAACCTCGTGGGGGTTATTGGTGTTTGGGGATTCGTTAAAAATCAGCCATGACTAGCTCAAATTCCACTTTATTATTTCACAAACTTCAATCAAATAACTCAGGGTAAGAAATGCACAACACTACTAATTAATTATAAGGGCAATCACACTGCGAAAAGGATACTTAATATTTAAGTATAATCTAATTCACTTTCTCCTAGAACACTTTGGACTTCTATGGTCTAATTCACCGTAATCCTGTTAATTGTTGTACGACTTCCGGTCGTTATCATTAAACTCTATCTCATAAAGTATTGTCAATTACCAATAATTGATCCTCCAGAAACTCTACTCGTCGACTAACTATCGACTAGCTCTCAACTATCTTCGCGTATCTGAAAGTCAATGCTTAAATAGAACCACTCATTTGCATGAATCCAGTCTTCTTCTTCGGGAAAAAGTTTTCAATAAAACAACATTTAAAAAGAAATAACTGTATACCAAGAGGAATAGTTACAGGTTCGTGGTTAGACCGTTACACAGTGAAGCAGTACGAGTGTTATACGGGATAAAACACTTAGTTCACAAATCATATCAAATGACGAGGAACACACCCCTGCCCGGAAGCCCTACTACCCAAGCCCTTTACCCCGCTAATGTGAGTATTTCAAGCTTCGAAATATTCAAGAAGTATCACTCTCTCTAAACAATAGAATTTTAGTGGAACAGAGGCCTAAACACATGACTCGACAGAAACACCGGCCACAAGTTCGAGACCATGACCACTCCAGTACCGCAGCTATATTTATTCCTTAAAGTACTAGATAAACTAAATCTTGATGCAACCAATTTCTCTGAAACATTTTTTTTTTTACTTAAGGTATCCGACTACGTTCGGAACCGTGATTTTAAAAAAGCGCATAAATGGATATTTTTCATGATATTTAGTGTCACTTGGATTAGAGAATACATGTATAAAATTGTTTTAAGGACATTTTGACAAAAAAATTATTTAAATATAATATTTCGTCAAAAAATTAACTTAGAATAACCTTTTTTCAAAATGTTCTCATTTTGTGAAAAATCCTTCTATTATAATAATATTTTGCCTGTATATAGCTCAGACCTCTGTACAGAGGCTCAACTGTGATTTTTGAAAAATTCACATTATTTTCAGAGCTATCACCAATTGAAATAATTATCGGTGTCTTTTTACCGATTACTACTATATTTTGTATAAGAAATTCTTCCATGTTATAATGCCAGATATAAATCTAAATTTTTTACTCATTTTATTATTCATCTACTATTCTGTACGTATTTCCTGAGATTTAAAACCGCTGACATATATTACTTTAATTTCATATAGTCAGAATTTACAGCTCATTCAAAAATTAATATATTTATTACATTTATGGCTTAAACAGCACACACATGCTGAATATTGAGATATACCAGTATTTTTACATTTTTCTAATTTGATATAATTTTGAAATCTTTTCTGTAGATAAAGAAATATATCTACAACCATCACATTTTTACACTTAATGTATCAGCCAAGGTTCTAATAGGGTTTTAGACTTAATATTTTTAAGAATTTTTTAATGTAAATCTCATTCTTCAGTGTTTCTATAACTGGTCTGTGTTCTATTTCTGTGAAAAATAGAAATACGAAGATACAGACATTTTTTACAAAACCGAAAAAAATGGAACCAAATGTGTCACAGAAGTGGTTAGAAGTAAATTTTTTTTCATTATTTTACCCACAAATATTTTCCATTATTTTACCAAATTAAGAATTCATTTATAACATGTTCTATTAACAAGCCATAATAATTTGGTATAGTTTTCGAATGATTGATAATGAACTTTTTCCGAATTGCAGGCTACGTTTAAGAACTTCCATAATTGCAATAATACTTAATAATGGTATTTCTAGATAATAGAAGTTTTAATGAATTAGGTATTATTCCAGATCTCTCTATACCTTCAAATGGATATTAATTTTGAAAATAAGTGCTTCGTTTCGGCAAAGCAATCCTTGTTAATTACAAAACCGCGTAGGAAAAAAACACAACCCCCCCAAAAAAATTAATGAGGTAAAAAACAAATAAGGTCTGCACTACTAAAGAGGAGGGGGGGCATTTTATTTTTATTAAAGTAAGAATCAAAATTTTAAATGTTTTTTATGGAGAATGTATTTTTTGACAAAGTTTTATACGCAAAGCCAGTTTACTAAAAGACATAACCAATTTTCCTTAATAGTTTGTTTATACATTACTCAAGGTGCGGTAAAGAAGACAAACAAAGGACTTAGCTCTAAAATTAGCTCTAATATTTTTTTTTAATTTTTAATAGTTTATTCTTATAGAAGATACCCACGCATTCCCATTAAGAAAATGTGCGATCAGCCATAAAGTTTTGTAATTGAAAATATCTCAGTTTTTTAGTTCATTGTCTTCATCAATGTACTCAATATTATATAACTTAAATATTCATGTTAGAATCCCACCCTACACACAATATAGAGAGAGTGTTTTAAATTTTGCTATGATTCTCATCAAATTTTAACAAAATTTTACACTTTATTTTAATCTATATATTTAAGGTATCCGAATACTTACGCCGACCTTTTGTAAAACAAAATGGAGATATGGGGATTTTTTGTGGTTTTTAGATTTATTTAGTACAATCTAAGAAAAATATGTTAAAATTAAGAAGACAAAAAGAAATTATTATTACAAGAAGGGGAAAAAATTGGTAAAATTTTACCGAAAATTACATAAATGCGGCCCATTCTGTAAAAAAAGTTTATGAACAAATTTTCAAATTTTCGATTTTGATGTGTTGCTTTAGTATTAATTTTTGAAATGACCTTCAGGATGAGAAATATTTTAATTTTTAGAAAAACTAGAACACTTCAACTTATGTAGTTATTATATGAAATTGCTTAAAAAAACAGTATTCGCATGAGGCATTGTAAATTTTGCAATAAAACAGTAATTGATAAATCTGAAGGTTAAACACTTCTACTATTATACAGAACATACGCAAAAAATTGCAGTTGATTATTTTCAAAACTTTTTGAGCAATAGCTGTCCCCGTTTGAGCATTTTAAAAAAAAACATATTTCGAGTAAAATGCATTTTAATGTACGGCATCTTGCTTAAAGTAATGGCATCTGCTTTTACTTAAACACTTTTAGTTTTTGTTCTAGTGAATGAAGAATAATAAGCTATGTTTATAAAGCTATTAAGATAGCCTACAAAATAAAATCATAAAAAAATTATCAATTTTTGTCAAAATTTACAATTTTAGAGTAGTCGAATACCTTAAATCGTCATAAATTTTCCGATCAATCTTATTCATTGTGAATCATAAGCATGAAGAAAATACAGCACAAATCTTAATCACGTGGTTTTTTACGAAACCTTACTCCTTACCTGGGCAGTTACCTTAATAAAAAGTAAATTAAATTAATTAATTAAAGTGATTTATCGAACTTGTATAAAATAGTTAAATATTCCCTTTATTCATACTTCTATACACAGAAGAGTTTAAATACAAAATGGATTTATATTTTCTAAACTTATCCAGAATGTAATTGTCTGATGTCTTAAGCTTTTAATTAATGATCCATTGTCAAACGCACTAAGATTTATTAGATAATGTTTCATTGTATTTTACTTCATAATCAACTGTATTCAAAACAAAGTTAATTAGGGGTTAGTAACTACTTAATTATTTTCAATAATACGATACATTTTTGCATTCGTATGTGTGTATGATCAGTCTGTATTAAAGCATTTTCATTTGTAAATTTTAATTCAGATTCATGTAAATATCATCAACACATTTTAAATTACTTTTCTTTTTATCTGAATTCAGATCTCATATTTAAAACATAGAAAAGATATAAATGTAGATAGCAATCTTATTTGCCTGATTTTGATATAATATCACAAGAGAATTTCTAGATCCGGTTACATTTAAAATTTAAAAACTCTTCAAACCTGAACGATCTTTTACTAGATATAACATGAATCTTTTTTCTCTTACGGAGAATTAGTGTTTGCACATAAATTATTGGAAAGTAGAACAATAATAGAGACATGTAGAATAGATGTAAAAATTATATTTATATATACTGCTGTTTGTAAAAAATGCAACACCATGAAGGAATCATCAGAATTAAATAAAATAATTTAATGAACAAACGACTTGTATTAGCACAAAGAAATGATGAAATGTTCAAAGCACAAAAACAATATTAAGTGTCCGAAATCAGTACTTGGTACATCACGCGCTGCAATAAGTGCTGCTATACGACGTGGCATGGAGTCAAACAGATTTTGAATGGCTGCTTGTGGAAGAGAATTCCATATTGCTTGAATGCGCAGAGACGAAGCTGGAGGACGAGGATGACGAGTGAGACACCGATCTACCAAATCCCACACGTGCTCAATAGGTGACATATCCAGCGAATAAGCAGGCAAGGAGGAAGTTGCATGTGTTGTCCTGAACAGAAGTCTGAACAGTCTTTGCAATATGTGGGTGTGCATTATCCTGCTGAAAGATAGCTCCAGGGATGCCTTAAAGGAAGGGAAAGACTTCGGGCTGTAGAACTTCACGAACGAACCTGTTGATATTAAGATTAACCTGAATTCGTAGCAAATTGTATCTTCCATGATGCGAAAACGCACCTCAAACCATAACTCCGAGTGTTTGCCCCACTATGTCGTTCGATAACGCAATCTGGAAGGCAGCGTTCACCGACATAGTCATCATGTTCCGACAAATTGAAGCGTGATTCATCTGAAAAGACAACTTGGTGCCAATCAGCTTGCCAGGCTCTGTGCTCATGAGCCCATTGCAGACGCAGCTGGCGATGGTTTGCCGTGAGGGGTATCCTGTCTAAAGGGACCCTTGCACGCAATCCACGGTGCAGCAAACACCGACGAATTGACGAAGCCGACATTAGTACACCTGTAGCAGTAGACTAACGTGCTGCCAACTGTCTGGAAGAAGCTGTACGGTCATTCACCACCATACGGAGCAGGTTTCGATCATCGTGCTCTGACGTCACCTCCCTTCGTCTACTGTCAGTTTTTCGTGTTTTTTGGTTCTCGTCGGTCCACTGCTTCCAAACTCGCATCTCTGTGAAACTGTTCCACTGCATACGAGCTCCTATTGCGCTATATGAAAATCCTCCTTCTCGAAGGCTGATAATCTTGCGCCATCCCAACTCTGTAAGTATTTAGAATTTCTCCTTATTTCGTCGTGGATGCATACTATAGTCTCACTATACGTTCACCACTAACAAATAATCATTAACTATATTCAACCTCCCGCTACTGCTCTCTAGTTATATGCTTACAGCATCGGTTTAGAAGCGCCGCGCACGCCACGTAGGTGCAGTGGCTCTAAAACTTTACTATCTTACGTAACATCCTATAATTGATAATTGCTGAAAAGTTCATTAAATTCTGATGATTCCTTAATGGTGTTGCCTTTTTCACAAACAGCAGTATATTTACCTATTTGAAATTAGTATTTTGTAATATTTTGATATATATAATTAGATATTTACTGTTTTCTTAAAGGATAAAAAGTCTACATAAGTAGCAGAAGCAATCTTAGCATGATTGAGGAAACTTTAAATCACCAGCCATGTGTTAGAAATCAGGAGCGGGGAAGGGTTTTCTAAGTCTTGGAGGTCAACGATGTCAAGGCAATACGTAAAAAGGGGAGAGGCAATGAGTTTAAGAACAGCTAGCTTTGTGAAATAAATAACATAAGCAGAAATATCCCAAAAAAATTAAACTCGCAACTTACTTCTATCATAATTTCCAGAAATCATATGAACAATTTATCTTCTGTTACATATTGATAGAATAAATTAATACTTGACAAAACATAACGTATCAATTTATTTCATTAATACTTGTGCTTTTAATATAATATTCGTCTAGAGAGAGGTAGAGAGATAGAACACTGTATTTTGTTATGATTCTATCATAGCTGCGTTTTCTAAAAGTAATTTTGTTTCATTTATAAGAAGACTAACACAATTTTCCGTTAGGCATTTCACCTAATATTTATATTTCCTCTAACATATAAAATCCTGTTAACTGAGAATGATAAAAATTATAGCATTCTTTTTAAATATCTTGCGAAATATTATTAATTTCTTGATTTCCTTTTCTCATTCTGAAAGTTCCGTAAATGCTGTTAAGTGAATTCCACAGCATTCCTGGAAAGAAAATTCCAACTTACGCGACGAAAAAGAAAATTCTAGAATTTTCCTCTTTTATTAATACCTGGTTCTTCTATTTAATAAAATGGGATTAATTTTGCGCTCGTGCTGTACTTCCTTATAATGGAAGATTAAATTTCATGTTTATTTGATTATTTATTTTCATTTTTAATTTAAATTCGATGGATATTTTTATTTTTTAAATTTTTTCGATGAATAATTTTATTTTTATTTCTAATATCATTTAATAAAAAAATCATATTTCTTGTATATTCATTATTTTTTTCTAAATTATTATAATAAAAATGAAACTATGAGGTATGCAAATTAAGTAATGAGACTGGTAGCGTAGTGTTTGAACTGGCAACACTGTGGAAGTGGGACATGGAGGGGAGGTAGGTAAACATGTGATGCGTCATCAGTATGAGTTTGAAATTGCTGAGTCAAGTTAATTGTCTGTAGTGATTTGTTTAGTGAAACAGGTTTTTCTTGTGTGTGTTCTGAGGAGGGCAAGGTACATTGACTTTTTGGAATCGATTGAGAATGATCCCCATTTTCTGGAACATGTCATTACTGCGTATGAGTCTTGGGTGTTTGAATACGCTACCCGGAAACCAAGCGCCAGAGCATGGAATGGCACACTTCAACATCTCCAAGGCGAAAAAAAGCAAGAAAGAGCAAGTCAAAGATCAAAAGCATGCTGATTTGTTTTTTTATAGTCCGGGAATCGTGCACAAAGGGTTTGTGCCTCAAGGTCAAATATACTTTTACCGAGAGATACTAGAAAGACTTCGAAGAAGGGTCAGGCTTGTGAGACCAAACATCAAAAACAGCTGGATGTTGCATCATGACAATGCACTTGTCACACAGCAATTTCAGTGAACCGTTTCTTGTCCAGTAAGAACATTCCTGTTTCTCCTCAGCCCCTTTATTCACCCGATGTGCGTCCTTGTGACTTTTTCCTCTTTCCGAAATTGAAAAATCACCTCAAGGGACATCATTTTGGGACACTGGAAAACATTCAAACGGCTGTAACCGACTAGCTGAAGACTATTCCAATATCCGAGTTCCACCAGTGCTATGTGGAAGAAACGTCTCGAGCACTGTGTGGCTTCAGAAGGCAGTTACTTTGAAGGAGACAATGTTGAATTGTAAGTTTATTGGAATAAACAAGAGGAAAAAAATCAGCCACATTATTTAATTTACACACCTCGTAAGCAAGATTAAAAAATTTAAAAGACAAACAACACACTGTTGGCCATTAAAATTATAAAGACATGAAGTAGAGATGATACAGAGGCCGAGAAAAACACCCAGAGACTGTTTGTATTTGATGTCGTCATACGGGTTCTGCACTTAGTGTGGGGATATGGGCAACCATTGGGCGCACGACAAGAACACCTCTTGCTGATGTCATCGTTACATTTCTCAGATCTTAGGGCCGGTAACTGTGACATATCTTCAATGCTTCGAACACATAATCTTTCAACAAGATAACGTAAAGCCACATATTGTGAGTCTTGTTCTGACCTTTCTCGACATAGAGGGTGTTTAACTGTGTTGTGGCCTAAACTACCCATTCTCCAAATCTCTTATATGTTATCCAATTCCAGTTCGTCTCGATGCTTTGCTGGATTAGAACCATTTTAGCTTCCAGAGGAGACAACTGTGTGTGCTAATTTAGGACCTTCTGTATCCTGAAGTTGCCCACAAATTTATGTATATAAACAATAAGTACATTTTTCGTTATTTGCTGTCTTCCTGGTGTTTCAATTTTATTGACCAACAGCTTACTAATCTCTAAGCTGGATCTATTGAATTCGTATTGATCTTATTATCGTTAATTAACATAAAATCATTGCAATGATATTAACTCAAATTTAAATTTAATCAATTTTCTAGTAATTATTGTTGCACTGAGATTTGTAAGCAAAATTCAAACTTGACGTTTGTACCAACATCATTTAAAAACATGTATTGGTTATTATTTTGAAACCAAGACATCTTTTTTCTATTGGTCAAGTTTCTTGGATATTATTTTAAAACATTTTAAAGCTGAAAATTATTTTCAAAAAATTATTTTTGTTTACTTTTTTTCTTTTTATTAAGAAAACAATTATTCTAGAAAACTTATGCCCTTAATATGATGCAAGTAACAATAAAATAAGTCTGTAAATTATTCAATGAAATATTTATAAGAATTGGACAAAAATCTAAGATTGGAACAATATAAAAAACTTAAAGTTTTATTTCAAAACATGGCTCCAACATCAAGCAGAACTTTTAGATTTCAACCTATAGAGAAAAAAACATTCGAATGTAGTTGATCCCTGAAAGTGAAAAAGCGTAAGCAACACACGCCACTCCTTCGTAAAGGGTGCATATGTATCGGTAATGTGAAAACAACTCGATTTTAACAATGTGAACAATTCAGAGGGCAAAAAACACGTCACAGCAGGAACCAAATAAAATAAAAAAATTAAGAGCACTCTAAAAAGCATTTCCTTTGTACTCTGCCCCATCTTCTACAGGTTGCTGCTTTAACACCAATTTGTCTACAAGGGGATCCTCATGTTCGAATAAATAGCTTCACTCCCTTTCTACAGAAAGAAACTTAAATTACATCTTACTTTCGCATGACAGGAGAAGCGAAGGAAGTATTTTTCTCCAGAGAGGCTCCTAATTTGTTTTTTTCATCTTGCCGCTTTCAATCAAACTCTGTTTTCCTTTTGGCTACAGTCTACAGAAGTGGTATTTTGGGTGATAGTTTTAATTTGTAACATGCCAAGAGGTAACATAAAAAATAAGAAGGTGGAAACTAAGTTAAATTGCGGTAATTGGTTAAGATTCAAATTATGGGATTAGGTATTAATATTTTATTAAATTAAATTAGTCCAGAATTCTGGAAGCCAACAGATATATCATGCTACTTAAAAGAATAAAATACGAATTTATAATACTTTTTCATGTCTTCATTAATACTACATTCTGGCGTTTCTGTCATATTAAATGACATTCTGGTATTTTCGTCGTGTTAACTTATATTCTGGCATTTCTGTTGTATTAAATTATATGCTGGAACTTATGTCGTATTAAATTACTCTGTGGCATCTCTATTCTATTAAGAGAAACTTATTTGTTATGTCTTTCTGGCAATACGTATATACCCTCCCTTAAGATATATAAGATTAAGGTAATGTTTAGCAGGGGTTGCGAACTTTAATGTGTGGATCAACATGCCATTTTCTCGAAAGAAATGTTAAATGAGGTATAGACGTGCCGTCAAATAATTTTGTCGAATGATTATTGGGAAAGTAATAAAAATACATACAAAAACTTAAAACTCCTTATATACTGAGAAAAAATACATTTTGTGCACCGTATAGTAGTAAATGTCTTAGTTTCATGTTGTAAAGCAAGTGCCCTTTGGGGTTGCCCTACTTCTACATTATCCTCGCGACCTAGAGATGTGGGAGTGAATGAAGAACCAGACGTTGCCATAATCTTAATATTTCTTTATTAAGATCTTAACTTAAACAATATACAATAATAATATTAATATTCAAACCAAGTGAATCTGGGGTGAGGAGACACACGATACGTATTACCAAATAATCGCGTAACTGACCACTATGTCTAACTTTACCGACTAATCCTAATCTCAATAAATACACAGTTCCTAGTAGTTTAATTAAATGGTCGTACCGCTCTATCTTGGGTAAGAAGCAATTCACTTGAATCCTAACTGACATGGTGGCTATCCTTGTGGGATGGTATCCAACTTTAACTTGAACGCACTGGCACGGATAGATTAAATCTTCACTTTAACTTAAACACGTGTAAACATAGACCTCGTATATTCATTTCCCATAGCCACCCTGCGTACACTAAACTTATACTATTTATAAGATCCCTGAATTAAATATTTCACGTTTCACTTCTCGAGTTAATTAGAAATAATTGCCATTCTGGCCCCAAAGAAACCCAAAAGGAGTTTTACTAGAAATAGCGATGAGCCCGTCACAACGTGTAATTCAAATTAAAGTAACATTAGTGTTACTTATGTTGTAGCAGATTAGATGACAAATAACTTATATTAGAATTGTAAGATGTTACTTTTAGCAGAATGCATGCTGAATTGGAGTCATCTGCCAAATGGTTTCTAAGGGAATCTTTACTGCTATTCATCTCTGAAAGCAATGACTCGCAGGCATAGATAAATGAAAATATATAGTTAAATAGCATGAGACAGCTTCTTCATGACACAGCTAAATGTGTCTGGACTAGTTATGTTAAATAACATTTAAAATCATAAATATAACACAAATAAACTTTCAAATAAAGTTGTATTAACGAAATTGACTATACTATACTGCTCAAAACAATTAAAGGATATTGTAAGTTTTCTATAAAATAAAGATATAAGCGAAATTTTTTTGCCGAAAATGGAAGAAGAGAATCACAAATGCAAATTTTTTGATTTTCAAACTGTGGAGTATGCTAATTTTGAGTTCGACGTCAAAAACGTCGCTTCAGCGGCAGCGAATGAAATTTGACTTTCAACTGAAATGAAGACAAGGATAATCGGCATTCAGTGACTGCTTTGTTTCGATGAGTTCGATGTCTCAACGAAGTCATTTAACCGATTCAGAAGCTTGGAGAGTTGTTGGTATGTTAGAAGGGGGCCAAACTCAAGCCGAAGTAGAGCAAGCCATTGGAGTATCACAAAGTGTGATTTCCAGGATCTGGAACCGTTTTTTGGAGACTGGAAGTGCAGGCCGAAAGAAGGACAAGGTCGTAGACGTGCAACAACTCCCAATGAAGATCGTTATTTAGTGTTAACGGCTCAGAGACACCGAAATATGAACGCTACTCTTCTCCAACAACACATTCGCTCGGCTACTGGCGCCACGGTTTCAACTCAGACTGTCCGAAACTGGCTCTATGGTGTAGGTCTGTATGCTCGCCGACCGATGGTATGTGTTAGACTAACATCAAGTATCGTCGCGACCGCAGGGAGTGGGCAACAGAGCATGTGAACTGGAGGAGAAATGAATGGAGCAATGTTCTTTTTTCTGACGAGTCCCGTTTTTCTGTTCATCCGGACAATAGGCGTATTTTCATCTGGAGGGCCGTGGCAGTAGGAATAATCCTGCGTTCGTCCACGAAAGTGTCCGATTTGACGGTGGGTGAGTGTTGGTGTATGGTGGCATCTCCATTGACGGGCGCACAGACCTCTACATCATTCGAGATGGACCTCTGACTGCTCGCCGATATAGGGATGAGATCCTCAGACCTATTGTAGTCCCTTACGCTGCAGCAATCGGAGAGGACTTCATTTTAATGGACGATAACTGCAGGCCACATCGTGCTAATCGCTAATCTGGTGGAGGATTTCCTTTTCGAGGAAGTAACAGTACGAATGGAATGGCCAGCGTGTTCTCCAGACATGAATCCAATAGAGCACGTTTGGGACGCTCTAGGAAGAGGAGTTGCTGGCCACCAACCACCCCCACAAACTCTCCAAGAACTGGAAAGAGCTCTTCTGGAAGAGTGGGACAGAATACCCCAACTCGTGATTAATAGCCTCATTCACTCCATGCCTCAAAGGTGCTCAACGTTGCTGGCCGTCCATGGAAACCATACCCCTTACTGAAAATGATTTCTTTTGAAGAAAACACCTTTTCTTCTTTTTTCTCATATTCACAAATTGTGTTTTTTTTCCTTTTGTACACAAATGCGCAATAAAATGCATTTTTTTCTGCCAAACATGTGTAATTTATTCTCATATAACCTACAACGTCTGTCGACCATGTATCAATCAGCTAAAAAGTTCCCCAGCCACAAGATCCACCTAAAACCACAATATCCTTTAATTATTTTAAGCAGTGTATATGCGTAGGCTTTGCATGATTAACAATTGCCGTCCAAAAAGTCACTTAATCCAAGCAATAACATACGAGTGTGCTTCCTCGCCGATCACGCACAGCGACCGATCACACGTGTTTATTCGTAATATTTTCATGGTGAACTTCGCTATTTTCAACTAAAATACAAACCGTTTTGATCGGTGGCGTGCCCAAAATATTGTGTCAAGTGCCATCAATGGCACGCGTTCCATTGGTTCGCCATCCCTGTTATATAGGGTTGTTCGAAAAGTAATCTCGTTTTGTTTTTTCATGAATATGAAAGCTAATTTTCTTATAGTAAATAAATGTTTTATTAAATTATATACTGTCCATTCGAGTCCAATACCTTTTGTCATCTTTCTGGCAGTAGTATGATTCCACGCTCATAAATTTTTTGTTCTTTTCTGGCAAAAAACTGATACAGAGAAGTTTAACCTCTTCATTTGAGGTTAAGTTTTTACCATCTAAAAAAATGTGTTAAGTCCAGAATAAATAATAATCAGAAGATGCCACATCTGGAAAATATGGTGGGTGTGGTAGCATCTCCCATTCAAGGTGTAAGAACTTTTGTATGAAGTCTCGCATTATCTTGGTGGAACAATACACCTTTTCTGTTGTTCCATTCTATCCTTTTTTGTTTATGTGAATCCTTCGGTTTGTACAGCTGATAACAGTACACAGTAGAACTAATCGTTATGTTGTCTAGCAAAAGCTTAAAAAATAGACCATTTTTTTAATGTTTAAGAAGCAAATTACCGACATCAATGTGACGACACAATTCTTTTCCGTGAGAATATTAGGGACTTATACGTCGAGCTTTGAGGTTAAATCTAAGCCTTTCAAGTGTTCATGAACAGCTGAATTCGATAAATATAACCTCTCAGTGATCTCACGAATTGTTATTCACCGGTTTGCCCCAATTAATGCCATTATAGGGTCTTTATCAGTTTCAAATAACCTTCCAGAATGTGGTGCATCTTCAACATCAAAATTACCGGATCGAAATTTTGCAAACCAGGTTTGGTACAGGTGTACTGTCAATACATCTTCTCTTTAGGCATTGGTTAAATTTTTTCTTGCTTGAACAGCATTTTTACCTTTTAGGTAGTATAAAGTAAAATATGCCGAAAATACTGCTTTTTCTTCACCATATTTGAAGGACACGAACCGAAATCTAATGCTTAGAATCAATTGGACTTTTTCACAAGCATGCCTTGCTCTATCAGATCTCAAAACATAAAATGATTATGTGGCTTAAGTGTGAAAAAATACAATTAAGTCCTCTGTCGAGAAAAATCGAAATTACTTTCCGAACAACCCAATACTACCATTAGGAATGTCTTGGTTATCATCTCCGTCTCGAAAGGTGAATTTATTTTTATAATTTCATGAACAAAATTAGGACTAACCGCTTTTGCTGTTGGATAATTTTCATAAATTATAATCTGTTTAGCATTATTAAGAGTCTTCCTTCCTTTTAGCATGTGCTTTCTTTTCGTGGAGTAACGTTAAAAAAGCAGCTACAGATGTCTGGTCTCTATATATAAGAAGAAAGATGACTACTTTTTTTTCAATGGAAAGTAAACGTAAGAGAACCAAATTGAATTTCAACAGCTCAAATTTAGCATTCGAGAACTATTAGCGGAATATTTTTCCGTATGTATGGTTTAGAATCAAATAATTCTCAATTCTTTAGATTTTTATCAAATACGAAGCAAAATGTTGTTACGTTATTAAATTTATTGGAAAACTAATTAGTTGTTTTTCCATAATCAGAGAAAGCGACTCATTACTGTTTAAATGTTATTTTCACTAAAAATACGTAAATATATTTTCCTTTTGGTTTATTAGATTTTATTTTTTTCTACCTCAGTTTATATTTTTGTTGCTTCTATTTTTTAATTCCTACAATTAGCTCCCTCTCTCAATATATATATATATATATATATATATATATATCTTGTTCAAATTTTCAATCGTTAATAAAATACTTTCTATTCATCCAATCAAGTTCGAATAAATTTTTTTAATTTGTATAGTGGATGACATTTTTCTCAGTTCATGCAGTTTTTCCAAATATTAATTCATTAATTAAGTTAAATTTAATTAATTACTGGTTTTCAATGCCAACTTAGATTCGTCAACACTGTTGTAACAATGTAACTGCTAAAAAAATGACAAGAGTTGTCGCAGAAAACCAGTTTTTCAGCCAAACTAGCCAAATGGGTGTGCCTTGTTACAAACAATGCAGACAAAATCATGCTCTTTTTTCTATTCCTACTATTATATATATTTACTAATATGTGTGTGTGTGTGTGTGTAATAAAATACTTTCTTCTCATCCATGCAAAGTAGGAATTGACTTAATTTTTTCCCTATTACTTGTTATATTTAGGTTTATTTACGTGTCGAAAGCTATTTCTATTCCACGTATACTTCCAAAAACAGGTACCATAGTGCAAATGCTACGTCATGTTCTTTTTTTTTTCTCGACAACAATTTCGTTAAGTATAACAAATTTTCCGATTCGCTAAAACTAATTGGCATTTAAAATTTTATACGTTTTCTATTACAATCTGCTATTTTGTGCTTCCTCATTCTATCATTTTTAAAGAAACTCGAATATTTTTCTAAGATGTCAACTTCCATTTCTTTTTCTTAAAAAAGTAGAATATTTTTTTTAAGAAAAATATCATTATATAAAATAATTTAGAATTTTTAGAATTTATATGACATGAATAATTTACTCAACTATTACAGCAATTATGTCTAATGCGAAAATATAAGGAAGATAATTAAAACTTTCCCAAACAAAAAAGTTTTTATTTTACTACAATAGCTTTTGTGTACTGAACCCATCATTAAAGAAACAAATTATGCGTACTATTCCTCGGTTGTCATGTAATTTTTAGGAATTACCGATTAGTAAAAAAGTTTCACCACTACAGTGATGCTAAATTGGAGTAATGTGTCTGATTTTTGCCAAACTCCGGACTCATTTTAGCACCGATGCCCAATTACTGTTTCCATGGTATCTACTAAAAAAAATTTAGAGGCAATAAATGGTCTAACAGAGGAATACGGAAGCCGTCGCTTTATTGACAAGAATATAGAAATTCTTTCTTCGACTCTGTGAACCTAGAGCTAAAACGAGGGAGCACAAATTGTAATAAAAGCTAAATTGTGCTAGAAATTATGCAGCATTTGCATAAAGTAGTGCTTCTCAAATTTTTAATATTTTCAGCTCAAAATTCAATTATACATTTTATTGTCCTCCCCCTTCCATAAAATAACAATGCATTGAATTCAATAACACTATACTTTGACGCTTAAGCTACAATACGACTTTAAACTCCAAAGTGACACCGGCGTATATATACGTCTCTCTCAACCGGTGTATTAAATGACCCAGACGTATATATACGTCTTTCAGAAGTACGATCTTTTCTGTGCACTGATATCCATGAAATTATTCCGAAGGCTTTGGAATGCAATAAGGGAATTCATGACAAGCCCATCGTGACTCTGGTAATTATTAAACTTGTTATTATCTTTTAATAGTATTATTAAATTAATAAAATACATTGTGTGTGTGTGTGTGCGTGCGTGTGTGTGTGTGTGTGTGTGTGTGTGCAGTACGGATACATTGACAAGTGTATTATATCAGTGTGAATGTTGATGTTATTTTGTATTATGTCATAATTTATTTTATATGTTTACTTTAAGTAAATTAATAATTTTTTAAAATAATCTTTTGTTTTCGACTTTTCAATATGATCGTGCCCCTTTCTCAGAGTTATCATGCCGCCCTAGGGGGCGATTCCCACAATTTGAGAAACACTGGAATAAAGGGGAAAATAGAGTAAATATTTAAATTCATAATGGCATGCTATACAATTGCTAAACAGAGGAAGGGTCAAGCTTCTTATAAATTAATAAAGAAAATTATATATTTAGCTCTCCTGAGAAAATTCCTATACCAACTCTCAAGAGGTATTTGATAAGATTAAATATTCATTTATAAATAGAAACGGCTTAATTTTCTTTTTCGATATATATATGAAGGAGAAAAGCGACTCTCACACAGTCATCACGAAATTTTCGAAATAATTAGTTCAACAGATATGAAATTTGATGAACCTGTTTCTTTTGTTGAAAAGAAATCTATAAGAACGGGTTTTGCGGAAATCGACTTCCGAAGTTGCGAGGATTTGGGAGGTATTATAGATAAACATTCCCATTTTTGAACTATAAGACCTACATATTTTAAATTTAATAATCAGTAGACATCCGCTAAGATCTGATTTAAGGTATCCGACTACGTTCGGAACCGTGATTTTAAAAAAGTGCATACATGGATAATTTCCATGATATTTAGTGTCACTTAGATTAGAATGCATGTATAAAATGGTTTTAAGGACATTTTGATAAAAAAAATATTCAAATACAAAATTTCGGAAAAAAATTAACTTAGAATAACCTTTTTTTCAAAATGTTCCCCTTTTATCAAAAATGCTTCTATTATAACAATATTTTGCTGTATATAGCTCAGACCTCTGTACAGAGGCTCAACTATGATTTTGAAAAATTCCCATTATTTTCAGTTACAACAAATTCAAATAATTATCGGCGTTTTTTTCTTAAAATTTCTCTTCCCTGTTGTCGTAAAACATGGATAAACCCACTTCTAAGTTATATATTGCAAAAATTCTATTTGAGCCTCTGTACAGATGTCTGAGCTATAAACAGGCAAAATATTATTATGATAGAAGCATTTTTCACAAAAGGAGAATATTTTAAAAATGGGTCATTCTATGTTCATTTTTTGTCAAAATATTCTACTTAAATAATTTTTTATTGTAATAGTATTCTTAAGACAATTTTATACACATTTTCTAATCTAAGTGACACTAAATATAAATATTATCCATTTATATGCTTTTGCAAAATCACGGTTCCGAACGTAGTCGGATTCCTTAACACAATACACATTCTTAAATATAATGCTGGTGCAATTACTCCATTTACTCTTAGAGCCACTTTGGCTTCTACCTTAAAATTCACTGTAAATATCTTTCTTAATTATATGACCTTTGGTCATAAATCTAGTTAAAAATTTAAATTACTTTTAATCTCCAATTATCAACTATCAACCATCTAGCGACTATCCGTCGACTAACATATCCTACCTAAATGCCAACGCTTAAATAGAACAACATTTGAATAGATCAAGTCTTCTTCGAGGGATGGTTTTCAATAGAACGTACAGTTAAAAAGAATAATTTTACCCCAGAGGCTTAATAGAAGGTTCGCGGATAGACCCGTTGCGATATAGTGCTGCATTCTGTAATTTGTTTTGACTTTTAATCATTAAATATTACCACTGCAAATGGACTTCTATATTATTACTTTTAAAGCAAATTTTTTTGCACGGATGAAACTATTCTAACATAGAATACGTTTATAGAATAAAAATTAAATAAATGATTAAGTTCACAAAGTAAATTTGTCAAACCATTTTTTTAAAAAATTAAACAACAAATTACTATGCCAAACTCAATATTTATTCCACAATCCCTGCTTTCTGTGGAGAAAAAGCCTTTCCAGTATCTCACCCTAAGACATTTTAAGTATCTTATAAATCTTATACTTCCAGAAGATGCGATACCAAGTACTATGTTCTCTGCAGAAATTATTGGATGTTAACATGCTAAAGGTGTAAGGTTAAAATGAAAAACGGATTCTCTGAAAGCCAGAGGCGTTCCTCATTGGCGTAGCTGAATCGATGCCAAAAATAGAAAGTAATCCCCCCCCAAAAAGTACTTAGGGATTGGATTCAGCATTAATAAATTCCTATTCGCTTGAATTCGATAAACATTTGATTAAAAAAAACTCTCAATATATCGAATGATTCAGTTTATTAAAATTATTCTTGTGATTATAAATAACTAATGCCAAATATATATATACATATATATATTCAGCTTTTGTTCTAAGCTGTTGTATTTGGGGGCTCAATTTATTGATTTCAATTTGGAGAGAGACTGTTATTCATGACTATTATGATATCGTTATTCCGATAACTTAGAATTCTAATTAAAACCGTGAAAGTTAAAATAACTACGATTAATTATTCTAACTATTATTGTTAAACTCAGGAGTTGCATTAAAATTTTGTAATTAATACTTTTTTTTACATTTTTGTTTTTTTCTTGCTAGTGTAGAAAAAAAGGCATTGGACTAAAATGAAAAGGGGAAGACTTTTTTGTATTTTGTTTTTCACTGTTTCTCCTTTTTAGAAGAGTAATTAAAGTGGATTCATTATAACTCCCTTTTTCTTTATTCTTTTTTTAAAAGACTAAAAAAAATATTACTTTTTTATCTCTATGAATAGTTATTTCACACCCTTTTTTATACATACAATTCGTATGTTTCTCATAATGAAATTTAACCCTACATATATTGAAGAAACTTATCAAAACATCTTATTTAATTTCCTTTTGAAATAAAACTGAAACAAAATTTAATCAATTAATGATAAATTCTTTCTTTTTTTTAGAATAGTTTGGGAATTAGACATTACAAAATAAAAGAAAATCTGAAATAGATATACAATTATCATGATTTCAAATCCTTTGTATGTCCTTTGATAGAATTTTTGCTGAAGACTTTTAAAGCATTTTATTTTCAATATATATATGCGTTACTTATTCTGAATCACAAATCCAAAAAAATCCTGAATAGAAAATAAGAGGGAATAATGGCTAAATTTAAAATAACAGTAACAATTTTTATTGCCATCATTTGAGCTTTTTACTACTACTACGTCCAAAGTTTAATATAAAATTGCAAATTAATATTTTAGCTACAAAAATAATTTGATACTTATGCGTTAACTCCGTGCTATTGGTGAATTTATATAAATGTTAACAGTCGGCTCAATTCATGTGACGTCATAGTCGCATGATAATGATAAAACATTTTTCTTCTCTATATATGTTGTTGAACTGTTAATTCGTTTGTTACTATTTATTCATTTTTAATGTAATTAATAAATTAATGTTTGAAGAAACATCAGGTGTCATCCACTACAAGTTTTAAAAAATGTATTTGAACTTGAATGGATGAATTGAAAGTATATATTTTATTAACGATTGAAAATTTAAACAAGATATATATATATATATAGGGATATATATATATATAGGAATATATATATATAGGGATAGAGTATACTGATAGTAGGAATTAAAAAAGAATTAATTTATATTGTAGATATAATCATAGAGACACAGAAACTATAATTTAAAAGTAAGAAGTGTTTTCACTTATCAGATTAAATGAACCATAAATTTCTAGGAACAGTCATTAAATTCGTTCTTTTTTAGTTATTATAAACATTTCAAAAGTGATTAATAAAATTGATCCGAAGGAAAGAAATCAGTCTTAATAATAGCTTGGTGACTGATTGGGAATATAGGTTTTAGAGTCTATTATAAGAATCTCGGGTAGTTTTTTTATGATAAAACAAATCGGAAATCATACTGAGGACCTGTTTTTCTAATCACTGAATTTATATTATAAATCGGAGTAAATATGGACATTTTGTGAGATTAAGATTTTTCTTAAGTATCTGAAAATAAAAAGCACAAAAAAAAACCTTGCAAACCAAAACGTGTAATATCGTGAAAATTTCATTTAAATTGTTAACATTGATATCTTCTTCAAACTGTAATTTCAAATTATTTCAAACTTCTAGTAAAGAATGTTCCATCAAGGTTTTGTTATTTATTGCTAATATCAAGTTGGAATTTGAATACTTAAAAAGTTATTCCAATAACGGCTATGTCTAGAATCTCTACAGTATATATTTATTATTTTTTTCTGTAAACTATATTAATATTTTCAATCCTTCAATAACTTCTTCAACGTTTTTTAGGATCTTAAAAGAATATAAACTCCTGTTTGTGAAAATTGCAACACGATGAAGGAAGCATCATAGTTGAATGAAATTTAGTACACAGTTGAGTGGTAATGGTACAAATAAATTATTACATTTTCAAACCAAACAAACAATTAAAAAAGATAGAAATTAGTATTTTGTGTGGCTACCACGCGCCGCAATAAGAGTTGCTACACGACGCGGCATGGAGTTAAACAAATTTTGAATGTCTGCCTGCGGAAGAGTATTCCATATCGTTTGTATGCGCAACCAAAGTTCGTCTGTCGAAACAACAGGACGAAGATCATGAGCGAGACGCCCCCCAACGATAACCCACACATGTTCAATCGGTGACATATCCGGCTAATACGCAGGCCAAGGAAGAAGCTGTACCTGCTGCGAATCAAGATAGGATTTGACAGTCTTGGCGACATGTGGATGGGCATTATCCTGCTGGAATACAGCCCCTGGCAATCCTTGCAGGAAAGGAATAGCTTGGGGCTGTAAAACTTCGTTTATGTATCGGGTACTGTTCAAATTGCCCACAATTCGTAGCAATTGTGATCGTCCATGATATGCTATGGCACCCCAGACCATAACTCCGGGTGTTCGTCTACTGTGGCGTTCGATAATGCACTCCGGATTGTGCCGTTCACCGGCATAGCGCCTGACACGAATTCGACCATCATGGTGCCACAAATTGAAGCGGGATTCGTCAGAAAAGACGACCTGCAGCCAATCAGCACGCCAGTTCCTATGCACATTGGCCCATTGTAGCCGCAGGTGGCAATGGTTTTGCGTGAGAGGAATCCTGTATAAAGGAATCCTTACGCGCAGCCCACGCTGCAGCAGACGTCTCTGAATTGATGAAGCACACAATGAAACACCTGTAGCTGTTGACCACTGTGCTGCCAATTTTCTTGAAGAAGCTGCGCGGTCCGTCTGAGCCATTCGCACCAGGCGTCTGTCATCGGGAGCTGACGTCACATTTCGGGGTCCACTCCCGGATTTCCGAGCTGTCCGACCCTCTTCCGTCCACTGCTTCGAAACACGCATGATTGTGCTGCTGTTACGCTGCACACGAGCGGCTACTGCACGATAAGACAATCCAGCTTCACGAAGGCCGACGATTTTGCCTCGTTCAAACTCCGAAATTTGCTCAAATTTCGCTCCCTTTCGTCGACAAGGCATAGTAAAGATCCAGTTAACGTTTACACTAGCATATAACCACCGATAATCATACACGCCTCGCTACAGCCGTCTATTTATATTCGGTTCAATTCGCCCTTCAGAGGGCGCTGCTCAGCATACGCATGCGCTACCAGTCTGCAATTCTAATCATTTGCATATCATGCCCTACTTTACATTTCCTGAAAATTTCAGTTTACTCGCGTAGGTCCTTCGAGGTGTTGCAATTTTCACAAACAGGAGTATATTTGAAAATGTAATGAATAAAGATGTTGAAATCGGGAATAATACTTTTCTTCTTTAATTTTCTCTATACAAAACAGAGTTAATCTATCTAGAAAAAATAGTATGTTTGTATATATGACCTCGCTTCACGCCAACACCGTTCAACCAATCGCTATGAAAATTGGCATGCATATGTATTTTTTTGTGGAGAAGATTTTTGTACTTTCCTCTTTGTTCCAGCACCACACCAGGTGGCACTACAGCATATCAACTTCTGCACCGTTCAATCAATCGCCAAATCGCCAAAATAGTCGTCAAAAATTGGGCTTACTTAACTCTATCTCCAACAATTCGCTATGTTTCCATTGAATCACCATTATAATGTAAGGAACGGTGATGCTTGCAAATATTACAATTTTAACATAAAATAAATTCAACAGAAAGTAATATTAACGTACTACACATCCAGGTTTAAATTATTTACACTATTTTAAGTGTTAATTACACAAAATTTGTAACAATATGTTACTTTTGCTGAACAGAGATCAGCTTAGGAATGTGTTTTCAAAAATAGACCCACAAGGGAGTTACGGGGGCGTTGTAAATAAAAAAAAAATACTTTATATCAGCTATTAGACCTACAGGCTTAAAATTTAACAGGTAGGATTTTTTGTTCAGCTGAAATATGCAAAGAGGTTTTTTTTTTTTTTTTTTAATTTGTAATTCATGTAAAATAAAATCATTAAAAACTTCTTTACCCTTCAATCTTTATTGTTTAATTTTTAATTTTTCAATTGACCCGTTGGAAGAATAGTATACCAGCTAGTATTATAGAATATTCGTGATGAATTATATCTCATTAAACACAACCGTAATAAATTTTACTTATTCATTTAGGATTTTTATTCATTACAATATAATACTAATACTATACGGAACCTTACAAAGTAATTTAAGTATATACGAAAAACTATAACGATTACAATGTACCAAAATATCCCTAAATTATGAGCCTGACACACAGTAATAGATTCTCAATCCATTCTCGAATTCAAATTGTTTCCAAAAGAGGAAACCCATTTAAATATTTGCCTGGGAGAGTCCAATCATCTCATATCGCTGCTTAAAATTCGCCATCGAACGACTTTTCGCTTCTGCTAACAACTTACTCGGGAGATTAAAGGGAAAAGGACGGTAATTAAAGTCAGATTTCAATCATTTCTCCCCACAAAATGGGAGTCCATTAATCTGGTGGAAAACAAAACTTTTCCCTAACGCGAGAAACGCGATCTACAACTCGAGCCCCAATTCGATTTCGAACAAACGTCTTAATATCCAACCAGGGAAAATGATTTATGGAAAATCGATGGCAACACTGCTGACACGCGACGGCCATGTTGGTTTCGAATTCGTTGTCGGTTGGAATTCCGACGAAGCGTGTAAAAGCACGAGTTCTGAAGTGATATGGAATGAAAAACGAGTTGGAAAGGGGAGATTTTTGGTGCACTTTTCTGGTGATGAATTTACTGGCTCGCACTTATTTTGAAACAGATAAGGTCGCCTTAACGGTTAATAGATTGTATTCTTTCATTTGAGGATCTGGAATCGCTGTAAACAGTTTCGCGATAAGGATGACGTCTAGGACTAAGATGGATTTCGGGTCGTTTCCTGTATTGACAGATAAAGAACTTTCTTTCAAAATCAGATTTTAAATAGCTTTAGTTTGCATGAAGATTTCGTATGTTTTGAATGGATGCTTTATGGCAATAAATAAATGATTTTCACCTGTTCTTGACCGCTGGTAATTCCCAATCTTGATCTTTTATTATAAACAGATTTATACATTGATTGTTATTTTATTTTAGAGTGAGCCTTCAGTAATTTTGCTGGGTTTTTATTTTCTACTTGTAAAACTTCTGTACTAACAAAATATGTAATATTCGCACAAAACGTATTAATAATCAAAAAAAGTTATTTTACTCAATTAGATGAATTCACAAGATTCTTGTGTGTGTGTGTGCGAGAGAGAGAGAGAGAGAGAAAGAAAGAGAGAGACAGAGAGATGAAATTAAAATAATATGTAGAAACAGCATGAAGCGAACTGAATAATGAACCAATTTAAACAGAAAACGGCGCGATATTAATATTTACATTGGAAAAAATGCACGAGCTACACCTAAAGTATTACATAAATAATTTTGATTCTGCTAGGAGCTATAGTTGGAGTAAGCGATAATTTCCTTTAAAAAGTAATTAAATATTAATTTGATTTTCATGTTTTGAGCCAAGATTGGTACTTAAAAATGACTCACTACAAAATCGTATAGAATGGATTATTCGACTGGCTTGTTACAGTTCGAACACTTTTCTTATATAAACCAAAATCTGAACACCTCACTTTATATTAATAAATAATTAATTCATTTCAAACTTACATCGTACTTTTAAGTTATACAAGGGCTATTGGTGACGAATCTGGTAGTTTTCAATTATTTATATTAAGAAAAGCTTGAATTGGGAACTTATTCAAAAACTGAGAATAACTTTATCCGTGAAATATGTTATATTTTGAAAGAGGTATTATTCTACTCTCTCTACTTACATCATCCAGCGAACCAATATTCTTTTTGTACAGCTATTTATTTAAATATGTAGCAAACTGAAATGAGGTACATTTTCTAATTTAATTTATAATGGTATTCTTGGACGTAGTCGAGAAGATGAATTGATCTTGAGAATCTCGTTATACCTTCTGAGGAGGCATATACCCATTGTAACTTAACTTGGAATACGGGAATTAGTAAAATATTATTTAGAATATAAATCATTTAATTACAAATTATAAATATCCAATATTAAATTATTGAGATCACTTCAAACAGCCCTATAACCCATTTGTAGCTACTAGATACGATCTAACTGAAAATTAAGCGAATGAATGAACAAACCACCACTCGCACTGGTGTGAGAGATGATGGAATGAGAAGAGCCATCTGTAAAAAAAAATCAACACATTTTTATTTTTTAACCTTTTAATTACTATCAACTTTTGTTATAGCTAATGAGGAGCAAGTCAGCTTTATCTACAAGCTTACAAATGTTCAATGCAAGCCCCTTTCCCCACACGGTGCACATCAAGTCGACAGACGAGTTCATCCCAAATTTTGTTCAATGTGTCAGAGGTAATTCTTGCAACAGCAGCCTCAACTCTGTGTCTTAAGTCTGGAAGGTCAGCTGATAGTGGAGGTACGTACACACAATCCTTAATAAAACCCCACAGATAAAAATTGCATGGCGTCAGATCGGGTGAATGTGGGGGTAACGAGAAACAAGCTTTATCGTGAGGTCCTTTGCAGCCAATTCATTGGTCGGGTACAGTGGTGTTCAACCAATCACGTACTGAGAGATGCCAGTGAGGTGGTGCCCATCTTGCTGTCAAATGAAGTTATCCGATTCACTTTCTGCCAATTCAGGAAAAAGCCATAGTTGTAGAGCATCAAGATAGGAAGAACCAGTTACAGTTGGTTCTCCAAAAACGAAAGGCCCGTATACTTTCCGCCGAGATATGGCACAAAAAACATTCACTTAAGATGAGTCTCGTTGCAATTCTTGTACATCGTGAGAATTTTCTAAGCTCCAATTGCAAGCATTATGAGTTTCCGTTCGCTTGTGGCCATTTTTCTACGAGCACGCTGATCGGCGGAGAAGGGGAAAAATTAACATACGTTTCACGCGCATGCGCACATATGCCATCAAACAAAACTGTTTCAGTGGCTTTTTCGTTCGATGTATGAATTTAACTTATAAGTTATATGTAATAAATACTATAAAGCCTTAAAACTCCGATACTCATTTAGAAACACCCTGCATATTTATCATTTAATGCAGATACTCGGCTTGATTTCTTGAACTCAAACCACGAGGCTCCTATTCCTTTTTTTCTGGATATACTAACAATTCAAGTATAAACTATGATTTCATCTAATATCAATACGTCTAATTGCTATCTTTCACCGTGAACTCAATTCATTTAATTTTAAATAGTAGCTCTATATTTGCATAAGTTACGATTCCTTTACAAAAAAGGATCTAGTATCAAATATTTATTATATAAATATTTCTCCTTGAAGATTAGTAAAAGGGCGTCATGAAAACCCGTTGCTTCTCACACAGGGAGCTCGTTGTTGTTGTTGTTGCACGCCCCCGTTGGTCAGCAGTGCTAGACCAGGTCCATGACATCGTATACTTTCAAAAAATCCAACACCAGCAGGGGATCGTCTGGTAAATCCTGCTTGGAGAGCCCTAGTCATTCGAGGATGTGAGCAGGTGAGGCCGGCTCAGAAGAACAGTTCGTGCACATTTCAAAGTTCTTGCATCCTTCGGAAAATTACATTGTTTTAAGATGGCCACTTCGAAAGCAGGCTAGAAGGGTTTAATCTTGTCTTTTAAAACCGTGATCCAGAGAGCCTCCAGGACGAGAACACTGACACCAATGGTGCCCCATCCATCCAGGGTGCTCGTTAACTCTTTAGTTAAAAAAAATTATTATTATTCTTACTGGTATTTTGTCTTCAATCTGTGTATGGGTGCAGTTTTTTGTAAACATTTTACTGAATTACAATACTTAGTTGAATTGATTAGAATTTATAATCAATATCTAAAAATATCTTATTTTTTCTCTGAATTATACAAGCTTAAAATACATATATTTATATCTAAACTATATTTAACGCTGTTTTAAATAAAATACATCGATTTCTTTTACGATATGGAAATAAATTTCGATTCTTGATCAATTATAATTGTCAGATTTCTACTTTAAACTGTCATTTATAATCGATCACCCAAACAATGCAATACAATCGTCTAGATTTAAATCAACTAATTTCAATCATTTTTATTATTTATTAAAGAGAAACTTGTTTGGTTTGCTTTCTGATTGCAATTTCAATTACAATAGAGCTACCAAATTAAAATATTTCCTTCTCAAGCTCTTGAGTACTTTGGAAGTAGTTTCAGAGAAACTATTTAAACATAAGCCTCATTGATTACAGTGGTTTTAGGAAACAATACCTCCAGCTTAATTGAAAACGTTCGAAAGTCAATTAAAAAGTTGCTTTTAAAGTAATTCGGTTTCTGAGGATAGCTTTTATTTTCACACGAGAGTAAATTTAAAATGAGAAAAATGTAGTTAAATTTTACATACATGCAAACAATCGTGTGAGAGGAATTTAAAAGCTATCTTTTTAACGGCAATTTTTCTAATGTTAAATAAATTGTTCTGTTTGTTAACATGAGAAATTCGTATATCTATATTACAATTAAACATTCTCTAAAGATTAAGATCAGTAATTGCCAGAATAATTTATGTTCGGAGTTAAATATGATAAACTATTTTCTGATATTTCCCAAAAAAATCTTATCATTAAAATCAAAAGAAAATTCTTTTCAAAACATTCTCAATGTTTTATTGTGTATTATAAAGAATCTATTTTTATTTTTACTTTAATTTTAATAATATATATCAAAAACTTCTCTGAAAAGTTTCAAGGAGTTTGAAAATTTATTAAGCTTATTTGCTTACTATATTTAGGATACGAAGAAAGCGTAGTAATATATTAACGTACTTCTAAGACTTTGATGTTTTCTTGAATTTATTCACTTTTTTTCAAGGAAATTGTTCCGTAACGCACTCTGAATAGTTAGGAATATAGCCATTTCTCTCCAAAAAAATAGTCATAACTAATACATTCTTTTAACTTTAATAACTTTAAAAATAAATACATTTATAAATCAAAAATAAAAGAGAATGTGTTAAGTAAAAGGTATAAAGCATTTAAAGTTATTTCTAAAACCCATTTTATAAAGTATGAGGAAAAAGCATTGTAATTAGTAATATTATGCTTTAATTCCTTTAAGCGATTTAATATAGTATTTTTTACCAAATATTTTCGTATAATAGTTGTAAAATTATAATATATTTAAAAATGGTAATTTTTAAATTACAGATTGAAAATTGTCGATTTCAATCAGACTGAATGTGCAATAAAAGTTATTTTCTAAAACAATAATATAATACACATTGTTATTATCACTATAGTCATATATAGAAAAGAAAATTTAAGTAACTAATAATTCCGTATAATTATGTTTTTTCCAAGTTAACTTATTTTACAGACACTAAATTTTTTTAAAAAACTGACTGAATACATATTAAAAAAAGATATATCGCACAAGAATATACATATATATATATATATATATATATATATATATATATATATATAAAATATATATATAAAATACATATATAATATATATATATATATATAATATACATATATTACATATATATTATATATATATATATATATATATATATATATATATATATATATATATAACGATTCAAGTCAACATCGAGCACTTTAAAAAAAACAGTTTTATTCAGCGAGCAATCGACACATCTTTCACTGAGAGAAAATCCACGCCAAATGATTATTTTAATTTAACTGAATCCTTATGTCCAGAACTATTAAATAACATTTTTTAGTTTATGTTCTCGATCTGAAAGTGAAAAGTGGAATATGGAGTCTATAAAATTTAATGAGCTGTGATTGAAAGTGTTACGTTTTGAATATCTTTTCTGAGAAATATTTGGGTGTTTAATTTAAGACTCGAAAATGTTACGGAAAATAAAAATTTAAAGGTAAATAGGGGATTTTGTTTTAGGTCTAATTTAATTATCCTTATATATGTTACGGTGGAACACAGAAATCTGGAGAATGTCGACTTTCACCGGTGAATGTCAACATTCACACTGTCGCTTGGGGTATGCCCGAAATATTTGCTAAATATCCTTATTTCTGACTTACACCGGTAAATGCCGACATTCACCATGCACTAATGGTGAATGTTGAACATGTTGGACATGTATCTTCTCTTCTCCGTAATACAGTCGCGATAAATTTTGCGCCTCTTTTTCTGAGAGGATTGACCAAGAATTTAAAACACACAGTGCATTCAAAATGTTTGCATAAATTTAAATACAACAGTGCACCTTCATATGTAATATTTTTGTACTTAATTTGCAACTCTTTAAGCAAACGTGTTCTTTCTCCGTGGTCTGTTCTGATGTGAGTTTCACATAGCGCACACTGAACAATTCGTCATTGGTAACACAATACTGTATATTCGTTTCTCCTGGTTTCAGTACTACAATTATCTTCCCTTTATCGTTAATTTTTAAAACCGTCAAAGCGTTTTAATCGTCTGTAATCCAAAGGTGTGTTGCACTTAGTTTTAGCAGAAATTACTTCAGAAATTATTTTAGAGTACTTTTCTTTCGAAAAATAAAAACAATTGTCTTCTCGTTTACCCACAATCAATGAATTTAACTTTTGAAGAAAAAGATCACGATTCACTGCTGTATCCATTCAATATAAATTAGGGTATCCGGAAAAAAAATTAAGAAAATGTTGCTCGTACCATCAAACCTTGCATGAGACTGACAAAGCTGACTGACTCCGAGCAGAACAAAGGATTTGGCGGGAAACAGCCAATCGCCTGTTTATCGGCTCCTCTCTTTTCGATCTCCACCACAGCATATCTGTGATTGTCAACATACGTCGGTGAAAGTCCGAATGCACAAGAGATTGTAATACAATATTCGCGATCTTTCACCGACGTATTTGGTGTGTGTCGACATTCTCCAATTTTGGACATCCACAATAACATATATATATATATATATATATATATGCGCGTGCGTGCGTGTTCATGTGTGTGTGTATGATAATTCCCTCTGATATACTTTTTAGTTATGTTTTTAAATATTTGGTGCAGTTCTTTAGAGCTCGCGTTTAATTTTTTTAACTTCCCGCATGGTCTGGATTTTAACCGTAATCGAATAGTAAAATTGCGTCAGAAACTGGCAGTCACTGCTTTCTGACCAATGGTAGCTTCTGTTGGAAGGAGTCACGTGGCCTTCGCCATTCAGTATAAAATGCGAGAGTTCTTTGTTCCTCGCTCTAAGCGCCCGTCATACTTAAGTTAAAACTGTAGCACACACAGCACCACGCTCGGTCACTGTGAAGGAGGTTGACCACCCCTACTGGACATGAGGTCACACAACACCACTCACACTCACCCCCCCCATGTGGGCAAACACTTTGAACCATTATCTACTCATCTCACCAGCCAATAGGAACTTCTCCTTCCAAATTGATTCCTCTCTCCAAACTCACAGAAATCAAGTTCTCTACATGATTGCACCGCCCACTGACCCGCCACTGCTCGTCCAATAGCAATGCAGTAACCCCACAAGCATGACAACAAAACTTCGTCATTTCCTCTAATAGGCTATAAACCAGATACGGGATTAAGAGTTCCTTGAAACCCAGATGCCCGCAGAAATTTCTGAAGATTCCTCGTTTTCTCCTTGTCTTCGTCTTCTATATGTGTCACCGGCTGCAGCATGCATTCGTGTCTTTCTCGTGCCGTCCATTCCCTGTTTTGTGAATAACTGTGAAATACCAATGTAGATGTCCTTTTACGTTTATATGTCTGTGTGACCATAAATTAAAAAGCTAAAAATTGATACGGAAGAAGTTTTACTAAAACCAGAAACCAACAATCCAAACATCACCACCAGCTACCTTTACATACATATTAATATAAATAGATTCGATACTAATGTTACAAATTGAATACGTTTGATATCAGTTTTAAAAAAACAAATAATAATGAAAGTGCTTTTTTAAGGCCAATTCAGATTTGTATCATAATAATTGAGTGGTATGAAAGAAACTTAATACTTTGAATTTTACACTTCTTATTCATTTCGACATTCTATATTTGAAATGCACTCATGCAAAAAAAATACATTTTGAAGTATTTGTTTAATAAAATATAGCTGTTTTAGCAGAGATGAACTTAATAAAATGGACAAGACATGAAGTAACGTATTGCATGCTTTTAGGAAAATGTTTTGCGCCAAATAAAAATTGTTCTTAAGTTTATCGTCACTTAACGTTTGAAATAGAGAAATACCCTTTTTATATAAAAATAATTGTCTCAGAATATTGATGTATTCTGGTTTGATTATACGTTACATGTTCACTTATGGTACTGATTTCATAATATTTAAAAACAAACGCAGACTACGCCATTTTTCTTCAATATACGACTTTTTCTTTACATTTTATCATATTCATTATTTTAGAATATATTAATACTCAAACTCAGTGCCACAACGGCCCATGAATTGTCAGGGCCTACTGTGCCCATTCCAGTATACGTGACCATTGGGTGATGAGGTTCATGAGCAGATGCCTCAATAAAGTGGTCAGTCAGAAGCGAGGCCCCCAGTTTTTAAGTCCACAAGCAAGCTTGGTACTTATTTATCGACCCACTACATAAACCAGAGTTTCCCAAACGTGTTTGCCTCATAGACCCCTTGCCACGTTTTTTGGTTTTGGTAGACCCCTTACTTACCTAATATTAAATTTTTTAAATATTCATCAACAAATATGTTTTGACAAAAGAAATAGAGCTACTATAGAGAGTATGGTGTTTAAAACTTAAGAAAACACATGTTCATTTTAATTTAATTAAAATCTAATTAATGCATAAAATAACTATTACATAAAATAACTGAGCAACAAATAAATGTTTTTAGTGAGAGGGATGAATCTTGGGATGTAATAACCAATTTTCAACATTCGGCATCTCAATCTTGTCAGGTTTAACCCTTTATATATCCTCGGTTAATATAGTGTGTCCAGTCTTTTCTTCTTTCTTTTTATTTATTTTTATTTTGGAGATAGGCAAATGCACTGAAACTCCTTCCCAATCGGAAAAACAGTTAAAAACTTTCTCAAGATATTCCATAACTTGGAATAAATAACAGGTAAATCTTTTTTAAAGCCACAAAATTGATGACATCTGTTTCTAAACTTTTTTAAAAAAATCTCCGTTAGTGCATATTCCTGGAGCCTAATTCTTGTAATCTGATATTTTGACCCTATGAATTCATTGTTTACTGCGGTATTACCACAGTCAAAGCATTCTCAAACCTAGTTTCAAAATCTAAAAGAAGGGCATTTAAATGTTGAATGTAGGCTAAAACGTATTTTCCTGGAAGATTGTATGTAATGATCGAGAAACTGGAAACATATTCGTGACGTCTAGTATTATGCTTCTTCAGCTTAATTCTGGCAAGAAAAACTGAAATAAAGTGCTTGTTTATTAAAATATATGCTGTCGTCTTGTAACTGCAATTTAATCTCATTAAATTTAGTAAATAAATCTGTCAAGTTGGTTAGTCTGGTTTCCACTTGATTAAATTTCCTATTAAAATTAAAAAGTCACGATCTGGTTTAAGGGGACTTGGCACCCTTTGAGCAAACTTCTTTATTTACGTATTTAAAAATTATATTTTAACATTTTATACAATGTTTCTATTCAAGAAAATGTTACCAGATGAAAATTTTCATATATTATTCACACAATTTTAAAAATTTAAATTTTTTGAAGAAAATTGGGAAAATTTTAAAATTCTACTCCTTTGTAAAAATTAATTTTTTGACCTGATATTTTTATAATATTCTTATGGATGTTCTTAACAACTTTAGGGATCGATTTTAGAATAACTTCATTCGTTTTTGAAAAAAATAAAATGTTGATATACAGGCTAAAAATCAACGAAAAAGCCAACATGTCTTACATTTTATTTTTTTTTAAAAAAAGTATTCAGTTTATAGCAAAACGAATCCCTAATTTTATTACATGCTTTATTTTTAACACGCAGGAAAAAAATTGAAGTGATTGGTAAATAATTGTCGAAGGAGTAGCATTTTGAATGCACTAAGGTTTCGAAAAACACAAACTGAGAAAACCACTTTAAAGTTTATAATTCTGAAAAAATAATTATTATAAGCTTAATTAAACTTAAAATACCCCTTTAAGATATTACTTATACGTTTTTCTTTAAAATAATTGCATTTTCATATGTTTTCAACCCACACATTTTTATAAATGATCAACTTTTAGAGAGTACTAATTGCACAAGAAAACTCAAGAAAAACTTTAAAAAAAAATTTTTTCTGTCACGACAAAAATTTTAGCTGTTTTTCTTCTTATAATATTAAAGTATTACATTTGTATGAAAAATATATCAGGAATAAGAACTGAAATTATAAAATTATTAATATAAAATGCCTTAATTTAAAAATTTTACATGCACACATTTCACAAGGAAGAAAAATTACATTTTTGTATGGCCTCGGAAATATTCTGCTTTTAATACTACACATTCTTTTTTTTTTTTTATAGTTATTATTTCTATTTATAAAATAGATTTTTTTTTTATCATAACGCATTTTTTAGCTTTTTTTTTTTTCTAAAAGGGGGTGTGGCTGAATTGCCTAATTTGTTTTCAAATGAAGTTTTATTCAACTTCTAACTTTCCGACATGCACAAGTGATATATCAATCGAAAGATAATAATGCAAAGAATAAGATTAAATGAAAATAAAAAAAACGATAGGTTTGTGATTTTTAGGGTACCAAGTCCTCTTAATGAAAGCCACTATTGTAGACCCTCATTTATTATAGACCTCCCAAATTATTCTTTTGCCAACGTCGACCCCCTTGCAGGTTGTCTTAGACCCTTGGGGGTCGTTATAGACCACTTTGGGAATCACTGATATAAACACTGGCACTTTTAATCGATTGTTTGACAAAAGGGTGCTGGGCAGAATGATTGAACTTAGGTGCGTAGGTTGATATATAATATGAGAAATATATATGTATATCATGCAACAGTTACGGTATATGGATATAAATGCATTATCTTGTGTAAAGATCTTTAACACAAGGGAGTCTATTAAAGTGGTCACGAGTTCGCAGAAACGTATTAAAAGGGAATACAGCCCCCTCCTATAGTGGAAAGAAGGAGGATTTGATATGTGTACCTTCCATTCCGAACGCAAGTTTTTTTATCGACCACGCCAAAACGATCATCGTTGCGTGATATTTGGTACTAATTTGCATAGATATCACACCGCCACATACCTCCATGCCAGTGATTCGGTGAATAGTCGAACGAACGATACCAAATTCGTGGCGAGAATTTAAGTAGTTGCGTCACTTTGTGGATTGCGTCACTTTGTGGATTGCGTCACTTTGTGGATTACGTCATTCGTGCATAACGCCTTGATAATTTCGTCATTTGTGTGAGACGGCTTAATTGTGTCATTTGTGTCTGACGGCTTAATTGTGTCATTTGTGTCTGAAGGTTTAACTGTGTCATTTATGTTTGAAGACTCAGTTGCTTTTGCGGTAGGTAGATGGCACCACGACTGCGGTGCGTGAAGGGTGCGGTTCTTTTGCCCGGCCAGGTCACCAATGAAGGACGGAAGATTTAATTTGTGTACCTTCCGTTCCGTACGCGAGTACTTTATCGACCACGCCAAAACGATTGTCGTCACGTGATGTTTGGTACTAGTTTATATAGGTATCACACCGCCACATAGTTATACAGCTTTCATAACTTTATTTCATTCTAGAAATAAAACAATTTGGGAATCCCTTTGGAAATCGATCGTTTTGTATAGATATTAACCTTGATTATAGATTATACCTTGTTTTCAGGCTCTATGAAGGGAACGAGGATTTGTAACTGCCTGCCCAAGAGCATCCCAACTATGCTGCATTAGGTTATGATCTGGAGATCTGGCTCACCAATCCACCCAGTGAATACCATCCCTTCCCAGAAATTTGCTTTCCAAATGATCCTTATGTGGAAGAAAGTTAAGAATGGATCTCTGATGGCTCAGTAGTATACAGGTGTTAACATTACATCGTTTTTAAATTTTTTGTAGTCTCTTATACTGAAACGATTGGAGGTAGTTTCCGTTTATAGGACAGTTTCAGGCCTTATTATGCTGGCTTGTTGGATGATCTCTTTTACTATGAAGGAAGAACATAATAAATGGATTGACCAGAATTCTCCCAACATAAACCCAAAAGAACGTATTAATATGTGATAGCCAGACTGGTTGTAATCCATTTAAGTACTCCCTCCCCCTAATGGTTCCAAAACTCCAGTGCTCCTCTGGGACTGAATAATCGAGTTTCTCGTTGATAAACTGATTGACTCCGTGCCTCACATAAATTTAAGGTTTCTGTCTGTTAGGGAAAACAATACCCCCTATTTTAAAATGGGTTTTTTGTCATTAAATTACACATTTAGGGATTTTTCAAACACACAAAATATGTTCCTTTCGTTTAAGGTATCCGACTACGTTCGGAACCGTGATTTTAAAAAAGCGCATAAATGGATAATTTCCATGATATTTAGTGTTGCTTAGATTAGAATACATGTATAAAGTTGTTTTAAGGACAGTAAGACAAAAAATATTTAAATACAATATTACGGCAAAAAAAAACTTAGAATTAACCTTTTTTTCAAAATGTTCTCCTTTTGTAAAAAATGCTTCTATTATAATAATATTTTGCATGTACAAAGCGCAGACCTCTGTACAAAGACTCAACAATGATTTTTTTAAAAATTCACATTATTTTCAGAGTTACAACCAATTGAAATAATTATCGGCAATTTTTTCTTAAAATTTCTCCCTTCTGTTGTCGTAAAACATAGATAAACCCACTTCTATGTTATTTGTTACAAAAATTCTAGTTTAGCCTTTGTACAGAGATCTGATCTATATACAGGCAAAATATTATTATAATAAAAGCATTTTTCACAAAAGGAGAATATTTTGAAATTTGGTCATTCTATGTTCATTTTTTGTCAAAATATTGTACTTAAGTAATTTTTTATTGTAATAATATTCTTAAAACGATTTTATATACGTTTTCTAATCTAAGTGACACTAAATTTCATAAATTTTATCCATTTATACGCTTTTGCAAAATCAAGGTTCCGAACGTCGTACGATACCTTAAAAAGATTCAACAAATGCATTCTTCATTCAATCGTGTGACATCATTTCTTACAGCATACTAAATCTGTGGATATTGTATCAGCCACCATACTTCTTTGATTTATCCTTCAATATATATATATATATATATATATATATATATATATATATATATATATATATATATATATATATATATATATATATATATATATATATATATATATATATATAAAATACCATAAAAAGGTTAATCATCAAAATGTTTATTATTAAAAGCAATTTAAAAATTCTACTTGGAAAAACTTTCAAGTGCAAAACATAAAAAATTATGACATAACCAAATAAACCTTTACTTAAATAGCGGCGGCTTTTGTTATACAACTTCCTAATTTATTTTTTGATGTTCCTAATTAAGTGTGTGACACTTTACTTGAACTTTTTTTCCTGAAAAATTCAATCCCATTATAAAGGTTAATTTCTTTCTGAAAACTTTATTTTTTCTTTAATATAAACTCTGTTCTTTAGAGTACTTTGTACAGCCACAAAGACTTGGATTTTTTAGCACTGCATTTAATTTGATGAAGTGCAGGCATTGTGTTAAAAGAATGGACCGTATGCATTTTGCAAGACCCCTTTAGTAAATGGAGGTCAAAAATAGAGAACAGCTCTCTAACTCGACATTCTCCAAGAATTGTTAATGCATTTTCCCTCTTCATATGCCCAATAAATAGAGAGAGAAAATACTGAGGGAAAACACTACAGAAATTTCTCTTGAAGAAATTTTTTAAAAAATTGATAAATATTTAAAAAAAGGCATATTATAATTATACCAAAAACTTACTTAATCTTAGAAAGTAACTTTTTTTGTCATAGTAACTTTTATGGAATTATAGGTCTTATTATAAACTGCTGCTTGTAAAAAATGCAACACCAAGAAGGAATCATTAAAGTTAAATGAAATTTAATGCACAAACGACTTGTATTAGTACAAATAAATGACGAAATTTTCAAAGCAAAAAAAAAACATTAAGTGTCCGAAATCAGTATTTGGGGTAGCCATCCCACGCTGCAATAAGTGTTGCTATGTGACGTGTCATGGAGTCAAACAGATTTTGAATGTCTGCTTGTGGAAGAGAATTCCATATTGCTTGTTAGCGCAGCAAAAGTTCATTATTTGAAGCTGCAAGACGCGGTTCACGATTGAGATGCAGACCAACCAAATCCCACATGTGCTCAATAGGTGACATATCGGCGAATAAGCAGGCTAAGGAACAAGTTGCATGTGTTGGGCTGAACAGAAGTCTCGAACAGTCTTTGCAACATGTGGGCGTGCAATATCCTGCTGAAAGATAGCTCCACGAATGCCTTGAAGGAAGGGAACGACATCGGGCTGTAGCACTTCACGGACGTACCTGTTGTTATTGAGATTACTTTCAATTCGTTGCAAATTGGATCGTCCATGATACGAAATCGCACCCCGAACCATAACTTCAGGTGTTAAGCCATTATGTCGTTCGATAACGCACTCTGGAAGGCAGCGTTCAAAGGCATAGCGTGTAGCACGATTGCGGCCATCATTGTCTCACAAATTGAAGCGTGATTCATCTGAAAAGACAACTTGGTGCCAATCAGCTTTCCAGGCTCTGTGCTCATGAGCCCATTGCAGACGCAGCCGTCAATGGTTTGCCGTGAGGGGGATCCTGTCTAAAGGCACCCTTGCATGCAATTAACGGTGCAGCTGACGTCGACGAATTGACGATGCCGACATTAGTACACCTATAGCAGTTGACCAACATGCTGCCAACTGGCTGGAGGAAGCTGTACGGTCATTCAACGCCATGAGGAGCAGGTGTAGATCGTCACCTTCCGTCGTCCACTGCCAGTTTTTCGAGTTGTTCGGTGCTCGTCGATCCACTGCTTCCGAACTCACGGCATTAATGTGGAATTGTTCCGGTGCCCACGAGCTCCTATTGCGCGATAGGAAAATGCTCTATCTTGATGGCCGATAATCCCTCCCCCTCCATTTCAAACTCTGTAAGTTGTTGAAATTTCTCCCTATTTCGTCATGGAGGTATACTTAGGTCTTCCTAAACGTTCCCCACTAACAAATAATCATTAACCATTTTCAACGTCCCGCAAGGGCCCTTTATTTATACGCTTTCAGCATCGTTTCTGAGGAAGCTGCGTACGCCACGCATGCGCGGTGGCTCTGAAATTTTACTATTTTGCATAACATCTTATAATTGATGTATGCTGCAAATTTCATTTAATCATGATTTTTTCATGGTGTTGCATTTTTTACAAGCAGCAGTGTATATTCAATGTTATTTAACAGTTCAATTTGTGGAATTAAATTATGAATGAATGCAATCTATGCCTCTTCACAAACTCGTGGCTGGCGTGTCATGAGCTCAAGCCCTGGTGCCACTGAAAACCAATTATGCAAAGGGGCTGATCTGCCATGGCTCCAAATCTTTACGTTAGCGTGATGTAAAAATTTGGAGAGAGGAATACCAGCTCATAGGTTTTTCCTCGTCACTTGACCGTAGTTCAAAATACGAGGTCCGGCTCCAATATTATTTAATACGCAAGATCTTACTATACAGTAAGATTCTGATTTTATTTTCAGTAAAATATTGTTATATATTGATTGATTGATTCAGCACTTCGAAACCTCATATAACTTTAAACCACAATAAATCAAGTTATAAATACTTGAGCTAGGATTCCAAGCTCCAAACTCCCACACCATTCAACGTCAGGACTTTAATCCTCGATAGGTGTTATTTCCATCAGTCTCTCTACACGGTGCCACAGGACTCGAAATTATGTGTGTGACTCGATGACCATACCGGTCACGACTGTGACCACTTGGTTACTGTGGCCCTTGTTAATAACTTAGTAAGTGTGCAGAGTGCAGTTTATATATTTCTGCGATTAATTTCTAAATAAGTTTTTTGGGATTTAACCAGGCTTTCATGGAAGAAAAAATATTCAATTGTTATTTTATCTCGAGCTAACGCGTTTATAACTCTCAGCGTTAGAGTATAGAATAGCACTCGAATAGAGAAATTAAATCTTTATTTGAAATACTGTATACAACTAAACACAACTCGAGAGAAAAGATACAAGTTTTTTAAAGGTACTACGATTTAATTGACGTGTTCTATCTATTCCAAAATCTAACGTATTTTCGTTTTCTCGAGATTCAGCTTCAGTTATTTTAGACATAGATAACGTTATCCATTACAAACGGCTTGAATTCAACTCAATTTATCTCAAATTTAATCTCTCTTCTTAACACATTGGAAGGGAGTTTAATGTATTAGAAGTCGATGTATAAATCAATTTGTTAACTATTTGCATTAACATCTTGATATAAACTGTCTTCATACACTAGAACAAATAAAATAAATAGAAAAAAATCATACAAAATAACGCAATCAAAATATTAATTTTCTAATTTAAATACATGTAGTTGCAAAAAAGTATGAAACTCTTAAAATCTTTAACTTCAAATTTAAAATATCATCGCCATGGTTACTTGATTAAAATTGGCACTTTTCATATCCGATTCAAATACATTTCACTTCTCCAAAAAAAATTCCTTTTCGAATTTCTAAATTATTAAACAAAGCTGAAGTTTATATGCTAAATTCAAAGAAAAATTGAATTTATATAATATAATACAGTGTGTGTGTGTGTGTGTTCGTGCGAGCGCACACTACAGATTCGTTCCCTCATATAGTTTGCTAAGTATGCACAGACCTAAATTGCATACACTGCACACTTTTAACATTTATATTTTATTCCGAAAAAGCTATTTAAACACATTTTCTGAGAGACTGAATTTATGCTCGAAAATCTAATATCTTTAAACTAACCTTTTTTTTTAAATGCAAACACAATTAATTGTAAGATTCATGTCATAATACACAAACACATAGCATTTAATATTATCTATATCAGTGATTCCCAACCCCCGGGTGGCCGCGGTAGCCGAGTGGTATAGGTATCGGACTGTGGCTTGCTTTGTCATAGGTTCGAGCCCAGTACCACTAAAGACCCACCGTGTAGGGCAGCGATGCACGTTAAATCTGTCGAGAGCTGAAACGTCCTCCCGTTGGTGTGGTGTGGTAGTTAGGAGAGGGGGGTGCCAGCTCAGGTGTCGTCCACGTCACTTGACCATGGTTCAAAATTACGTGGTCCGTCGCCAAAAGCCCTCGTGTAGCTGAACAGTGTGACGTTAATATTCAATCAATCAATCCCAACCCCCGGGTTTCAGACCGGTACCGGGCTGCCCAAGGTACATTAAGTTATTCCGATTTTATTTACTGTGGTGTATTTCTCTCTTTAGAAATCACTATATATTTCCTGATAATTCACTTTATATTCATTTTTTTGGTGTAACTGTGTAACGGGGGTCTATTCACAAGCCTAAGCCCATCCATTACAAGTGTATTTATTCTGAAAGCATATTTAAATATAATTGAATAAAAATTATTAAATCAAAACAATCTAAAATGTGAACAATCAACGTCCTTCCCCCCCCCTCCCTAGTGAGCTGCGATAACATTATCAAACGTTGACCAGTCCGGGGCGATAAAAATTTGGGGAGCACTAGTCTGTATACAAGGTAGGATTCAAAAGTAACCGTACTGAGTCAATAACTTAAAAAATATTATCAATCAAATTAATGAAACACATCCTCCTTCGAAATATCACTCTTGTGAGTAACAACACTCTTTTGCCATCGCTTATAAAGATCATCGAAACATTTTTGGAATCTATTTTTAGCCATTTTTTAGTTCCCCCTGCAATGCACTTCTATTTTCATCTGTATAGAGAAATCACCCACCCTGCAAGGAACGTGCCAGTTCAGGAAATAGGCTGAAATTGTAAGGGATGAGATCAGGGGAGTAAGGAGGATATGACAAGACAGTTGTTTTCGTTTTCACACTCAAGCGAACAAAAATTGACATTTATTCTCTGCTCTACAAACGTCATTTCATTCAATTGACGGTTACTAAAGGCATCCTCTTACAAAATACGACTCCGTGGTAAACCACTGACCACTTGACTCAAGAAAAATCACTTTTAGAAAAGGAGAAGAACGCTGTGTAACACAAAGACGTTATCGTAGTCATTTCACTGCAAAAAATTTCCAAGTTATGGGATTAGTCCGGGAATTTTTAAATCTTATCTCGTATTTGATTAATTTTGAGTAATTGTCATTATTATTATGTATTTGTTTTGAAAACTTTGTCAATAGCTGTAGTTTGAAAAAAAATAATATTTACTAAAAAACATATAATTAAGAGCATCGAGATATCTATAACCTTCTAGCAAACCTTATATTCATCAATGTTGCACACCTACTTTGAAAAACATCAAGACGCGTTTTTTACTGAGTAAAGTGGCTCCATTAATTAATTTCTTTTCAATTTTTATTCTTTTGGCAACATTCTAAAAAATTATTTTTAGAATAAATTATCAGCCCTTCATATTCTTACTCGGCCTTTATAAATTTTTATACATAATTCCATGAAACAAGTTTACACACAAAAAAATGTTGCAGCAAGTTTTCTATATAAAAAACTAATATTTTTATTACAATACCTCTTCTAAATTATTTTTCGCTTTTTTTTCTCGAGTAAATAATGTTGAGGTACATAATATTCTAAGAGTGAAAATTAATGCCTGCCTGTTAAATTTTATATCTTATTATATCAAAGTTTGGGATAATAAGAGAAAATTAACTTTATGGGCCAGTTATTAAATATGTTATCTAACTCGAAAATTAACTTTAAAAGACTAATTTGCCTAATTTTCTTGCACATTTAAGACGCGGAGTTTAATATTTTTAATGGCAACAGGAGTTGAAATTTACGTGCATAATTTCGTCTTAAATTTGGTTAGACACTGATTGTATGAAGTTTGCAATAAAAATTACTGGATGATGTAATCTTGGTAATTAATTTACTTATATTATCTTTGCATAAATCTGAATGGTAACTTTTGTATTAAATTTACTTACAAGATTAAAACCTTGGGGGAGCCATGTCTTCGAATACTTCTCTAAAAATTAATGTCATTTAACTTTCAGGCTTTCAAGTAAAATCTAAAGAATTAATATACTTGACTATCTATTGCATTTAATTTTATGCAAAAGTTTCATTAGTTTAACTTAATTGATACGTTATTTAGGAAATGGGAAATTTAGCAATTTTTCCCTCTTGCTATATGTTTACTAAATATATATGCATGTACATATTTTTGAAACTGAACTCAGATCAGTATAATAATAATTTGGAAAAACCTTCATTTTTAATCATTCGAGAAAAAATGGCTTAGAAAATGTATTTCAAATGTAACGAAAAAATGCTATCCTCTCATAATTTTTATAAAAATTTGTTTCTGTTGTGCGTATTTTTCATTATTTTCGGACATATATTTGTGTATAATTTAGAAGAATTCACTACTCTCTCGATAAATTCATAAAATTCAATATCATATACTGATTTCATTTTAATTTATAAACAGAGTTTTAAAAGCAAATTGTATTTCAAAGCTGAATTTTTTTAAAAGCACAAGTCACACATATTAGAATATTGTAGCCTTTTATGGGAGTTATTATTTTTGGTTAAGGTATGTGACTACCTTCGGAGCACTTTTTTTGAAATATATAAAATTTCAATTAAATAAAACTTTTTTTATTTGAAATGGGACATAAAAGTAAGAATTCCAATACAGTTCTTACTAAGTTAAAAGTAATTTTGGAAATATTGGGAATTTTGAGAGAAATTTTAGTGAAAAATTGCAGTTGCGGTAAGGATTGTATTGAAAATTCTACTTAATATATTCTTATAATATTTATACAGTACATAAATTACATCATTATCTGTGTTGATAGCTATAAAATTTGTAAATACTTCTGAAAGTTTTTGAGATATGTCAATTTTTATGCAAAAACTCAATTTTTTACAACACTAATGTTATTTTCTCACAAAAAGTGCAATAAAATAAATAAATATATACACAGAGATTAGATTATAGTCTAGAATACAGATAACACTAAATAAAACATTTTCTAAAAATTTCAAGTCAATATCTTAAAAAGAAATTCTGTAGTGAACTGTACCGTGAAGAAAAAATTGAAAACATAGTTTTTCAGGAAATGCATTTAAAGATTTTAATACTACATGAAAAATTTCTACTAATTTTACACTTTTTAAACTCACTATATTTATAGCTCAAGCTCTTTTTAGCTTCATGTAAAGCTGATTTGACCTTTATTTTACCCTTTTGTTGTTTTCTGTAGAGTTTTGTAGACTATAACAATTTTTTGTTTTTAGCGAAATTTTGGTGAAAAATTGCAGTTACGACAAATCTTGTACACAAAATTCTAATAAAAGTATTTAAATAATATTTATAGAGTACATAAACAACATCTTTATCTGTGATAGGAATTAAAAAAAAATTGTAATGTTTTTGAAAGTTTTTTAAATATGCCAAATTTTATGCAAAACTCAAATTTTTAAAAATTAATGCTTTTTCTTTCATAAAAGCAATAAAGTACGTAAATATATACACAGAGATTAGATTTTGATTGATTCATAACACAGATATAACTATAAAAAATATGTTCTGATAATTTAGATTTAGTATCTTAACAATATTTTGTGTAGTGAGCTTTATCGTGAATAAAAGTATTTAATAACAGTTTCTCGTAAAACACATTTAATAATTTTAACTCAAAATAATTACTTTTCTACTCACTAAACATTTTCAAAACTCCCCATATTTATAGCTTAAGCCCTCTTTAGCTTCAATTTTAGCTAATTGTGACTTTTTCTTGGCTTTTTTTTTTTTTCTGGAGAGTTTTGTTGAGGGTAATGACTGGCGTTTCGATTTTTGAATTCTCTCCTTGTCAATTCCCATATAGTTTTTAAGTGTCGTTGGATCAATTCCTATACCTAAATAATTAAATACAGGCAATAGCCCTAAATAACCCGAATTATATAAGAGGACAGCCATGTATGAACCCAAAAACAAAGTTTTTTTATGAACAAAAATTTCTTTCGGCAAAACAGACCACAATACATTATTAAAGCTTTCATTATTATTTTGAGTCTGGCCATGGAGGCATTTTTTTAGTAACTCCTTATCACAGAGTGCTAAATAAGTAGGCTTTATCACTTTAATCACGTAATTTGAAAGGCCTGCTGTTTTGTCCACATCTACTTTGCCATCACTTAATGCTTGTTTATATTTGCACCAGCTGTCTTTCCCTGTTGGACATTGCCCATGCATGGGATTTTGATTGCTAGAGCAGCAGTGAAAAAGGCAGCTATTACAGCAGATTGCATTTTTCGAGGCATCCAATATTGCTGCGGATGGCAATCCCATAATAGTTCTGCAGTTTATCGATAAATTTATCAGTTAATTTCCCCTTCCCACCAAGTCCTTTGGTGTTCTTTTTTAGTTTCCTTAAACGTGAGCCTACTCTTTTTTGTACATGTCCTATACATTCAAGTTTTGTGTGACACTGTTTTCACCATATATATCCTTCACTTGTAAAAAGCCCTTGGAATCACCATCACCATAGTACTCGGTGTATTGCAGGTCTCGTTTGATTAGTGACCTTTCAAAAATTCTAAAAGCTCCAACAGCTTCCATGTTTCCAGAGGATCCTTTATAATTTGAACATACATGCTCACGTTTCACATTCAATTCACACATTTTACAATACTGAGTCATTACTTCCAGATCTAAAATTTTTCCCGTATCAATGGAAATAACTGAAACGCAGCCATTAAGTGACATATGGCCTCTCCGCTGCCATGAGCCATCTACCGAAACACCACAAGTTGTACTTTTTTTAAATTTTGCACTTCTTTAGATGCAGCTTTCATATTTTCTTCAGAACATAACTGTACTGCTTCCAGCAGTTTGAGTTCATGAGCTCTGAAGGTATTTTTAGAAATGCATGGCAAATTTAAAGTACATAACAACTTCTTACCAGCTGTGAATCCTCTGCCAATCAATCTCAATCCAAATACCAATAAAGTATTCAGAGAGAATTTCTTATTTTCTTTAGGAGTAGAAGTAAAGCCAGTCATGAACCCACAACTGCAAGCCACACACAAATTAGAGCAAAGTCCTTCCTTAGAATCTTCTGCCAGTTTCAATCCAGTTGCATAACATTCCGGACAACACAAGATTGAAATAATTCCCATCAAAGCTTGGAAATTAATAATTCTATTTCCTGTAGAACCATGAAATTCAGGTTCAGGCACATGAAAACAGTCAAAAGTGCTCAATTTCGCTTCACTTGCAGACGTACTATTATTACTGTTAAGTGCTAACTTGGTCAACCTATTACCATAAAATTTTCTCTTTCTAGATACTTTCGATCTAGCTTTCGGCATTTTGAAATTACTCACAATCAAATAAAACGTTAAATTAAATGAAAATTAATGAATTAACTGAAAAATTATCAAAAGTAAGTAATAATTAAGAAGAACGCTTTAGAATGAACAATGCAAACAAACTATAAACGATATTATTATTGCCATTCAGTAAAACAAGCTTGAATTAAAAAAAACAGTTGCCAGATTAAAAAAATAAGTTACGGATACTTAATAAATAAGTAAAGGATACGTTGATCTATATTTACCATAAATATTAGATATTTATATTGCTTAAAAGTCACGAAGAAGACGTTCAAACTTTTTGTTTACATTTTTATGTCTCTTTAAACACCCATTTCCGGTTTTGAAAATTCCATTTCCGGTTTACTAAATAAGCTATAACTTAGCTTTCTAAATATCGTAGGAACTAAAATAAAGTATTTTTGGAATCTTAAGCGTATGGGCTATAATATAAAAACATAAGAAAATTCGAAAATTTTCTCCAAACCGAGGATTTTTTGGGGTAGTCACATACCTTAAAATAACATAAACTGTTGTGATATAAACAGGAACAAATAATATTAAGTTCCGCAACACAAAGAAGGACACAAAATGTAAATGAAACACTCGTTTCAGAACACATTTATCGGAATTTCAAAAAGGAGAATGGCAATTCCTTACCAAGAAAGCGCGCAGTCTTACTCGAACTACAAATTGGAAAGAAACGAATTACCCTCCATAAGAACATGGTGAGCCATCTGGATGTCGTTTAATAGTAAAGGGAAGGTAGTTGTAAATATACAGTGTCATAATAGCTTGTTTATATTTTATCAAGTTGGTGACCAAAAAGAACATTTTTCACCTAAAACTTGTTGAGAGAAGTTTGATCCACACAGAGGAACAACGAACTTATGAATTTTTTATCGCAGTCTATCTAATCAGGAAGATTTTCTTTTCACATATACCCTGGTGTGCAAAAATTAAGGACGAAGTCGAAAAATTAGCATATCAGCTGAACGAAGAGGCAGAGCGGACAGAAAGACCAATCAGGAGATTAAGTAAGGTGATGTACGGTAGCACATGCGCAGATATGCAGGTAGACGTAATGGGGGAGTGTCTGAGTAGTATAAAGCATGTTGTCGGTGTAAGATCAGTATTTCTGGCAAAGAGATTGCACGCCGTATAGCAGTTAAAATCACACCGAGTTGCTGCCTCAGCGAGAAATGGCGAATAATCAGTCTGTTAGACGATATCTGGATGCTTTTACCCGAGGTCGAATCATTGGGAAGTTGGAGGAAGGCCGCAGTGTGACAAGTGTGGCTGCAGAGTTCGGAATTGCTCACAGCATCGTTTCACGACTTTGGAGACAATTTCAAACTACAGGAACAGCTATCCGGGGGTTCAGTAGTGGTCGTCCACGAGGAACCACACCCGCAGATGACCGGTACATTGTCTTACAGGCCAGAAGAAACAGGCGGCAGACAGCGGGTGAAATCGCTAGACACACGACACAGGCGACTGGACGACCGATATCGCGTTTTACGGTGGCCAGAAGACTGCACGGTGGTGGTCTGTTAGCACAACGCCCTGTACGGTGTGTACCTTTAACGCCTGCCCATCGGAGAAGGCGTTCTCTGTGGGGCCGGGAACACCGGAATTGGAGAGACAATGAATGGGGACGAGTACTCTTTACAGATGAGAGCAGATTCAGTTTGAGTGTCGATTCTCATCGCATACTCATCTGGAGAGAGCGGGGAAGCCGCAATCATCCCTCGAACATCATTGAAAGGGACAGGTATGGAGGTCGCGGTGTTCTCGTTTGGGGAGGCATCATGCTTGGTAGTCGTACAGACCTTCACATCTTCGACGCAGGTTCAGTCAACGGGACCCGTTATTGTAACGAGATTCTTCCATATGTGCGTCTTTTTAGAGGCGCTATGGGTCTGCAGTTCCTTTTCATGGACGACAATGCACCATGTCCTCGCACAGTAGCTGCCGAACAGCTCTTAGAGAGTGAGGATATTGAACGTATGGATTGGCCGGCACGATCTCCGGATCTCAATCCCATCGAGCATGTATGGGATTTTCTAGGCAGATGCTTGGCAGCTCGTACCTTACCACCAGTAACGATTTGGGAGCTTCGATTGGCGCTGCAAGACGAATGGGCAGCAATGCCTCAACAACTCATTGACACCCTCATTCTCAGCATGGGCAGACGCTGTGAAACCTGCCTAGCAGTCAGGGGAGATCATATCCCCTTCTAAAGACCGGATGTTTCTTGCTGGACACCCATCACAGGGATGTTTCGGCCTTCAGTCGCATTGCGCTCCATGCTACTTTTTCAATCAAGCTTCTTTTTATCCCTCTGATTTCTCTTTTAGCAAGTGTTGCTTACATATTACACATGTCCTTACGTATTGGGATCTTACGGTATTAAATGTGTTGATTTGGAAAGCTTTTGTACAAAGTTATATTGAAAAAACCGTCTCGTCCTTAATTTTTGCACACCAGTGTATTTGGGGCTGCAGTAGCCTAGTGGTAAAGAAATTGAGCTCGTGGCTAGCGTTGTTGAGTTGCTGGTTAAAACCTGGTGCGTGGCCGAGGTAGCCAAGTGGTCAAGGTAGCGGACTCGCAGCCAGCGTGTTACGAGTTGGAACCTAATACCTCTGAAGACCGGCCGTAGAGAGAGGGCCAAAGCCTGTTGAATATCTCGAGGTTCGAGAATGTCCTCCCATTGGTATAGTGTAGAAGTTAGAAGAGTGGGATGCCAGCTGAGATGTCGCCTTCGTCACTTAACCGTGGTTTCAAATTGCAAGGCCCATAACCAAAAGCCCTTGAGTAGCTGAACAGTGCGATGTTAATATTCTCTCACCCACTGGTACTCGGAAACCTGTTGCCATTGAAGACTTGCTGTTTTGAAAGGCTGTTGCAAATTAAATCTGTGGAAGCTTAAAATCCTTCCATTTTGCATGATGTGAAAGTTCGGAGAGGAGGTATCAGCTCAGGCGTTGTCATCGTCTCTTGACCGTGGTTGAAAATTTCGTGGTCCGTCACCAATAGCCCTTTTATTACTTCACAGCATGACGTAAAATCAAATTAAGTTCTCATATATTTGTTTTCTTTTTTAAACACGCATAAGCATAAAATTCACACTATTATATATTCAAAGTATCATCATAAAAAAAATGGCTTCGAGTTAAAAAAACTCAACTTTCATATCTATACCTGGAGGAAGTTTAAAATAAATAATACCTAATCTCATGTTACGGAATGAAGTTGGGCTCTTCAGAAATACTGTGGCAGTTAAACATGTCGTATACATGTATAAAAATAGAAATCCAATTTGCTTACTACTGCAGAGAGAAAAAGTTTCTTTTTAAAACTATATAATACTGGGAACTGTGTATAACTTCGAATATGGCTCAAGGCTCTTTTCACTTAATATCAAAAAATAGAACTTTTAACTTGGAACTTATTTTCAAATGAAAGAATTTTCCAATTTTAATATCGCGTATTCTAACTTCACTCAAGTATACAGAACATCACATTTTATTATCCTCTCTCTACTCTATTTATTTCTTTTAGAATAATCCGTCATGTGTAAAATATGCTCCATGTATCATACGTATAAGACGTTATTTTGTATTGTATTGTTAATCGGAATTGTAACTTTACATGACAAAAGAGAAAATAGACTTTGTGATATAATACTTATGTGATTTAGAGGCACAGTATCACAAAGGGAAACATATAATGCAACCACAAGTTTGTATAAGTAATGGGAAATGTTTTACTGAAAAACATTTTTCTTATTTGGATCAGTCTTTACAGCTGGTAAAGATATATGTTTAAATTAATCATGTTTCACAAAAGATCTAAAATATTCTGACAGACAAGGTTATATCGAAGTCACCAAGAATTCGTTAAAGCCTGATATACTTAGATGGATTTCTCTTTTTAATATTGCAAAAGAGCAAAATACAGCTTTGATAATTTATTGTACATTTTTAATTGCTCTCTTTCGGGTTCAACCTATTCTGGATGTGAAAATCGTAGGCACACATGCCATATGATTAAGTGGCATGTAAATATCCCTTGAGTATCAATTTGGCTCCAGTATTCTTTGTAGAATTAAATAATGGAGATTTAAACCAAAATTAGAGCTTTAAATAAAAATTAATTCAAGCGTCCAAATTTGGTTGCGAGGTCGCTACTAGATGGTGCCACCATGAAATGGCTTTCACATTTGGGGACTTTCCATGTCTGCAATGGCTAAGTTGCTAAAATCCAGCCATTCTGGAATATGCATATATATATTGAATACTCCCACTCCATAAATCAAAATCAGAATACTCGGCGTGAAAATTGTTTCTTTTAACAATATATACGCACGTATACTCGCTCCATAACGTAAAAACGTAGCACTGAGGAGGAATTATCCAAATAGAACGAAATTGCATTTGCGCATACCTTAAGTTTAAGTATGTAAATAATTACTTTTTGAAAAAATGACTGATTAGCTGGAGTTCCACATTGCAACATAGCCACTGGATGGTGTATAAAACCACGGACCTAAGACATAATTTCCTTGTAATTGCAGGCCTCTTTGCTCATGTGAATTGCAGCAGTTATAGATGGATACACGACCAGTATGAGCAGATGTCGCCATTTGAGAGTGGGCGAGCAAATAAACAAAGAAAACAGTGTGATAAAGTCCTGTGATTGCTTGATAGTTGGATTAAATTGATGCTATATTTGTTTATTGTCGGCAGAATTGGGTGAACCATTTCATAATTATAAAACTCTTAAGAGATAATCAAAGGAAGGAAAAGCTTGCTATAAAATTTTAGTGATAAAAAGAACTTTTTTAAATTAAATTTATTGATGTATTTTTTTCGAGGTTTAAAACTCTAAAATATGCCTAATTTTTAAAAAAAAATTGTTTTCCAGAAGACTTTTTATCAAGCTGAACAATTAAGGATCTTTAGAAATAGAAGAAAATTAGTAAAAAAGCATCAGTTCTTTGTTAAAAACAACATTTTATTTTTAAAAAAATATTTGTTAATCTATTTCAAATTGTGAATGCTTTCCAAACACACAAGTGTCTTTTAAAATCTGTTGCCATTTTGAAACATAAAATGGTTTCCTGTATTGAAAATCATTCTTTGTGGACAGGTTTAAAAAAATTCTAAAACTACATTAAAAAGTTAACCACTTTTGCATAATCACTCACAACTACTTGCTTCATATATTTTTCACTAAAGAATAATAAAAATTGGATTTTTGTATACATACATTATTTTGATCTTTTTCTAATTTTATATGTAGAATTTTATTAATTAATTCATTAAATTATGAAAATCAAAATGAAAGTTAATGTTTTCCTTCAGAAATTGTCTTCCAGTAAAAATTATTAATTAAATACTACTAAATGATAAGCAACCCCAAAAAATTTATATTCACTGGTATAAATATATGTATTATTTTGTCAGTATATAAAATATCATATATTTGATAGTAAAACAGTCATTAGAATGCCAGAAGCATTATTCAGCTAATTTTCTATTCTACCAAAAAGATAAGTCTAGATTAACTAAATTTATAAAACTTTTTAAATACATAATTTTAATTATAACTTTGTTGGTATTGTAATAAAATAATATAGATACATTTTATTCATATATTTGAAATATAAGAATGATTTGGGCACTTACGTTTTATTGCAACAATCGCCAATTCTATTAATAACTTTCCAAGTTGACACACCCAATTTCCTATGTGCTGCATGTACTAAATTGGCAACTAGTGTTTTGTTTCATATAATGTCGCCAATAGGTTTCAATAATATGAAAATACCATGATTTGTTGTTAAAATAATAAACATAAGAATTTATAAACAATTTTACAAGTGCATTAATGCAAACATGATATAGAGTGCAATTTTTCTCTATAATTCAAAATTTAAGAAGATCATAATTATCATACAATATACTCCTTACAAAAAAATATCTTCATATGAGCATTTTGTCAAGACATTCGTATAATTTACTAAAATTGTTCGCATGTTGAGAAATTCGGTACTTATGTGTTATCACAATCTATTGGAGACATTATATGAAACAAAGCATATGATCTCCAATTCAGTGCATACAACATATGAAAAATTGAGGTTGTCAACTTGGCGAGTTACCTTGTACGTTGGCAATTGCAGCGATAATACGCAAGCACCAGAAATTTTTCTGGATCAACTTTGAAACAAATATTTCCCTTTAATTTTAAAAAATTTGTAAATTCTCTATTTAACTATTCATTGTTTTTAGTAATTATTCTTATAGTGCAAACAATCAGCAAATGAGAGAATCATCATAGAGTAAGGAAATAATTCACCTAAAAGGGTACTTACGCGTTAACCCCATACCAGTGATTTATCACAAGCATGTCACATATTAATCACCAAATTTTATGAGTTATGGCAACATTTTCAAAAGCAAACAATTTTTTTTTAAATTTGCCAAAGGTTACCAACACAGTATGGATTTAATATGTAAGGATACATAAAAGTATGTTGTTTACAAAACTCTGAACAACATAATATGCTGAAAAATCTCCCACCCCCAGATGTAAAGGATGTTATCTTTTTTTTACTTTCAGGAAACAATTATAATCAGTTAAAGTGTAGCATGGGGGGCACTTGGCACAGTCATTTATTTTGGCAACTAAAAGTGGTCGCCAAGGTACTTTTTTCGGAATTATTTACTATCTATTTTTGAATGAATTCAATATCTCACCATGACATTTAGATAAAAATCGCCAAATCCGAAGTGGCTCTTCTATACTACACTTTAACCTTATAATCTTGTATTCTATTTAGCAATATACAACACTAACTACCACAGAGTTTCATAACTTAGATATATTCAGTTTTTAGTCTTTTTAATACGCCAGACGAAAGAACTAGAATCAAACATTATCTTAATATGACTTTATTAGGATATTCAACTTAAACCTTTAACAAATTAAATTATAATAATTAATATGAGAGAATCTACGATGGCAAAATACGCAACATACAATATATATGTTTAGCTAATAAGACTTAGTCTAATTCAGACCACTATCAATAACTGAACCGTCTAATCACTGATTCTAATATTAAATAGTCAATCCTACCTTATTACAGCTTTGAGTATCAATCTGTATTGACGTATGTTGAATCTTGTCTTTACTTGTATGCACTGGTGTGCAACTTGAATTAAATATATTCGATCAATTATAACTTCTAATCACAGTCACGTAAAGCTCATTCAGACTTGAAACACGATTCCTCTATTGGACCTCAACTACCCGCCAATTTCCATCCACTATCACAAATTGCCATACATTGCCATCTCGAAGTTCCGATATTTAAAAGCTTGTTCATTTGCATCTTTCATTCACACTTCACTTCTTGGATTTTGTTGGAAAAAAGTTGCCATTAATTCTGGCCCAAAGAACCCAAAGGACATGTTAAGGAAAATACGCGTGATCCTGTCACAATCCCCTCCAAGAAGCAAAACGTGATTTATTCGAGGGTCTTAATGGCCCTTAAAAATTACGTGCCTTAAGTTTATTCTTCTACTTCTAACTTTCCACGCTTTAAATTTTAACTTCGAATATTCATTCTAACCATTAATTTCCAATTTTCCACTTAAATTTTAATTTTCACTATTCATCTTAAGTTTAATTTTTAATATTTCTCCTTAATTTGAATTTTCAACATCCACAATAAATTTTACTCAATTTACTAGACTAACATTCACAGTTATGCATTTTAATCACGGTAGATTCTCACATGTACAAAATAAATGGACATGCCGCATCCGGCGACGGGACCGGGGAAAAACCATATATGACTTAAATGGTAAGAAAAACGAGGTCCACATGTGTCTTAACTAACTTAATTCTACTTAAATGCAACTTAAAGTACAACAATTTTTCTGCCTTTTCATGGTCCACTTGTCTTTTGTACAAAGAAAGATTAGTTCTTACAATTCTTCAGTTTTTCCACCATCTTCTTGTCTTTGTACTGATAAGGATTAGCTTTAAGTTTTTAGCTACATCTAAAATTTCTACATAGATTTCAGGGTCTGTCACCCTGAAACAAAAATTTCTTAAGTCATTTGGCGAAAACAAAGTTTCACATATTTTGATTACATTTCACAATTTTATACATTATATATCACTTTTAAATTACAACTAATTTCTATACATATATTTTATCTGGCTTTTTCAAAAACTTCCCCTCAAATCGCGCAGCGCAGGCTAATGTTATGTTAGTATGCTGTCTACGCCACGTTCCCCAAAACCAGATGTACATAAAATATGAAACAATATGTAACAATATATATACATACACTATACAATTACAAACATTTTTCAATAAACCATTAAAAGAAATAACCAAAGGAATTGTCGCATCTTAACGAAATCATACATAGAAGTAAGCAAATGCATTTTTACAATTGTTTTCTACATATTTATATAAAAAAATTACAAGACAAAAGCTTATTTTTCTCTTCTAGAAAAACACACTCATTATAGTGTCCACTTTTGCTTGGCTTCTTAAATTTTAAATATCCGACCGTGACTTGCTTCATTGCAATAGTTCTTCCGACCACTTGTTCGAAAGGAGAAAAACAGAAACGATACAACCTGATTTTTTTCTTTGTCCCCTATTCGCTCTAGTTGGCGTTTCCTACCAGGACCTCTAAGGATAGTGACCTTCTCGTACACGCTCCTTTCCTTTCCTAGTCCTGCCGTTGTTGATCACCTCCTCGTCTGGCATTCCTGTTGCTTGATTTTGTTCGCTCTTCGATGTAGGTGTTGTCCTTCCTTCCTCTGCCTTTTCTGGATCGAACTGGTCCTCCCTGTTGTGTCTTCCTCTCTATGGCTGGTCGGGACTCCACTTCTCTTCCACCTCTTGGTCTGAGGTTATATCTGTTGACGTTAACCGCTACTTTATCTTGTATTCGGCGTTTCTTGCTACATACTGGTAAAACATTAGAATCATTTGATGACAAATTTCTCTTATTCCTTTTACTTATTGAACCTTTCCGAATCTTCCTTTCTGATCCACTCGACCCAGATTCACGTGATCATTTATAGCCTAACATTTCATTTTTGCTTCTTTTAATCCTTCTACTTTTCTCAGACCAAGGACTAGGTATTGATCTGATAAGTGGTCCGCGCTTATTGGATTTATTTGTGTGTCTCTCACCCTGACCATTTTTAAGAAAAACTTAACCCCTTTCCCTCTAACTCATTCTTTACATCTGACCCTTTCTTTTTACCATCTTGCGACTCATTTGATCTCCGTTGTACTCTGTCAAAATCACTCAAATCATCGCGTAAACTACCGTTATCCGAACTACCAGTTCCTATCTCCGTCTCGTCACATTTCCTATGACGATATATTCTAACCTGATCGAAATTAACCGTTAACCTTTTTCCTGCCTTCCATACCACTACGTTGTTATTCTTTACATCTAATACTCTATACGGACCTTCAAATTTTGGCTTAAATTTAGCTACCACTTTTTTTGTTGTCGAACTTAAAGGATGCGTTGCTATCAAAACCCAGGTGCCAGCTCAGGTGTCGTCCACGTCACTTGACCATGGTTCAAAATTACGTGGTCCGTCGCCAAAAGCCCTCGTGTAGCTGAACAGTGCGACGTTAATCTTCACTCACTCACTCGCTATCAAAACCCAATCATTCACCTTAATTTGCACATCACGCCTGCGTCTATTATAATATTTCTCCCATTTTTCATGCTTAGCTTTTCTGTTTCGTCTAGCCTCCTCAAATAATCTCTCAATATCTCCTACTGCAAATTCAGTTCCGTCCGATACCATCATTAATTTCTGAAAAGGTGTAATCAACTTTCGACCTAAAAATAATTCTGCAGGGGTTTATCCCGTCGTTTCATTTACTGCAGTACGAATAGCATAAGCAAACTCACGTAAGAATTGGTCCCATGTGTCATGTTGCTCATTGACATAATTTGCAATCATTTGCACAAGATCGCGATTTACGCGTTCTGTTCTTTTTGCTTGAGGTCTATATACAACAGTCTTCACATGCCTTATGCCTAAACTTTCGCTTAAATTCTCAAAAATATCGGAGATAAATTGGGGACCGTTATCACTTATTAATTTCATTGGAGCTCCAAAACGCGATATATAATTATCAAAAAAATTATCTGCTATAACTCGAGCAGAGGCTTTTTAAGGGGTATGATTTCAGCCCACTTGCTGAAATGAACCGTAATTACTAATACATTACGGTTACGTCTTACTCTCAACACAGGATACGGACCTAACAAATCTAACGTAACTATTTCATTTGGATAATTTGATACAATTGGTATTAACCGACCAGCTGGTAACGCGTTTTTATAATTATTAATTTGGCACATGTGGCATGTAAAGACATATTGATCAATAAATTTTCTCATATACGGGAAATAACAAACAGCCCTTATTTTATGATGTTTTAAAACGTCCAAAATGACATGCTAATGGCTTGTCGTGAAATTCTCTCATTATTTCATTCCAGATTTTGGGGAATGTATACTCGCATTTCTCCTAATGACGTTGCATATTTCGCATAAAATAACAAACCTTCTACTAAACGAAACTCTCGAGACCAGTTCTCACATATTGTCGCCTTAACCGAGCTATCTTCTGGGTTTTCCAGATATCTATAGATATGATCTAATTCTATTAACTGATCTCGCGACGAAAGTGCCAAATCCCTGATTATTGCACAATGAACTTTCTCTCATATTATACTTTCAATTGAGTTTCTCGACAAAACGTCAGCCCCGCATTTTGAGTTCCGGGACGATGTTCCTATTCTATATTAAATTCTGCTAATTTTAATGCCCATCTGATCATTCTATTTGACAAATTTTTACCATGCGTTAAACGTGTTAGCGCAGCGTGATCCGTATTAACCTTAATCGACAAAGAACCTAAATACGTTCTGAATTTATTCAGAGCCCAAACCACTGCTAAACATTCCCTCTCTGTTACCATGTAATTCCTTTCCGCAGCATTAAGCGTACGAGAAGCCAATACTACTGGTCTCTGCTCTTGGTTTAGAACTGCTCCTACCCCTATTGAGCTTGCATTCGTAAATAACTCAAAAGGTTTTTTGAAATCTGGCAATTTTTAAACTGGCACTTTTGTTATGGCCGCCTTGACCACGTCGAATGCTTTCTACACCTCAATTGACCAAAGAAATTTTTTTAATTTTCGTTTAAGATTATAAAGAGGCTCGCAAAGATCGGCAAAATTTTTAATAATTTTTGCGTACCACTGGGACATTCCTAAAAATTTCGACACCTCTTTAGAATTACGCGGTGGTTTCATTTCAACTATAGCTTGAACTTTTGTTTCATCAGTTTTAATTCCTTCCTTATTAATAATTAAACCCAAATATTTTAACTCATCACAACCAAATTTGCATTTATACTTGTTTAACCTTAACCCCGCCTCATGTAATAATCGAAAAACTTCTTCCAAATGCTCAATATGTTGAGTGAATGACGGAAACGATATTATCACATCGTCCATATAAACATTCACAAACTTCCTTATCACGGGTTTGAGAATTATATCTATTGCTTTCTGAAAATTGGGAGCCACCCCTGACAAGCCAAATGGCATTCGGTGGAAAGCGTAGGTGCCATTTTTCGTGACAAACGCAGTCTTAACTATATCACTAGGGTTCACAGCCATCTGAAAATATCCTAACCTAAGGTTGAGGGCCGACATTATCTCTGTATGGGGTATGTTCATTATTAAATCGTCTATTAAGCGTAAAAGATACCGAGGATACTTTTTAATAGCATTAAGTTTCCTATAATCAACAGCAAATCTATACACTTGCGGATTATCCGGTGGTAACTCATTATTCTTTCTACATAACACAACTGGTGACGCGTACGGGGATTGAATAGGAATTATAGTTCCTTCTTTCAACATTTTGTCTACATGATAATAGAGAATCCTTTGCTTCACCCTATCATAACGGTACGGCCGGGAAACAACCGGTGGGTTATCTCCCGTGTCAATCTCATGATATAAAACATGCGCAAGCCCCGGTTTATCTGAAAATAATCGTTGAAAAAAAACTATCAAACAAATCTTCTAATTCCCGTTTCTGGTTTTCCTCTAATTTTGTGTTAGAAAGATCTATTTCTACTTTTTCTTCCTCAACCATTTTAACCACCTTATCAATCTGCGAATCAGGAATCGCCAAAGATTTCCGATCAAAGTCCAAAATAATCTTTGATCCACCTATAAAATCTATCCCAAGAATACATGGGTATTCCAAATCTGCCAACACATGAAACAACTAAGGTTTTTCAAACTCCCTTATTTGAATATTCAATTCCACAACTCCATACTCTGACATTTAGCTCCCTGTGCCATGATCACCTGAGTACGCGATTTCTTTACTGGTTTATAAAAAAAAAGTTTTCGGTATGTCTCCTCCGATATAAATGATCTCTCCGCTCCAGTGTCCCATAATGCTTTCGTAAAAGTCTCGTTTAATAAAATAGGAATGCATGGAAGTTCCACTGGAGACATGCATATTGCTGAAAGTTTAATCGGTGGCTCGTTTATCGACTGCGTCTGATCACTTTTAACATCACTCACTTTCAAAACATTCGATTGTCCCCTTTGCCTTCTATCGCCTCGACTAAAATTTTCACTCGAACCCCTATTTCTGTAGTCCCCTCTACTAAAATCGTCATTTTACCTCGATTTCTAAATTGATATCCCATATCGTTAAATCTTCGATCATCGTTTTGAAACCTATTCCTGCTCCCGAACCCCTGATTTCCTTGACGGCTATTCTCGTAGTTACCCCTATAATCATTTCTACCATTACTCGGTCTACGCACCACTTCAGAATTTCTCCAATTTCCTCGATTATTACCAACATTAGACATCCTACGCTCATTTCAACCTCTCCCTTCCACATTATCACTATTTCTCGAACCTCGTATTGCCTTGCATATATTTCCTCAAACTTAGCTAAGACCTTTAACAATTGGACCGTGTTTTGTGGGTTTTGCACTTCCACATAATCCCGTACTTGTGGTTCAAGTCTAACAAAAGGATGATCTACCAGAGCTTTCTCTGACATCCCTAGTTCTAATTTTTTTTTTTTTTTTTTTTTTTTTTTTGTAATTTTATTAAATCGTTAACAAAATCAGTCGGCTTCTGGTTCTGTCTCTGTTGCGACGCATAAAAACGTATCTCTAAATCTTTCCTATTTTGGATGGCAGGGAATGCTTTCTTCAATGCTGCTTTCAGCTGCGCGAAGTCCGTGGCGGTATTCGTCACTAACGCTGATCCAAATATCTCATACCAATCTAGGGATCTCCCCAGGAAATGAGCTTTCAAATAAGCACACGATAAATCACTGGGTATCTCAAGTAATTTCATTTCATTGTCAATACCCACCAAAAACTCGGTGACATTCTCAGACCTGGAAAAGTACACTTCTGGCAAAACATTAAACCCCTTCGCGATTCGCATCTCGGGGTCATATAGATTAAACCATGTTGGATGCCATTGTGATGTTCCCCTCTTGGGAGAATATCTCTCGGAGTATCAGCGTGAGCTAGAGGCGTAGGATTAACGAAAGAGCTAGAATCAAACATTATCTTAATATGACTTTATTAAGATATTCACAAACCTTTAACAAATTAAATAATAATAATTAATATGACAGAATCTATGATGGCAAAATACGCAACACACAATATATATATTTAGCTAATAAGACTTAATCTAATTCAGACCACTATCAATAACTGAACCGCCTAATCACTGATTCTAATATTAAATAGTCAATCCTACCTTATTACAGCTTGGAGAATCAATCTGTATTGACTTATGCTGAATCTTGTCTTTACTTGTATGCACTGGTGTGCAACTTGAATTAAATATATTCGATCCCTTATAACTTCTAATCACAGTCACGCAAAGCTCATTCAGACTTGAACCACGATTCCTCTATTGGACCTCAACTATCAGCCAATTTCCATCCACTATCACAAATTGCCATACATTGCCATCTCGAAGTTCCGATATTTAAAGGCTTGTTCATTTGCATCTTTCATTCACACTTCACTTCTTGGATTTGGTTGGAAAAGAGTTGCCATTAATTCTGGCCCAAAGAACCCAAAGGACATGTTAAAGAAAAGACGCGTCACAAAAGGTACATATTTGTATGTGCGGCGCGCGAGATTATAATGTTTTTCCGAAGTATCCCGCAAGGTCATTTGGGTTGGACACCCCTGTTCTAATACATCGGAAATTTCGGAGCAAAAAATATCCTTTATATTGAGATTTACCGTAAGTGCTACAGCTAATGTATCAACATTCAATCTTGATTTCTCACTTGTCCAAAAAATCATTACCAACTAAAAAAAATTTTCAATTTCTGCATCAGTTCCAGGTCAGCACAAAGCAAATTCAACGAGAAAACTAAATTATCATATGAAAAGTGTTCGTTTTTGAAATGGTTAAATATTTCCTCCCGTCTTTTATCAATTTCAGCATGCAAATGTACCAATTGTTCCAATTTATTAGAATTTAAATATACATTCAGTCTTCTAATTTATTCAAACAGACGATTGTAATTGATTTTAATATTAGACATTTCTTTCGATAAAAACTCAACACAATGTTCTATATCTGCCCTATTTACTTTGGATGAAGTCAAAAAACACCATTGAAAACGGTTATTTCCTGTGATATTTCTTTCAGGCCATTCTTCGACATTTTGGAAACATATTTGGTTCATCTCTCAATAGAAATTAACAGATCAATTTTAAAATATTGAAAAGGAGGGCCAGTTAGAGGACACTTTTTGAGGAAGGACAGAACCTATAAAAGGAGGACTGTTCTCCCTAAAGGAGGGCAGTTGGTCACCTTAGTAATAATCGAGGTTTAATTTAAAAATGAAGGGAAAAAAATTCGAGACTTTTAAATGTAGATCAGGGGTGTCACACAAACACGCGGCCCGTGAGTACGTAAGTTGCGGCCCGCCGACTGTTTTTAAAAGATTTTTAAATATCAGGTTTTTAAAGTTTTTTTCATTTTGAAATTTATTTGAAGAGGGAAATTTATATATGTATATACATCTATACATGCAATTGCCTGTTAACTGTTCTTATTTTAAAATAAATCCTTTTTGATAATAGAAACGTCTTTTAGATTAAAATAGATTTATATTTTATCAAGCAGTTACATTTGATTTTACTATACTTTTTTAATAATTTAATAAAAAATAATAATTTTTTTAAATACTTTTTTAATAAATTCTGAATTGCACTATGCATATCTTTTATTAAGGATGGTACACGATTCTTCTCTGTGTGTGCGAGTTTCATTTCTCCTCTTTTTCTGTTTGGAGTGCCCAAAAAGCAAGAGGCAGTCAGAGATGTTTTTTAAAGCTTAAAAAAAATTATTCAGGACGGTTAAGATTAAAGGCAATGCATACTCAATCATTTGAGAATGACAGGACAATCAAATTTTAACAATGAGTAACGAAAGATCAATTTAAAAGGAACTCCGTAATTTTCAAGCAAATGGCAACTGTAATATTTTAAACATTATTTGATCATTTTATTATTATATTACATAAACATTATTATATTATCTATGTCTGTATACATGAAACATAATGAAAGCCATAAGAATAATTCATTTTTTTTGTTTTAAATTTTCTCTCCAATAAATGTTTTTTTATATAAATGTACATATTTTTATGTGCGGCCTGCGAGTTTATAATGTTTTCCCGAAGTAGCCCGCAAGGTCATTCGGGTTGGACACCCCTGATGTAGAGGATGAAATGAGAGTGGCATTATCATTTTTACGACAAAATATAAACGAAATTATTAAAAATCATCAAGCTCAATTTTTGCATTAAATGTATTCTTATAATTAATTACTCAATAAACATTTTGTTACCTTTGTCATATATATTATTTTATTTAGCATTAAAAATTATTATCATAAACTATTTTACACAGTGTGTTATGGATAAGTAAATTTTTTAAAACTTATTTTATTGTTAGCCTGCCGTCAAATTTTAAAATTGTTAATAGTTCATCGCTACAAAAAAAAAAAGAAGATGGATGAGAATTACTGCTTTAGTGAATTGAAATAAAATATACTTTTGTGTGGCTTTAGTAGAAAATTAAATAAGTGTGAAAATTTAAATTGGCAGTGATGCTAAGCATCGAACAAATTAACTTTGTCAGATCAGGAGGTTGGCGGAGTTTATCCTAGCCAATCTCGAGTTACATGTAAGAGAACTGATAAAGTACGGTCGAATCATATTGCCATCAGAAAGATCGGCTGAAACACAGAGATATCTTTGACCCAAATCAAAAAAGCATTTTGTATGATTTACTGCAACCATATAATGAGAGATTTTGTATTGTGTTTTCTTTTTAAGCCTAAAGTATTTCTTATTCAGAGACAAAACAAAACTCAGCATCTAATTTTTGGAAGATAAAAAATTCCTCATTGTTATTTGTATCGAAATACTATTAATTAGCTGTAAGGAGAAAAGAAAAACTTCTCACCACTCCTAAATATGTTGCTTATACGGCTTTATTAGAGGCGTGGGCAGACTTTTCCAGGGTGCGATCTACTTCTAATTTTTTCAAGCTGTTGCGGCTCACCCAATGTCAGGGGCGCACACGAAGAGAGGAAGGGGGGGGCACTGTTCCGGACCATCCCCACAGTCCTTGATTTTTTTTTACCGATGATTTTAATTCCATGTATATGTCGCAGGAAAATGATGAAATTGGGACTCTCATCGAATCTCTAAGAGACAGTAGCGCACACAGGAATTTTTCAAGGGGGAGGGGGGGTCCGGGGTTGAAAGTTTACCATTCTTGTATCATGCTCCTTTTGATTTTGTCGATTTTTGGGAACAAAACACAGTAAAAAACTAATTGTTGAATAAATAATTAGCATTAATAAATAAAATTAATCATTAATAACAAGTAATTAATTAAATTTTATGTACTATATAAATTTTATGTACTATATTTACTTAGAACTTTAATCAATTGGAAAAAAATCAAGGGCTTTGTGGGATTGGCCCGGACTCCCTGACCCCCCCCCCTTGTGTGCGCCACTGCTAAGAGAGATAATCAATTCACGCAAGATGTTAAAATAACGTCTCTTTGAGTTAATTCCCGTATGTAATAAGTTATTTGATCAAATCCCCGAACTGTTTTAGTGAAATGATGAAATGAACAAGTCAGGAATTTTTTTAAAGATATGTGGTTGATATTTAGGGGATCGATAGTACTACCTGTATGGTTAGGAAGTACAAGGACTCGACCCCCAGGTGCCTCCCCCCCATTCCTTAGGGATTTCACATAATCCCTAAGGGATAGGATCAATTGACGGGAGATGTTAAAATAACTCTTCAAGGTCATTTCCACGATGAAAGTGATTTTATCAAAACCTGAACTGATTCAGTGAAATGATGAAATGAACTAGTCAGGCTTTGCATTGGTAAAATGCTGTCCAGGGGAGAAGGAGACACCTGGGGGGTCGAGTCCTTGTACTTCCTAACCATACCGTTAGTACTATCGATCCCCTAAATATCAACCCCATATCTTTAAAAAAAATGGCTGACTTATTCTTTTCATCATCTCTCTAAAACAGTTCAAGGATTTGATCAAATCACTTTCTTACATAAGGGAAATGACGTCAAAGAGACATTATTTTAACATCTTGCGTGAATTGGTCATCTCCCTTAGGTATTTGATGAAAGTCCTAATTTCATCGTTTTCCTGTGACATATCCTTAGACTCCAACGAGAAGTCGAGTCGAGACAAGCCAAGTAACTAAACAACACAGTCCACTGAAAATTGAGTGAGACTCCTTCATTTGAGTAGATTTTCTTTCAGATAACTGAGCTATCAAATTCCATAATCGGTAGATCACTTTCAGGTCTCTTGTACCCATCGGGGTACAAGGCCTCCTCTTCTGACTGGCATGTTTCAAGCCTTCCAACGGCAAGAATTGCAAAGAGACTACCGTAAAATCCGGCGTGTAATGCACACTTTTAACACAAAAAATAAGATTGAAATTTACAAATGCGCGTTATGCACCGAGTATAAAAATGAGAACTTAAAAATTAAAAAGATGAGAATAGAAAAAAAAATAGATTTCTACATAGATTAAAATACTGCTTATAAGGTGTGTGACCCAATGTAATAAAGGGACACGCGGGGAAGGGGTTCTTAATTAAGTCCACTAGTTAATTAAACACGTTTATTAGACAAAACAAACATTTACATACATAACTAGAGAACTAATAGTTACAATAGAATTGAAAGGGATCGGGGGGGGGAGCACATGCTCGTACGTCCTTACAGTTCCGAAGCTTGGCCATTACTGATGATTGTTCTAGCCGCTAGAGGGCGCGATAGTCTTTCTACTGTTCATATGAGAAGAGTTTAAACTACGGGGGGGAAGGGGTTACAATCTCCCCCTATGGATCCGACGACGTCCCGGCGAGGAGACATAAATAGCTGTTGTAGTAGTAGCTCTTGTTGAGGGATGGATGGTTCTGTTGGAAACTGCTGTTGTAGCAGTCGACGGGCTTGGAACATGTTAATTTTGTGATGTGGATGTAACTTTTCGTGGTCGGCCTCTTTTCCGAAGTGGAGCTACCGGAGAAGTGTTTATGTCTTTAACAGGTGTTAAAGCAGAAGTATGGTAAGTAGCAAAATCGGTTCAGATGGATTGGCAAGACTTGCGATAACATAAGAAGTCGGTGACTTTTGGGTGAGAATTAGATATGGACCGTCACGCTTTGGCATGAACTTGGAAGTTTTCTTGTTCTTTACACTACTGATGGGATGTAAAGTAACCCAAACTTTATCTCCAGGAGAATAATAGACTGGACGGCGATTTTTATCATATTGCTTTTTTTCGTTGATCTTGCTTTGTTTCTATTCTTTCTCGTATGTCTTCAGTAATAGTTGCAAATCGTTTTAAATAAGGTGTTATTTCGGCAACAAAATTGTCATTGTGAACGACGCTTTTGAAATCTTGCACCACATCGTCTACAGTACGTAGCTCTCTCCCGAATAGTAGGTAAGCAGGAGTGTGACCTGTAGTATCACAGACAGTTGTATTCATGGCAAAACGTATGACTGGAAGTTTGGAATACCAACTAGAATGATCGTCTCCAACAAGTATTGCAAGTCGGGGTTTAAGGTCTCTGTTTTTCGCTCAACTGGATTAGATTGTGGTGAATAAACTGGTATGAAGTTTTGACTTGTATTTAAAGTAAAGCAAATTTGTTGAAGAACAGCACTGACAAACTGCGTTCCATTGTCACTGATAATTCGTCTTGGTATGCCATGACGCATGAAAACTTCTTCTATCAGAGTTGTTGCACATTGACGAGCACTGGCTTGAGAAAGGGCAAATAACTCAACCCACTTCGTGGCACAATCCTCGACAATGAATATCCATTGTTTACCTGTGTCAGTTTGAGGCAATGGCCCAAATAAATCAATAGCAATGACTTCAAATCTCTGTGAATAGACTGGAGTTCTAAGCAAACCGGCAGGTTTTGGTTTGTAGCCTTAAAACGAGCACATTCTGGACATTTCTTAATATAATCGGATATGTACTTTCTCATGCCTGTACAATAATATCGTCTGGCGATTTTCTGGAATGTTCCCTCTTCTCCATAATGTCCAGCCATCGGATCATTATTATGTCTTTCCATTATCAATTCACGTTCAGCAGTTGGAATGACTAACTGAGCTTCTGCAGAATCAGCATCAGGAACATAACGATACAAAACACCTTGATTCATCAAAATCCACGTTCAGTCCAGTTTGCATATTCTTCAGTTTTTAGAGGGGATTCAAAACTGTCGATGATTTTCTTTAAATTATCATCTTTAAGCTGCGCCTCACGCATGTCCTTACAACTTCGTGTAGGCATATCAGCTATCGTGATATTATTTTCTTCGCAAAAGGATTCTTCTTCTTGAGTAACTGGGCGAGATAACATGTCTGCAACGACATTTGCTTTACCAGGAATATACTATACTTTCAAGTTGAAAGACTGGATTTCAAGTGCCCATCTTGCAAGTCGTCCGGTTAGAGATTTGAGGTTTAGAAGCCATTTCAGAGGTTGGTGGTCGGATGCCACGGTTATTTCTGTTCCTTCAATATAACCACGAAATTTCTTCAAAGCCCATACCACAGCAAGGGCCTCCCTCTCTGTGGAGGAATAATTGCGTTCTGCTGGGGTTAGCAGTCGACTAGCGTATTCTATAGGATGTTCATCAGATCCTTCTCCTTAAAGTAAAACTGCTCCAAGGGCATAATTGCTAGCATCTATTCGAATAATATATGGCTTAGTACCATCTGCTTGCTTTAACACAGGAGGTGTTGTAAGACTGTTTTTAAGGGTTTGAAATGCATTTTGTTGGTCATATCCCCACTGCCACTTGACTTTCTTCTTTGTAAGATAACTTAGTGGACGTGAAATCTTCGCAAAATCTTGAATATATCTTCGAAACCACGAACAAGTTTGCAGAAAAGATTGTAGTTCCTTGACGTTTTTAGGGGGTGGAATATCCAGTATAGACGCAACTTTTTCTGGATCAACTTCTATTCCTTTTTGTGTAATCCAAAATCCAAGATATTTAACTCGAGAAGAGGCAAAATGGCATTTTCTCTATTTGCTTTAAGTTTGAAATGTAAGTCTTTCAAAAATAGTTTTAAGATCAAACATGTGTTTTTCAAAAGTTTCTCTGACAAAACAATTATATCATCTAGATAAGGTAGTGCTAGAATGTCTTCCAGACCATTACAAAAACGGTTCATCGGTCTTTGAAACGTAGCAGGTGCGTTGCGCAAACCATATGGCATTCGTAAGAAACGGTAAGTGCCAAAAGGACATACAAATGCTGTCTTGTCTTGATCTTCAACATGCACTTTAACTTGATGGTATCCTGCTCGCAGATCAAGTGTAGACATGAAAGGAGTGAGTTTTTGCTTGATGTAATAAGTCATCCATTCTAGGAAGAGGATAGGTATCTGCGACTGTAATTTCATTCAATTTCCTGTAATCAATACAGAGGCGAAATGTTCCATTTGGTTTGGTATAAGTACCACTGGGGAAGCATACGGGGATTCACATTCTTCAATTATGCCTTCTGAGAGAAGTCTATCGATTTCTTGTTTTAATATTTCCTTCTTGGAAGGATTCATCCTATAAGGTGGCACTGCAACTGGAAGATGGTTTCTTGTATTTATACGATGTTCAATAAATGGTGTAGGCTCTCCCCCTGGTTGAAAGCATTCTTCATACTTTTCCAATAGTGAATTTAGTTCTTCCCGTTGTGGAAGTGAAAGGTGAGTACCTTCATTTTTCTGAAGTTGACAAAGATGTGGTTTAGGGTCAACAGTGAGCAGAGCATTGATATTAGGAGGCGCTTTCACAAAATTATATTTTCTGTGAGACGTTTCAGTGAAGTACCATTGTTTTCTTTGGAGATCTAAGACGATCCCTGCAGCTGTTAAAAAGTCTATGCCTAGAAGGGTTCTGTTACCTCTAGCATTTTCAAAATTAAAAGTTCCGTGGGAATGACTTTTCCTTGAATACTAATGTCTACAGAAGTTGTCAGTATTTCTGTAGTTTGAGTACGACCGTCAGCAAGAGTCATCTGCATGGTTTTCTCTTCAAAATTCAATCCTTTTTGTTTAAGTAAATGGTATAATTTTTCACCAGCCACTGAATGTGTAGCACCAGTATCAGCACAAACTGCTGCTTCTGTATTACAAATGGAAATTTGGATTATACTAATGGGATTACTTTCACTAGAAAAACTATAAAAGTTTGATTGATTCAGACTTGATGACAAAGCATTATCTTTTTGTCGAACTGGGTTGCAAGTGTGGCATCTTGATCGAATGATTCCAGGAGCACCACATCCATAGCAAGATACAGGAGTTCTGTCTTCTTTTGTATCAACGATTTTCTTTTCAGGTATTCTGTCTTTGGAAATGGTATTCCGCCTACTGTTACTGGGAATCCCGGTTTCCCGCCTACTTTGACTGGGGAAACCAGACAGAGAATGTTTATACGACAACTTAGGATTTTGTGTGTAGTTACTTCTCCAGGGACTGGTATTCATTTCTTTTCGTTTCCTGCTAAAGTTTTTATTGTTTTTATTTCTCATGTTTTTAACTTCTTCATACGAATCTAGCTTATCCACTAGTTGTAGAGGATTGTTCCAATTACACCACTGGTCCAAAAGTGATCTTTGTAATCTTGAGGGTTTTTTTTTTATTTGGTCCACCACAATCAAATCTTTCAATTCTTCAAGCGTCGTAACTTTTGATTCTTTCAGCCACCCATCAAAATATGTTTGCAAGTCAAAGTAGAAGTCACGCCAGGTTTTCACAGGATCTTTAGTGTGTCGGGAAAACATCTGCCGAAATTTTTCTGCACTTAATTTAAAGCGTTTTAGAAGAATTTGTTTGACTTTATAGTAGTCTTGAGCATCGGCAAAAGATTCTTTAGTGATTAAATTTGAAACTTCAGTTGGTAAAAGACCAACAAGGTATACCACCCACTGTTGAATTGGTACTTTTAAAAATGTTAATTGCCTTTCGAAGAGGTCTAGAAAAATTGTTACATCAGTTGTCTTTGGATCAAAAATAGGTAATAGCTTATGGAGTTCTAACTTTGGCATATTAGAGTCTGCAGTTGTAGAATTACATTGGAGTTTTTGCAATTCAAATTGTCTTTGGTTTTCTTTTTCTCTTTCAGCCCGCAATTCGAGCTCTTTTCTATCACAAATAATGCGATTTAAGCATTCACACGTAAATACTGCATCATACCCTTCACTTTTTAAGATTGCGTCTTTTATGTCAAGAACTTTGAAATTGTCTGGTATTGATATGTCTAGCGTTCAAGGAGATCCTGCCTGCGACCTTTTGCTAAATAGGCCATCGTGAAATGTCACTTCAAATTAATTACAAATTTATATTCTTTGAACTTTAAATTTAATTTAACAAAATGTTGTTAATGAAATAATAATACAGTATTATATATACCACATAAAAGTAATATCTCAATTTCTTACAATATGCAATTTGAAAAAAAAAATTTCATGAATCACAAAAATGAAAAAAATAAAACTATTTTCGTTGTTTTCAAGCTCAATACACAATCAAAGTAAAATTACTATCAAACTTTTAGTTAAAAAAATCATCAAAATGATCCGAAAACACATTTGAAATACATCATACCACAAGTAAAAAGAATCATATACGTTCTCATAAATAAAAGTTCTACTTAGCCGAAACAAAATTTCCTATTAGTATTCAAAAAGAAAAGTTATTAGAACTCAGAGTTATAAATAACCTTGAACTATCTATTTCTCCCTGTTTAAATTTATTCTCGCTTACGCAGCATAAAATATCTCATCAGTTTCATAAATGAATCATAGCTTAAAAATTAATACTAGCAAGAAGAGAAAACGGAGATATATATATTCTTTTTTCTTTTAAACCACTAAATATATTATTTAACTGAGACAAATCTTTCAACATATAATGCACATTTTACACTTAAAATTATACACATAAATGAATATTTTTTTTTTTTTGAAAATAGCATATAACAATACAAAAATTTTCCAGCTTAAATGCTTTCGAACAAGAATTGTAATCATTCAAAGAAAATAATACACATAAATACATATATATTTGGTTTTTGTGTTCTCACTTAAGATTTAAGGTAAACAACGTTATACTTATTAGTTTAAACAATACAGGAAGTATATTTTAAATACACATTGAATATAATTTAACTGTATATTATGCTGTTTAGCAAATTACACAATTACATTTCTTGAAATAAGAAAAAAAGATTTCTTAATTTAATTCGAACAGGACGTTCTAAATTTAAATCAGTAAAGAATGTTCTCTATGTCAGAACAATGAAGTCAATTTTTTAAGAAATTAAAACTTATACACAATTCTTTAGGATATTAAATCAATTTGCATTTGGGCATGCAATGGTTATTTTAGTATTATAAGTTATAATACTTAAAAGAAAATTCAAAGTAAAAAACTTTACTTGTTCTTCAGGTGAAGATAAATCCAACGATTTTGTTAAACTTGCTCATTCTACAGGTGAGAACGGAACAATAGCGGTTAACCTGAAAATTAATAGCGAGAAACAGCCAAGCCTCTTTAACTATAGAAACACGTTGGGCGTCAAATTATAAGGTGTGTGACCCAATGTAATAACGGGACACGCGGGGGAAGGGTTCTTAATTAAGTCCACTAGTTAATTAAACACGTTTATTAGACAAAACAAACATTTACATACATAACTAGAGAACTAATAGTTACAATAGAATTGAAAGGGATCGGGGAGCACATGCTCGTACGTCCTTACAGTTCCGAAGCTTGGCCATTACTGAAGATTGTTCTAGCCGCTAGAGGGCGCGATAGTCTTTCTACTGTTCATATGAGAAGAGTTTAAACTACGGAGGGGAAGGAATTACATGCTTATTTAAAAGGAATAACATTCCTTATGGATTTAAAGGGTGCTAGTTCTAGAAATATATTTATTTCTTCTAAAAATAATAAAAATGATTTCAAAATGTAAGAGCATTGCGCACGTATATTTCAGGTTTCTTCATAAAAACGGGTGCGCGTTACACGGCAAATACACTCATGGACAAAAAAATTAGCGCACCAAGAAATAATTGCGGGATCCAAATGAAACTTGGCAGGAAGGTACATGTCGGGGAGATATGCAAATGATTAAAAATGCAGCGTGATTGCGCATTGCGTACACTTGCCTCCGAAAGTCTGAGTACAGGCAATCTTCCTAAGTGTTTATGCTATAATTACTATTAAAATCTCGCCTTAGGAAATCAAAATGCTTGTCAGCAATTTTTTAAAATGTCCTTATTCATACAGCAGCATTAAAATTCACCTTAACAAGAAAAAACAAAAATGAGAACCAAATAATCGCCAACTATCCGCGCCAAAAGTCTAAGTACACTTACAAAATAGAGACCTTTCATTGTGAAGTAATTGCACTAAATCGTGTTTGTAAGTAATTATAAACTTCTTTTAACATTTATTTAGGATTTGAGATTTGAAAGCTTTTGTGGTTCCATGGCAGGCAACAGAATAGAGATCGATATATCATTGAAAGAAAAATCATCGTAGATCTTCAGAAAAGGGGGAAATTTTTAAAGGAATTGCTGAAATGTTAATAGAAGACATTCATTGATTGTGCTCATTAACTACAAATCAACTAAAATTTTAACGCCCAAGCCAAGATCTGGCCACCCGTCTGCAGTGCTACCTCGAGAAACTTGCTTTGTAATACGCTCTATAAAAATAAATCCAAGACTATAGGCTTCATAAATAGCTAAAAGTGTTGCTGAGATATTGCAAAAAAGTGTGACTTTAATTACAATTCGAAGAAAATTGAAAAGGGATGACTATCATGCTCGAGTTGCACTCAAGAAGCCATTCGTGTTTCGAATGAACAGAGGTAAGAGAATGACCTTAGCCAAAAAACAAATAAATAAGACATATTTTTTAGAAAAATGTAAAATATTCAATTGAAAATAATTGTTTGTAATTTAGCATCAAAAAGCACAAAAATGTGCCTGCAAAAATTCCTGGACAGATCTTAAGAAAGAAAATCTTTTCGACTATCAAACATGGAGGAGGAGGAGGCATAATGTTTAGGGGTGCATTGGAAGCCTTTCGGATGGTAATCTGGAATTATTGAATCAACAATGTACAAAATTGGTTATTTGAACTTATTGAAGTAAAATATCAGAGCATATGCCGAGAAATTTGCGGCGAGTGATGATTTTTACTTTCAGCGGCACTAAGGTTCTTAGCAAATGGCTCTCGTTGTGACGTCATTGTAAAGCCATGGTTATTCTGACATGTCCCAAACCAATTCCGTAAGCCAACCTAGTCCCCATACCTAAGTACAATATAGCATTTGGGGGATTTACTCGAGTAAACAATCAAGGAGAACGTAATAACACCCAAGGAATTGCACAAATCTGTCATAGTAGAAGAATGGAACAAAATATTCACAGGCGAAACAACTAAGCTAGTTAAACGTTTTTCAGATATGTTGAGAGAGTTATAGAAAGAACAAAATAGCGTAAGAAATATTAACTTTTAGCTACATTCCATTATTTTAATGGTTTTTTCCAATGTACGCAGACTTTTGACACACGTGATTTGTGTCGTTCTCAAGTTATAAATATTTGTATTATTTTATGTAATAATCAGGCGATTGTTGTTTATACTATTTGATTTTACTGTTTTACTGTTTATACTATTTGATTATTATTGTTAGAGAAATCAATAAAAAATAGTATTGATTCAGAAAGACTTCATTTAATTAGCGATCTTTGCATGGATATGAAAGATGATCGCCTGTACGCAGACTTTAGGAGGCAAGTGTATAGCCGGTAGAGGGCGTTTAACGTCGTTCTCCGTGGAGTATAAAACAGGTAACAAAAGCTTGTTTGAGTGTGCTGAATCGTTTACAAAGCAAGAGCTGAGCTAGGCATGCCATTACGCCGTTTTCGAAAACAATATAATCAGCTGCTGTCGCAGTTTGAGAGGGGGAGAATAATCAGCATGATGGAAGCTGGGTGGTCAGCTAGGCGAGTAGTTCGTCAATTAAGTCGCTCTGATTTTATTGTGAGGAGGTGTTGGGACCAAGAGATACGAAGACCAAGCTCAGAACGCCCTCGATAGAACTGTCATTGAGAAGACGCCACATTGTAAGAAATGCACGCGTATAGCCAAACTGTTTCATTGGCCGCCATCCAGACACAGATAACACCTTCATTAGGGGCCGCTGTGTCTTCTCAAACCATATGAAGGCATCTGGCTAAAGGACATTTGGGATCGCTGTGCCCATTATGTGTGCTGCCCTTGACGTCCACCCATCGGCGCCTCCTTTTAGAGTGGTGCAGTGCACGATTAAACTGGACTGCAGCGGAATGGAACCAGGTCGTCTTTAGAGACGAATCCAGATTCAATCTCAGCAGTGATGACAATCATGTTCATGTGTGGCCGTATCAACACTTCCCAGCCCTGAAAAGGATGAGAATGTCTTGATACGAATTAAAAAATTATGAGCTTTATTGTTATAGTAGTTTTCTTTTGCAAGACTTCGCTCACTCTAATTATCCCCCTGCGCCATGTAAGTTTTTGATCACGTTTAGTATGGCAACTTCACCCCTCATGATCATATTTTAAACTGTTCTTACTTTCTTCCAAGTGGTTACTTAAAACTTCCTTTCAGTAACCGCACGCAGTCATCTTAGAGGTATCGTGTAACGGACTTTAAAATATTATTCTCTTAATCCTTGTAATTAAAGAAACCCTTTTCTCTCCTCGTTCCGTCGAGAGGCGGCAGACGGTTGAAAGACGGGCTTTGCTGTCATGGAGATGTGACGTCATTTTCTCTTCGTTTTCCTATGAAAGCGAAACAGAAACTAAATCAACTGGGAGAGTGGTTTCCCGCCCACCCCTCCACCAGCATTGCTGCGCTGCCTTTAATGTGGACTGCTGTCTAATTTTTTATGTAACTTCAACAAATTGTTCTCTGTTCAATTTATTCTGATGAGTGGATAATAGAGTTTTCTCTAAGGTTCCACGTAAATGTATAACTGTTACCGTTACCTGTTCGTGTGTGGAGACCCTGCGGTGAACGCCTCAATTCTGCCTTTGTTTTACAGCGACACACCGCTTCCACAGCTGGTGTGATGGTATGGGGTGTCATCGCCTACAATACACGGTCACCCGTAGTATTGATCGGGGGCACCATGACAGCTAAGTGGTATGTCCATGACATCCTGCAACCATATGAGTTGCCACTCGTGCAACGGCTCCTAGGAGCCATTTTTCAACAAAACAATGTTCTGCCTTACACGGCAAGGGTGTCACAAGACTATTTCCATGCTGTTACTATCCTTCCTTGGCCTACCCGATCCCAGATTTGTCTCCAGTCGAGCATGTCTGGGATCATTTGCGACGGCGTGTTGGGCGAGAGTCCAACGAGTTTGAACGAACTAGAGGCGAAGTTACAGCAAATATGGAACAAAATGTCTCAAGACATCATACAGAACTTGTATGCCGCCTTAATTCCCGATCGTATCGCATCGTGCATTCGCGCTAGAGGAGGTTTAACAGGGTATTAAATCCTCCGTTCTTTTGCCTTTTTCTCTGAAATAAATGATCCTTTTTCTTTTATTTTCTGATCATTTACTTATATCAAAGAAGTCATTACGTATGTAAAATTTCGTTTCACTTTGACGACTCCTTCTTGGTGCGCAATGCTGAAAAGTTCTCTTAAAGATACTAAGAAGCTGCATTAAACCGGCACTTCACGCGCAGGGTATGTCATAACCACTGCCTAACTTTTTTCTAGACTCCATCTACACCTTTTACGAAAAATGAATAGTTTCTCGAGTAGCTGATTTTAAGGTCATATCCTTTGCTTGTAGCCTTAGCTTGTAGGCGAATTCTAAATGCATATTTTCGATACCGCCTCTTCGATTATGTCATACCCTGCGCGTGAATCACCGTTACAGTTCTGAATGCATGAGTCCGTTTTAAATCTTCCTTATGCTACGGCGTATTACAGTAGTTATGTTGAAGAAATGTGATATTTAAGTAATTTATTAGATATGGTATTTAACAGATATCGTACAACAGTATTTTCGGATGAAAAAAAAGTCTCTTCGCGGGGATAATGAGGAAGAATCGAATGATGAAGAGTATACTAGCAAGTATGATTCCTGTACTGAAAGCTATCCTAAAATAATTTAACAGAGGAAGTAATTATCTTCCTTGAAACAATGACTACATTATATTCAATGGCTAGAAAATCTAATCGTTAGCCTGTGACAATATTTTTTATGTTGTTAAATGTTGAGACAATAAATGCTCAAATTATTTTGTTAAGTACCACCTGCTAAATATCGAACCAGACGCTGATTTCTGAAGTGTTTTGGATTTCAATTAACAAAAGAATGTAAAAACTAGCAAGCAATGCTTCTACGAATTTAAAAAAAAATTAAGATTCAGTGAAAACATCGCACTCACTCGCGACGAAGACTTAAGAAGGGTATAAACAATGTACTGGATGCCTTAATAAAAAGAACAGGAAAACTAAATTTACATGTGAAAAGTGTAATAAACATATTGCATTTCCAACTTTTCTTCCTTTTTAACCTTTGTATGCAATTTTACGGTAAAAACAGAATGTAATCACTCTTGGGTATCTGATACCGTGCGCGTGAAGTTAAGGTAGTTTTTTTCGCGTGTTGAGGTGCCTGGATAAACATGTACTAAATTAAGTGAGAGAAATAAATATATAACCTCACTAAATTAAGTGAGATAATAAACATGGAGAGAAAACGTAATAAATTTTGTAGATCAAATTTTATACAATGTTATTGAATATAAATATAGAATTCTTCTCTCTCTCTTTCCTATCCTAATAAATATTGTTACGAATTTAGTCTTATTCTAATTGTTTCTACTCATTTGTGTTCATTTTTACAGTTTAATTTGTCGTATCTAATGTGATTTCAACCCTGTTTACCTGTAATATCATTTCCACTGCATTGCACGGCCCCCATGCTTTAACATTGGTTTAAATGGTAAACTCGCCAAATATTGCAGCTAGCGCCAAGTTGACGACGGATTTGGCGACTTAATTTTTGGCACCGAATTTGGCGATATATCGGCAAATGTGGGCGATAAGCTTGGCGACCATGGCAACCCTGCTCCTAATAACCCTGTCTGGCAACCCTATCGCGGTATTGTAAAACTATTGTATCGAATGTATTACTGTATTGAGCTTTTCTCGTACGTTCCGGATTTTGCTAGACCTTTCTATTTCTCGATTATTCTGGCAAGTGCAAGAGGTTTCTGACCGAAAGGTATAAAAAGGCCCGGGCCGGCTAGTCAGTCAGTCAGATCTCAGCTTTCATGCAAGTGATACCTCTCTGTGCTTGAGAGAGAGAGACGATTGCATAGTGCGTGTGCTATTGCTTTTATTGAGTTATTATTTTTGTGCTGAGTGTTTACTATTGCTTTTGTTAGTGTATTACATCTGTGTTATCAGTATTTTCATCGATTGTACGTGACTTTCTCGAACTGTTCTACAATTTGTGGAGGACTGTTTTGGCCAAGAATAAAATTGTTTTGGATCCCGCTCTTCGGCTTCAATCATTTCGAACCCCCGAAAACGCAACAATTGGTGTCAGAAGTGGGATTCGAACCCACGCCCACCGAAGTAGACTGCGAAGCTTCCTGGGACTATGTACTTATTACCGAAAGTTTGTGAAAGGGTTCTCTAACATCGCAAGACCCTTGCACAAGCTAACAGAAAGTAAACAAAAGTTTCAGTGGACAAAAGAATGTGAAGATTCCTTCCTCCAGCTTAAAGAAGCTTTGACGTCTTCACCGATCTTAATATATCCACAACAGGACAAGCCATTTATCTTGGACACTGATGCCAGTAATGAGAGTGTCGGAGCAGTATTATCTCAGGAAATAGATGGCCATGAACGAGTCGTAGCTTATTGGAGTAAGTGTTTATCGAAACCGGAAAGAAATTATTGTGTCACTCGAAAAGAGCTACTGGCTATTGTGAAAGCCATCGAGCATTTCCATCACTATCTCTATGGCCAAAAATTTCTTCTACGTACCGATCATGCCTCTTTAACCTGGCTAATGAATTTTAGAAATACTGAAGGCCAGGTAGCCAGATAGATACAACGGCTCAACGAGTATTACTTTGACATCAGACATCGTAAAGGCTCCTCGCATGGAAATGCTGATGCCCTTTCAAAGAAGACCATGCCCAGAAAATTGTCGTCATTGTTCCAGAGTAGAGACCAAATATGACTATGCTATACGCCAGATAACAACTTCAACAGCGACGCCACCCGATCCCTGGAATGACGAGAAAGTTCGAGAAGACCAGATGGCGGATATTAAACCCCTTTATAGAGTTTATGGAGTCTTCCAGCAATAAACCAAGTTGGCAGGACATCTCGGCTTATAGTCCTACAACTAAGCAGTATTGGGCCCTCTGGAATTCTCTACATCTCAGGAATGGTGTTCTATACCGAAAATTCGAATCAGAGGATGGAAAGACATTCAGGTGGCAATTAGTACTTCCTCGATCTCGTATCCCAGAGGTACTCAAAGAATTGCATGGCAGCCCAACAGGAGGTCATTTCGGCGTCATGAAAACTTTGCACCGAGTTCGAGAGCGATTCTTCTGGGGTAAAGTGAGAGCTGACGTGGAACAGTGGTGCAAGTCCTGTGATGCCTGTTCAGCTCGGAAGGGGGCCAAAGATACGTAGCCGAGGGAAGCTGCATCGCTACAATGTTGGAGCACCCTTCGAACGTATCGCTTTCGATATCCTGGGACCTCTGCCAAGTACTGCGTCTGGTAATAAGTACCTACTTGTTGTCATGGACTACTTCACGAAATGGCCCGAAGTGTACCCCATTCCGGATCAGGAAGCCCCCACCGTAGCGGAGGCTGTAGTGCAGCACTGGATATCGAGATATGGGGTACCTCTTCAACTTCATTCCGATCAGGGAAGAAATTTCGTCTCTGCGGTATTGAAGGGGGTCTGTGAACTACTCGGAATTGACAAGACCAAGACCACACCTTTGCACCCACAGTCAGATGGCATGGTGGAGAGGTTTAATCGTACCATCCTGAATAACCTCTCACTGATGGTCTCCAAGAACCAACAAGACTGGGACCAGAAAGTTCCTCTCTTTCTGCTAGCGTACCGCAGCGCCGTTCACGAGACTACCGGATATTCACCATCCCAGATGCTTTTTGGCCGGGATCTTCGTCTCCCTTGTGACCTGCTGTTTGGTCGCCCTCCGGATACACCTTCATCGCCTGAGGAGTACGTGCAGAATCTCCAGGCACGTTTTGAAGATGTACACAATTTGGCTCGAGAACGGATCAACCTGAGGACGGAGAAGATGAAGACTCGGTACGACACAAAAGCCACAGGACATCAATTCAAGGAAGGTGACAAGGTATGGTTCTACAACCCGACTCGACGCAAAGGACTTTCTCCTAAGCTACAATCGCATTGGGACGGTCCTTATACAATTTTAAAGATAATAAACGACGTCGTAATCCGGATCCGTAAGTCAACGAATTCGAAGCCTAGAGTCGTTCATTACGACAGGCTTGCTCCATATTATGGCCATAATTCTTAGTGTGTCAATTATCGTGAAATTTATTTTGACCATGGTCTTGTATAAATAAGTTAGTGTGTAAATAATCTTGTAAATAATTTTGTTTATTGTTTTGTAAGTGTTTATTTTCTACTATGCATTACGTGTTTATTTTGTACTATGCATTAGGTGTTTATTTTGTACTATGTATTACATGTTTATTATTGTGTCAATTATCGTGAAATTTATTTTGACCATGGTCTTGTATAAATAAGTTAGTGTGTAAATAATCTTGTAAATAATTTTGTTTATTGTTTTGTAAGTGTTTATTTTCTACTATGCATTACGTGTTTATTTTGTACTATGCATTAGGTGTTTATTTTGTACTATGTATTACATGTTTATTATTGCATATTCATTTAGTTGTTTTTAATCAATTGCTTTATTATTATGTTAACGTCTGATGAAGGGTTGTACTGCCCGGGACGTGCAGTTCTTGAGAGGGGGCAATGTTACGAATTTAGTCTTATTCTAATTGTTTCTACTCATTTGTGTTCATTTTTACAGTTTAATTTGTCGTATCTAATGTGATTTCAACCCTGTTTACCTGTAATATCATTTCCACTGCATTGCACGGCCCCCATGCTTTAACATTGGTTTAAATGGTAAACAGGGTTGAAATCACATTAGATACGACAAATTAAACTGTAAAAATGAACACAAATGAGTAGAAACAATTAGAATAAGACTAAATTCGTAACAATATTTTCCCAAAGCTCATCAGTAATAAAAACACGGAATACAAGAAAACGCGAAATGTATGCTAGGCTAAAAAAATCGAATTCTGAAAAAATGTTTTTTGGAATAGAACAATGTATGTAGAACATGGAAAGAGGATAACTGAGTTCTTATGACATAATATTTTAAAAATGGTGACGAGTTTCTAAGCATAATCCCCACTTCCCTGATCGGGAAACTCTGAAATGCAAGAGGCTTCGTTCGCATTCGAAAAATAAAATTAATTTGCCATGTTGGCGGTAAACAAGAGTAAGGGCAAAAGTAGGAGCCGACCTCATAAAAAAGATATCATCTATGATTTTAAGGAAATTTGGTTTTCGCTTTGAACCGACAATCGGAGCCTTTTGTCAACTTTTTATTAAAATTTATTTACCTATACAAATAATCAGATTCCATTTTAAATGCAAGTTGAAATTTCATACTATCAGCATTCTGATACGTTTTTAAAAGGATATATTCGCTACCAATGGCACGCGACACAAAACTTTGGGCACGCCACCGATCAAAACTTATTGCATTTTAATTCAATATAACGAAGTTCAGCATGAAGTATTACGAACAAACGCGAGTGATCGGTCGCAGTTTTCAGCGAGATTTTCTCAGTTCAAAGAAGTATCGGAAACGCCTAAGTAGTTTTTTATGTTCCTTGATGCGACTTCATTTAATAAACTGGACTTGTCCCAATTGGATTGATTAGAGATTGAAAAATTTGAAATGCAACTGGCTGATTCACCGTCTCGTTCAAGATGGTTTCAAAATATTTTTGGAAAAAAGGAGAAAGTTGGAATTGTGCGATTGAAACGGAAATATTAACAAGCAATATAAGTAAAAATGCTAGAAATGGAATTTTGGAAACATGGAATTCAATTCAAGACGCATTTAACTATTTGAAGAAGCTGATCCATGCTGTTTTATCCATTATTTTTGTCTACCTATGCATGCGAGTCATTTATTTCAGAGACGAATAACATTAGACTCGCTTAGAAACCTTTTGGCAGATGATTTCAATTCAGCAGGCATTCTGCTAGAGAGAAGTAACATCTTACAATCCTAATATAAGTTATTTTTCATCTAATCTGCAACAGCAAAAATCACACTAATGTTACTTTAATTTGAATTACACGTATAACACTAAAATATATACTACTATAAAGTACAAAATGCAGGGTTTTTCGTAGTAAATGAAGAGTTTTGAGTTGTTAGTATTTAGAGTTTTATTATTTTCCCAGTAATCACAAGTCAAAATTATTTGACACACACACACGCGGCACGTCTGTATCTCATTAAATATTTCAGTAGAAAAAGTGGCACTTTGATTCATAAAGGTTCGCCACCCTTGTACTAAGGCATTCCTACCCAACCTTTTAATCGGTCAACAATGAGATATTTTTTAATTAGGGTTACTTTTTAAACCTAAAGCAACACTCATTCGGAAGACAAAACAAAACTCAGAATCTGATTATAGGAAGAGAAAGAATTCATCAATGTTATTATTATACAGCACCAAGACAGCTGCAAGTGTTTGAAAAACATCGGTTTGATTTTCGAACTTCAGGCGTCTTTGGAACCTCCCCGTTATATATGCATGTTTGCATTTATTTTTATATGTGTTTTATAATTTTGATATTTTAAGAAGTGTTTGGTGCAGTTCAGCCAAATTTGGCACCATAAAACTGCACCCTCCCTCCCCCTCCCTCTTATACACATTTCACTTTTTATGAGCGAATTCTTAGCAACGTTTTTAATTTTGCGAGTTTATTAATGTAATATTTGTTGGATAGTTGTTAGTGATACTACAATACTTGATATTTTGTGAAGATTTGTATACAGTAGCCTTAACTACAGTATATATATATATAAAGGTAAAAATAATTTATGTTTTATATTCAAATAAAAAAATTAAGTTTATTCTGAAACTAAAAAGTCAAGTTTGAGCAGCCATTATTTTACAATTTTTGAAGTTTTTCCAAATTTTTATAAAATGCTCACTTTTTAAAATTTTTAAGTGATTTTTATAAGTTATTTATGCTTCTAAGATTATTGTAAACAAACGTTAGTATGGATTTGAAAATCTATATTCTCTTGTTGATTTTTAATAATTACTTTTCTAGAAAAACCTGGAAAAATCACGAACATTTTTTAAATAGTAACTTAAGAATTTTCTGAAGAAAAAAACTAGAGATCTCTGCATTACACACACACACACAAATCCATACTAACTTTTATAGAACATATGTTTGGTAGTTATGCAAAAAAATTTCAAGGCTCATCTTGAACAGAAAAAAAATTCTCAGGGATTAGAAAACACTTATAGCTTTAAAATTGAAAGTCTCAGAAAAACGCATTTAAAGTTTGTAAAGGCACGAAATAAAAACTTATAGTGCCTGTAAAGCTTTCATTTTTAATATGTTATTTTCCAATGTATATTCTTTTTAAAACATTATTCTAATTAAATATGACTCAAAATAATATTTTTAATTCAAAATATATTTTTGCAAAATATTGATAGCTTTTGTTACTACGCCATGTTATTTGGATTAATCTTAACCTAATATTAAACAAATATTTCCACAAAAGTTTTCAAACACAAAGCATTTGTGTACAAAATAGTAGTTATACTAATTTAAGCTAAAATATCCAGGTTTGCACATAAAATTTAATTTTTTTTCAGTTTTAAATCGGGGCAGTTTAGGAAGTTAAGCTCTTGTTGTACGACTTATACAACTAATATACTAAGATATACAATACTAAGATAGAGTACTAAAATACGTTTAGTATAGTGTAGTTTGATACATTAAAAGGAAGTATTCCGTTTTATCTGCGTACTTTAATTCAGAATACTTGTATTCGGAAGTCTTCATTGCAGTATCAGTTGAGGGCTGATTTTTAAATACATCATTTTCAGTATTACTCCGTTTCTTCCAAACAATGTTTCTCACAGCAACCTGAGAACGTTTTGGCCATTCCATTTTCTCAACAGAAAAATTATTCATAAAGATTCTAAGTTATATAAACTATTTTTTAAAGCAAAAATTGGCCTTGAAATCAATCTTAATTAGTTATGAGAACTCAAAACGTTATCAAGCAGAAATGATTTTAGTAATGAGTTGACAGAATTGCAACAATAATGAGTCACACAGAATTGAAATAATTTGGAAGTATAAATGTGTGTGTGTGAACAAAATATTTTCAGTATTACTTTGAATGCACAAAATTTCTCAAAATAATCAGTTCCATGCTGTGCCAATTTTTATTTCTGGAAATTCAAAAGATATCGAGATCCAACTCACATAAACAAAAAAAAAGTTCAGTAATCCGTTATATTTAACAAACACATTTACGGATTTCAATTTGAGTGGAATTGCAATTATTGGACCAGGGGTCGGCAATTTACGTGGCACGCTGTACTATTCTCATTGGCACTCTGTCCTTCTCTATAAATTTGTCAATTTTTGAATGGATGGAAGTTGATAAATTTGTAGTAAAACTTATTTGACAAACGTCTTCAGAATTGTGGACATTTACGGAATTACGAAAAAACCTGAAAAATAACCCTAAAGAAAATTGTATATCTACTCTGCTTTCCGCTTTTGGTTCTACATATCTAAGTAAAAATTCTTTCCTCATCTAAAAAATTCTTCGAGAGTCCGTAAAGAAATTGTTTAACAACTGAATACTCTGAATCGTATCAAGTTGAAAGTCTCAAAAATATAAGTCTGATTTTGCTATATAAAAGTAGAGCGACGCAAGCAGTAGGTTCACATTAAAATTTTTATTTAACTGTAATGAAGAGAAATACTTATATTTTATGTTGTTTATTTCTAATTTTAATAAATGCTTAAAAATACGTAATATATATACAATTCGAATTCTTTTTTTTATATTTGCTTATTTTAATGTGTTTAAAAATGTGTAATATATATGTACAATTTGAATTATTTTTTATTTTTGCTTATTTTAATAAATATGTCTAAAAATGCATAATATATGTACAATTTGATTTTTTTAAAAATGTTTCCATATTTTAATAAATATATGTTTAAAAATACATAACATATGAACAATTTGAATTTTTTTTTTTTTTGTTGAAGAAATATTTATTTTTATTTTTGTTGAAGAAATATTTATATTTTATGCTGTTTATATATATATATATATATATATATATATATATATTTATTTATTTATTTATTTATTTTAAGAAATATCTTTAATTGATGGAAAATTAATATATAATTAAATAAAGTGACTGAGGAGGTGTTTTCATAATTTGGGGACAGTTATAGAGACACCAGTGGCGTACAATGAGAGCAGTGCACTTGGCCTCATTACCCTGTTAAAAAATTAAGTAGTATCCAATATCCAAATTTCGGGCGGATAATTTAAAATAATCTAAAGTTTCACCAAATGCTGTCATAATTTATGTACAAGCGCGAAAACAATATTCCACGCATGCTCCTTCATTATTAGCGCATCGACAAATTGTCGTAGATTAAGAAGTAAATGCTACATTTAAAAAATATTTTTACATTTGAAATAAGTGACAAATTTAATAACTATAATACTTTGGTTGTCAAAATGCCATAACTGCATTCAGTATCGCTTGTACACGAGTCTTTATGTAGATGCTATGTATGTCACATATCACTATTTTGCTAAATCTCAGGCTTACTTTTACTCACGTATTAGACCTAATTTTTAGCCGTCGAGCCGCAAGTCCTCTCGTGAGGTTGGTGGAAGGGGAAGAAAGGTGTGAGGCCCCTGACCACTCCCAGGTGTCCTTCCTCAAAATCGGAGTGGAAACGAGCCAAATCGTACTGTCACCTGTTGGTGCTCAAAGCTACGGCTAACGACAGGCGTCACTTAGCCCTTTGCCATGATGAATTTCGTAGACCTCGATCTGGCCTTTGTCGATCAAGTGGCATCAGTAACAACAACAGATCTAATTTTTGGGAATACTCCGTGGCGTTTGCTTTTGAAGAAAATAGATCCTAAATTTCAATCATTTTTTTACTACCAAATAAGTGAATAGTATGAAATGTACAAATTATTTTCTCGAACACACACACATGCGCAATAACGATTATTGTGTTTGCACTTGTGCGAAAACGACATAACCTGTGAAAGGTTATTTTCGAGCATACGCTAGCAAAGGTACAGCATTTGAACATGCCTGGGAAAGGTTATTGGCTGTATATCGCGATATTGAGCGACGCTTTTCGAATGGTGGTTGGTATATTACAAGTAGCGGTAGCCAAACTTATTGCCCTCACGGGCCAGTAAATTCATAATTAAAATCCCGCGGACCACCAATGGGATTTTTTAAGTGTTAAAAATGTTTATAAAAAAATGTGATCTTAAACCTTAACTTAACGTGATGATTAAGTATATTCCACATTTTTGGGGGGACCAACGAAATTTTCTCGTGGACCATTAGTGGTCTGTGGACCACCACTTTGGTGACCTCTGATTACAAGTATTGCTTTACACTAATGAATAATATGTATATATGCATACAAAAATATTGTATGAAAGAGGCCAAGTTATATACATTGAAAAAACTCAACGTGATAAAAAGATAATATAATAACATGAAAATTTCTATCAAGATACTTTTTTTTACTTAAATCTGAAATCCAAGTTATTACTTAGCGACAACTATAGACAAAAGTAATTCGTAATTTATTATATGAAAGAGTTATAGATTTTTTTTATGTATGAAATATATTGCTTAAAATCTAAGCCGAATCTTGCATTATACATTTTTTTCAATGATTTTAATTTCTTTTTCTTCTCCTTCAGCATACGCTACGTCGGTTTGTTCACCTATCGTGGGCATAGTGATAGCTATTGCTTTCCTTTGTGGAATTTGGTTCCGAGCTAAAGACGAGGAAAAAAACAATCGAGTTCAAAAGTGTAAGTACTCTATTCGTCTTATTCCCAATGTATCATTCTGTTTGTTTGGAAAGTATTTTGATAAAATCAAGAATGTTCTCTCTCTCTCTTTCTTAAAGCGAAGGCTGTTTTCGCCTAATTGTTACAGAAAAGAAAATTAATTTTAAAAGTTTTCCGTAATACAAAAATGCTCAAATTGAGTAATACTGCGAACTTAAGTGATAGGTTGGACTGAGTGATAACCGCGCAATTCGTAATATAATTTCGCATATAAATACATATAAATTATTCTTATCTGGGGCCGGAGACGAAAGAAAATAATATTTAAGGAAAGAAAAATGTTTAATAAAAATGTTGGATAACATAAATATAAAATCTCAAACCCCGAAATTATTTTGATGTAGAAGGTTTCATAAAATCTAACATAGCAATCTGCCGGATCACTGATTTTCTTTTCCTCCTGCAAAATTTCCTCGTAGCATGCTAATAATTTTTTTTAGTCCTTGTTTTGTTTTAAAAAAAATACTCTTCCTTGGAATCTATATTTTTCGAAATTTGAAACCCTTTTTCAACTTAACTGAGGCCTTCTGTCAAATTCCCAACTTTTATTCGATCTTCGGATTGAACTGCGTGTAAGGACTCAGATTTCTTCAACGTTTTGCTCTTGCTCATGCATTTCTATGAGCTCCTCCATTGCCACCTCCTGATATTGGGAATCCAGTAGTTTTTGAACGTCATCACTATCCGCTTCTAAATTTATTTTCTTGGCATGATCGACATCTAGTTCAATCACACTACCAATTTCATCAGGTAATCGAGTTGTGTAGCTCTTAAACAAAAGGCGACTCGATGAGATTTGAAAATCGTATGGGGTTCGCGTAATTCGAGGTATTCATGTATTTTTACAACGTTATCAAACAAAGTGAAATATTTTAATATTCATCATTGGCGTAGCTATACCTCAGTGGTGTAACTATATAGTAAAAAGTAACTAAAATAAATTTTTCTTTGTTACCTAAGTAGGAATTGACTTAATTTTTTTTATATTACTTGTTTACTTGCAAATCTTAAATAACTGTTGCCACGGATATATTTAAATGTGTAATATTATATTTTAGTCGTAGATAGTATATTGTTAGAGCTGAAACGCTATTGAATTTTTCTTCTGTATTTCAAAGAGAAGAATAAAGTTATAGTTTATCTGTTGTAAAGACAAGCTGGGGTTTTTTATGATACCTACTCGTACACTACAGAAATCATTAACAGCTATATACATCGGAAAGGGGGGAATGCTGAGTACGCAAGTTGGCCTTAATTTAAGTCTTAGTTTACGACTCGTCGAATCTACAAGTAATGGAAAAGAAATACACGTGCATACTAATTAAATGTTCGAGTGAACAAGTTTTATTGCAACTCACACATTATGTTGCACATTATTTATAAACTTTATTTAGCCAAAACTTGTTACAATGGGATCCATTCATCGCCAAAGAGTGCTGCGATCGTTAAGCGATCAAATAAACATTATCAGCTAATAATATTAATCTTGTGGTTGTGTGCTAACCAGCGATTTTGCTTACATTCAATTTTTTTCCCTTAAATTTTTATTAGTACTCTAAATATTTTTAATATATGTTCTAGTCTTATGCTTTTCCTGTAGTTATTAAATATATACATAGTTTTAGTTTACAGTATTAGATTTAAGCTTAGTTTATACTTCTGTTCTTTGACCTTGTGTCTTGTATTTTTGTATACTTTTAGGTTTAGTAATTAGTTTGCCAGCCACGTTGTGTTTAAAAAAATTATGGATCGTTCAATTAAACAAATTAAAGTGTAGAACAGCAGAAACCCTTGGCGATGTAAAATTTTTTAGACAATCGGAATCGATCACCAAGCAACTTAATTTATTGTTAGGTGTTTTTGGTGACCGGAATTGATAGCCAAGCAACATAATTTAGCGATAGGTGTTCCGAGAATTTACAAAATTGCAATAAAAATAAAGAAATATTGATGTGAAATTTAAAAAAAATATTTATAAAGCTATCAGTAATGCATAGAAATAATATTTTTTTAAAGTTAAAGGTAAGAAAGGATTTTATTTTGTTATATGATAGAGAGCAGATGCAAACCCGAAAATGCCGCCAAAATACTCAGTCGAATCAAACACGTGGGAGTTTGTTGAGCTAATTTGTCATGTGATTACGACTTCAGATGAATCGAGTCAATTGAATTCCTACAAGCATTTTTTGCTATTTTTTATCAACAGGATTTTGTTAACTTTACTGTGTTATGTACGTATATGAGGTATTTTACGTGACATTGGACGAAGTGAAAATTTTAATTCAATATCCAAAATTTAAAAATTTCTATATATCGTTTAATTTGATACAGGTTTAATTGTAATGTAATCTTTAAGTTTTCATCCACTTCCCGAACTATCGTAATTTCCGCACACTTCATAGAAATTATTTAAATATACATTCAATCAAATATAAAATGCTCAATTTTTTTTAAAAAAATTTTTTGTCATTCGAAGTAATTTATGTTTCTTGGATTATTGTAAACAAAAGTTAGCATGGATTTGAAAATCTGTTTCCTTCTTGATATTTAATAATTATTTTTTTAGCTAAACCCGGAAAACGCAAGAATTTTTCTAAAAATATTTACTTAAGAAATTTTTTAAAAAATAACAGATCTCATACTTATATATATATAAACCCAGTGGCGTAACGTACACACCAACAAACCCCGAATCGCTGGGTATCCAAGACTCTAGGGGGCCCCAAACCTGACTGACGCCAAGTACTTAACCTTTGCAATATTAGTCTTAGGGCCAAAATCTGATTTTGCAGGGGGGATATATTCTCCATTACACCACTGCTTAAATCCGTACTAACTTTTACAGAACGTACGCTTGGCAGTATATACAAAAAAATTTAATACTCTATCATGAACAGAAAAAAAACCCTTAAAGATTAGAAAATACTTATACCTTCAAAATTAAAAGTCTGAGAAAAACGCATTTAAAGTTTGTAAAGGCATAAAACAAAAACTTAAATGCCCGTAAAGCTTTTAACTTTTTAATACGTTATTTTCCAATGTATTTTCTACATTAAAACACTACTTTAATTAAATATAACTGAAAGTGTATTTTTTAAAATTCAAAATACATTTTTGCACTATGTTGATAGCATTTGTTACGACGACAGGTTATTCAGCTTAATCTGAATCTAATATTTTAACAGAAGTTTTGAAAGTTAAAACATTTATGTACGCAATAATAATGCTACTTACTAACTTAAGCTAAAAATTGCCAGGTTTGTACATAAGTTTAATTCTTTTTCAGTTTTAAATTGGGGCAGTTTAGTAAGTTTGAGTATTTGTTACATGATTTTAAAATACTATAATATAATTCTACAGTATGTTTTCTATGGAACATGATGGAAATATTTAGTTTCATCTGCAAGTTTTGTATTCAAAATACTTGTATTCAGAAGTCTAATTGCTGTACCAACTGAGGGCGATTTTAGATTTAGCAGTAGTACTCCATCCCTTCGAAATATTGTTTCTCATAGCAACTGGAGAACGTTTTGACCATGGCATTTTCTCAACTAGAAAAATTTATGATAAAGCTTTTAAGTTATATAAACTGTTTTTAAAACAAAAATTGGCCTTGAAATCAATATAAATTAAGTAACTATGAGAACTAAAAAAACTCGAAACACATAATCAAGTAGAAATGATTTTAGTAATGAAAATTAAAATCAATAATGATTTCATACTGAAAGAGTTGATTGTGCTTAAAAATGTTTTCAATTAATTCAATTTCATAGAGGAAAAAATGCTTTAAAATGAAATCGAAACCAAAACCTAAGCTCAGAAAATTTCAAATATCTGAAAAACTAATTTGTTATCGGATCGGAAATTTGGTGCCAAGCTGCACAATAACATAAGCCACAGGAAAATGCAATATATATATATTATTTACTCATTAATATTACAATAATACCCCGAACTTAGCGATAGGTTGGACTAAGAACCATGCAAGTCGAGTTCCAGTAAATCAGGGTATCATTTCGCTTATAAATTTATTTCAGTTGTGACTGAGACGAAAGAAAATAATGATTTAGAAAAAAACACACACACACACACACACAAGTACTATAAAAAAAATTTTAAGTCAATTCCTACTTAGATCAACAAAGAAAGTTTTTATTTTAGCTAATTTTTACTAAATAGTTACAATTAATATAAATATGCATATATATATACATATATATATTATTTAAGAGATTTAAATAATTCATTTTAGTCAATTACTTTTAATTAGTTAGAATTAAATTATCATATTTTTACCCAAAACAATAGTGTATAGAAAATTTTAGCTCAAATGAGCGCTTAAAACGTGAGAAAAAAAACCTTTTCAAGTTTTGACGCAAGTTGCCAAAAGGATCGCTAAGTCGCCAAGAAGAGATGCCAACGTGGCTGTATTTGTAACTCTTTGAATAATTAGTTATAATCAATTAATTTTTATTAATTATAACTAAATTATTGTATTGTCATCGAAAACAAGCCTGCATATAAAATTTCAGCTCAATTGAACGCTTTAAAATGTATTTTTTAACAATTGAAAACTCCACCAAGTTAAATAAAAAAATAAATATTTAGAGAGCGTGAGCTAATAGTAGGAATTGAAAAATGCATAATAAAATCTTAGATAACACAAATACAAAATCGCAAGCTGAAGTTTCTTCGTGTAGAAGGTTTCATAAAATCTGCTGCGGAGAAATGATTCTGTAAGTACATCAATGATTTATTGGACCAGTCTGTTTTTATTTTATGTGTCAAACCACGTATGCTTGCATTTTTGGGTCAAAATGGCGGTGTTAAAGGTTAAAGTATGGCGGTGTTAAAGTTGTCTACGGTCACATTTCTTATTCTACATTTAATTTGATTCTATATTTTGCTGCCACATAACGTTGATAAAGACTTTTCCCGTAAAAAAGTGTTTTCAATAACATTTAAAGGTTTATAATTGTGGGAGAATATTCTGTGCATTTCTTATGAATTATCAACCAAAACGTTAGGACTTATTCTTACTTCAATTTTAACATTGAATCTATTGACAAGTTGTGCCCTCTCCTTCTCTCAAGCTTTTTGATTTATCACCGTACTCGAAAGGATATTTTTAATCATCCACATGCTTAGTTTTCTCTTCTAGAAAACATTCTGATATTTTTCATTGAAAAAACTGGGATCCATTATAGACGTTTTAACGATATTGTTTATAAATTAAATTCATTTTCATTTAAATTCATTCATTAGAAAATTGTTAATTTTTCAAAACAGTGCACATCATCCTTTTGAGGTTCGAATTGTGTTACCTCTGAACTCGGCATAATTCGCGCGAAAAAACGACCGAACGTTCTCGCTTAGGGTATCTCATACCCAAGGGTGTTTACATACTGTTAAATTACCGTAAAAATTGCATACATAAGTAAAAAAGGAAGAAAATTAGGAAACACAATATGTTTATTACATTTTTCTCACATAAATTTAGTTTCTCTGTTCTTTTTATAAAAGCATTCAGTACATTGTTAATACACGCCTTTAATCTCGTCGTGAGTGAATGCGATGTTTTCACTGGACCTTGATTTTTTTTCGATCTACTTTTTTAACTAAACATATAGGAATAAATTTCTCTATTCTTTAAATTCAAAAGTTTTGGAATTTTTTATTTTTATTTTCTCTTATTGTTTCAGCAATAGTTTTTTTTTTCAAAAGTTCATCTAAAAGTGGATAAGCCAGCCGTCTCCTTTAAAATTACGTTCTTCCCAAATGTTTTTGTGTGTCTCTACACATAAAACATTTATTTTCAACAGTGTCGCCCTGTTCAAAATTTAGATCGATTTCAGTGAAGGAATCATACTTGCAGTTATAGTTTCAGCATTCGATTCTTCCTCATCATCCCCGCGAAGAGACTTTTTTCATCCGAAAATACTGTTAAATCTATTAAATAGTGTATCTAATAAATAAATTAAATATCACATTTCTTCAACATAGCTACTGTAATACGCCATAGCATAAGGAAGATTGAAAACGGTCTCTTGCATTCAGAACTGTAACGGGAATTCACGCGCAGGGTATGACATACTGGAAGAGGCGGTATCGAAAAATATGCATTTAGAATTCGCCTACAAGCTAAGACCCCTCAAAGGATATGACCTTAAAATCAGCTACTCGAGAAACTATTAATTTTTTGTAAAAGGTTTAGATGGAGTTTAGAAAAAATTTAGGCAGTAGGTATGATATACCCTGCGCGAGAAGTGCCGGGTTGAAACTATTGTATTCGTTTTTCTTTTCTTCCATTTTTTATAATATGCATACAGTACAGTCCCGATAATCCGAACAATATCGGACCGACCCCTGTTCGGATTACGTGATTGTTCGGATTAGCCGGATTAACAGCGAAATCACTATTTGAACCGGGAGTACGGGTCTATTGTGTCTATGTATTTTGTCGTAATGTGAGCGTACGCGCCCGCTTTTCTGCCGCGTGGACTGTACTCCCAATCCTCGACGCGTGTTTCCTCCCTCCACCACTCCAACTTAGTGTGTCAGTGTGACTGCGTGTGCGTGTGCCCGTACTGTTGGCCGTCAGTTGTTCTATACTCGTCTGCTTTTGTCTCTGTGTTAATAACAGTATTACAGTGTGATATTCTACGGTGAAAACAGTTTGTTGTGTGTTTTTGACATTTGTCTGTAATACAGTGTACGTAAACAGATTGTTATGGCGAGTAAGCGTAAACACTCAACACTTACTCTTAAAGACAAACTAGAGGTTCTAAAGCGTTTAGATAAAAGTGAAGGTGTGACAAAATTGGCTACAGAGTTTAACGTTGGCAAAGCATCAGTTGGAGACATCAATGAATGGATGGAAGAAGACGGGGAAACAGCCGAATTTCTGACTGATGACGACATAGCTGCGGCAGTGACTCAAGAGCTAATGGAGGAGGAGGGAAGTGACGACGAGACGCAATGCAATAAGAAGGACGTGGTGCCACATGCAGACGGCGCAGCTGCCCTTGACCTTGCCCTGCGCTACTTAGAGCAACAGCCCGACACTACACCAGCTGATGTGTTATTTATGAGGCGCTGGCGAAATTAAGCATCATCGAAAAGACAGTCTTCGTTGCGTCAGAAAAAATAACTGAATTAATGTTATAAGGTACTTGTTCACTACATTATCAGTACTGTACTGTACTGTACATATTTTATGTTTAATCTTATGTTGTACAATTTTTCATACTAAACATTAGTGTTCTGTTCTGTAGTTTATTCCATTTTAAAATTTGTACCATAACTTGATGTACAGTGCGTGAATATTAAATAAAGAACTGTTTTGAATTAAGGTTTACACTGTTTTATATTGAAATATTCACCGATTTTTTCGTCCTTAAAATTATAAAAAATTTTCCGCGGAGCCGTTCGGATTAACCGGATGTTCGGATTAGCGGGACTGTACTGTATTTTGTATATTTACTTCATTTAGAACCTTATGCACATGTCTACTGAACAAGGTATAAACTTTTCAACCATATTTCAACATATAATTATAACGCATTATTATGACTTATTTCATTTAAAATTAATCGGAATTCCGGATGCAAATGCATGGTTTTATGTTTTCAGGATAATTCTGCTCATAGTAATAAGTAAAATGGAATTTAATTCTCTTGCTTTTTTAAAATCTATCTTTTTCACAGCATCGTTTTCAATTTTGATGTATTACTTTGCTATTTCTTTTTGAATTGACCTTCAGGATAAGAGATATTTTAATTTTTACAAAAATTAGAGCACTTTATCTTAGTTATTATGTGAAATTGCTTTAAAAAAAGTGATTATATTCACATAAGGAACTTTAAATTTTTTTATTAAAATAGTGATTGATAAATCTGAAGGTTAAAACACTTCTACTGTTATGCAGAACATACACACAAAATTTCAGCAAATTATTTAAAAACTTTTTGAGCAATCGCAACCCCCGTTTGAGCTTTTCGGAAAAAACACATTTCGAGTGAAACGCATTTTAAAGTTTGACATCTTATGTAAAGTTATGGCATCTGTGCTTTTACTAAAACACATGCAGTTTTTGTTCTAGTGCAGGGGTGTCCAACCCAAATGACCCTGCTGGCCACTTCGGAAAAACATAATAATCTCGCGGGCCGCACATAAAAATATGTGGTTTTATATCAGATTTGGAAACAAAAAAACATTTATAAAGTGAAAATTTAAAACAGAATGAATTATTATTATTGTTTTGAGACAATTTTTACCCATTTTTCCCCTATTTTAGTAGTAATAATTTTAGCCTTAAAATGTTCTAAATAAATCTAAAAACCACAAAAAAATCTCCATATCTCCATTTTTTTTAAAAAAAAGTTGTCACGAGTAGTCGGATACCTTATACCAGCTGATCGAAGTGCTCGCCCAATAGTTTCGGGTGAAATTTTTGAGAACAATATTTGCATGTAAGTGTAAATCTGTTGAGAGTGCAGTATCCGTCTAATAACACACATTTAATTTCTATTGAATATCTAGCTTTAATTCATTGGCAAACATTGAATTTCTATTTATGATCCCTTATTTATTTTAAGGCGAATATTTCTCTTCGTTGTTTCATTATAGAATCTTTCAATAATAAAATGTAGAGTTTTAAAAAAACTAAAAAACACGCTTTTATAGTTAATCGAACTAAAAAATAAAAATAATTCTTAGTATAAGAATAAAATGATGAAAACGAGAAAATTAATGTCATTGTGGTAAAAGCGTGGGGCGCTCGATATCAACTGTTACAATTTCTTACGTTCTATTCCGAAATGCAGTGAAAATGTAGTACGAAGCACACACCCTATATATCTTGCTAGAAAAAGCCTGCGTTCACCCATAAGAAATCATATAGCAAAGATAAAATGTAATAGAAATATAATTTTTTTTCTAACAAAATTTCATTAATTTTTTAACTATTATTTAAAGTATGCAAGAATTCGCATATTTTGAATTAAAACTAGTTAAAGATAACGGGAGTTAGCTAGCAAAACTCACAAATAATAGGCAGGAAAAGTTGCATTCACTATTTGAATATTCTTGGAATTTGTATCAACAGGCGTTATAGGTTAACAGAGTTTTTGCATTCAATTATCAAGTACAATAACTTAAGAAAATTGTGACGCAATAATTCTTACGTTTTTGTGAGATACGAAGCAATTTAAGGACATGGAAAATAAAAGGAAGGAAGTAGGAATAGCTAATTTCTAGCTAGTGTTTAGTTTTACCACAATGCCATTGATTTTTTCCGTTTTAAAATCATTCTATTCTTATATTAAGATTTATTTTTACTTTTTAATTCGTAACTATAAAAGTGTGTTTTTTAGTTTTTTAAAACTATAATTTATTCCTTTTTCCAGCGTTAATTATTAGACATTGGTCGAATGAATGAGATGCGATCCAGAATTCAAAATAGGTTTGCGGGAGAAAAATGATTCGCCTTTTTAATGTAAACAACTACGGCTGGTAATAAAATGTTTTTCCTTTTAAATGCATAACTGTTGGAAAAATTATTAGAATGTTTTGGTAGTGATGATTCACGCACTTTGATAGGAGCGGTCTGCATTCCACTAACCACTGCCGGCTGAGGCGATGTAGGAATTATTTCAAAAGCGTGGGACAAATATAACACGTCGTTTCTTACAAATTGAATGCGTTGTTTTTGTTAAAAGGTGTTCTTTTAAACCTGCATCACTTACGCGAAAAAAACGACCGAAAGTGATCGCGCAGGGTCGGTAGCACACACAAAAATATTTCAAGAGGAGGAATCCAGGGTCGGAAGTCCATCATTTTGGTATCATTTTTCAACACGTAGCCCAACATATTATTTTGATTTTGTCGATTTTCGGGAACAAAAACAGTACAAAATCAATTATTGAATAAATAAGTAACATTAATTAATAAAGTTAATTATGAATAACAAATACATAATTAAATTTTATATAGGTAATATATACATAGGATTATAAACAATCGAAAAAAAATCAAGGGCTATGGGGATGTCCGTACCCCCCCGGACCTCCTTGTGTGCGCCACTGCGCAGGATATCTCATACCCAAGGGTGTTTACATTCTGTTTTTACCGTAAAATTTCTACACAAAAGTTAAAAAGAACGAAAAGTAGGAAATACACACACAATCGAAAAGTAGGAAATACACACACAATATGTTTATTACATTTTTCACACGTGAATTTAGTTTTTCTGTTCTTTTTATTAGGGCATTCAGTACTTTGTTTATACACGCCTTTAATCTCGTCGTGAGTGAATGCGATGTTTTCACTGGATCTTAATTTTTTTTAAAAAATCTGTACTTTTTTAAACTAAACATATAGGAATAAATTTCTCTATTCTTTAAATTCAAAAGTTTTGGAATTTCTTTTTTATTTTCTCTTGATTGTTCCAGCAATAGTGTTTTTTTCAAAAGTTCATCTAAAAGTGGATAAGCCAGTCGTCTCCTTTAAAATTAAGTTCTTCCCAAATGTTTTTGTGTCTCTACATATAAAACATTTATTTCAACAGTGTCTCCATCTTCTAAATCTGGATCGATTTCAATGAAGGATTCATATATTTTTGCAGTTATACTCTTCACCATTTGATTCTTCCTCATCATAACCGCGAAGAGAATTTCTTCATCCGAAAATATATAATGTTGTACTATATATCTATTAAATTACTTAAATATCACATTTCTTCATCATAACAACAATAATACGCCATAGCATAAGGAAGATTTAAAATGTGCTCATACATTCAGTATTGTAACGGCGATTCCCGCGCAGGGTATGCCATACCCGAAGAGGTGGTATCCAAAAATATATATTTAGAATTTGCCTACAAGCTAAGGCTCCTCATAGGATACGACCTTTGAGTCAGCTATACGAGAAACTATCCATTTCCCAAGTGAGTGTTGTGTTTAATGGCACAAGAGCCAAATTTGGCCATACTGTGCCACACGTTCCCGGGTTTGTGAGACCCGTGTTTACCAAAGAGTGAGTGAATTTTGGGTTTTATGGCGCAAGAGCCAGATTTGGCTATACTATCTGTGCCAAACATTTGTTAAACTATTAAAACAATGGATAAAAAATGTAAAACGAGCAAGATACAACGCAGTTTAAGTTTAGCAAAGCGAGTAAACCCGTTGGGGAAAGGAAAAGATCACTAGGGTACCTCGGGATTGTGACACCCGTACTCACCTAAAGAAAGTGAGTCCCCTGAGGGGTATCCATTTCCCAAAAAAGGTTTAGAAGGAGCGTTGAAAAAAGTTAGACGGTGGGTATGACCAGTGGCGTTACGTACAGCCCTGCACCCCCCGCATTGCCCAGGGTTTTAGGGGGCCCAAATCCAACCTTTGTAAGATCCGGCTTGGTGCCCCAAAACCCGACTTTGCAGGGGGCCCTAATCATCTCCGTTAGCTACTTGGTATGACATACCCTGCGCGAGAAGTATTGGGTGAAATCTCAGGCATCTTCCTTGGCACAGCGATTTTAATTCTAAGTGAGAAATTAATGTACAATCAATCTCAATAGAATTCTAATTTTAAAAATCCCCTTAAAAAAAGGCGCATGGGCAGATGTGCGTGTTAAATGATACTATATTTGTATTCTGAAACAATGTCTCTTTTTCGTTTTTTTTCCAGCAGATAAAGATAATTATTATTAATTATTTTTTTCTGTTTATTTCATTTTTTAAACTTCGTAACGACTGACACACATCATAACTAAAATCACATTTTATAGTTACATATATGTATTTTACGAAGATCATTCCATATATAATGCTTTTTTGTATGAAGTTATTCGGTTTTAAATAGTTTAGCGCGGCAAGTAAAATTTTTTGGAAAGAATAAAAAGTTGAAATTAATTTTCTTAATGTTCGTATATTATTTACACAAAACGGAATTTTTTTTGTTTGTTTACTCTTTTTTAACTTAGATATTTTGCATAAAAAGCAATAAAAAAAATGAAGGATTTGTATTCAATATAAAAATTATCTCTCATATATCTTATCTGTATTTACACCAAAACACATTAATATATCGCAAATTCGTAGTTACGCTATTTTCAAATCTTGTCGAAAATGTCTTTCGTTTGAGAAAAAAAAAAGATTTCTGAAATTGTGATAAAATAAGTCATGAGTTTGCTGATCTTACCAGGCAAATAAATTTAGAATAGTATAGTGATGATGTTCAAGAACTGCTATGGATTTCCATGATCAGGAGCTGAAAATGGATGGGGGGGGGGACCTGTGGATATGGCGATTTTTATCTAGATGTCATCGTGAGATAACGAATTCATTTTGGCCAAGAAAATCCCTAAAAGAAATTGACGTCGCCAAGGTGGTCCCTCCTATTCTACACTTTAACCAGCTTATAGCAAAACATAGAAGAATTTTGTCCCCGTAGATACCACGCCCTTCTAGTGGGACCCAACCCACGGTTTGAGAAACGCTGCTTCAGCCGGATTAACAAAGACATAACAAAGCAAGACATCACAAATTTTGTATGCGAGCGCCGTTATAACTTTTGCACCTGCCACCAATCCCATATCGTCGGCCTAATTATCAGACTGCGTAACTCATCGGTGTTACTGACTTGATATAGGAGTGCAACGCGCCAAGCGCTTTTTGGCGCGGTTCCTTAATCCTTTGTTTTGTCTATGCCATACCTCTGTGCGCGCTCCGCTTTTAATTTATTCCTCGATCAGTGTTTCTCTGCGACATATATATATATTTATATTATTGTAACTGTTTAATAAAAAGTAACTAAAATAAGAATTTTCTTTGCTGACTAAGTAGGAATTTTTTTTTTATATTACTTGTTTCTTTCTTTCTTTTAGGATTAGGGTTGCTATAATTCGGTTTTCGTTTATCAGTTTTTTCCTAAACATGGTATTGGCAATAATGCGCCAAATATTGAAAGACTTTAACAATTTTGAATTAATCACATTTTATTCAGTGCTTGATGTACGGATTGATAGTTGAATATTGAAAGCGATTATAATTTGGAAAAAAATATTACTTAAATTTTAATTAATATTCTTGAATATTTATTATTTTTTCGATTATACTTTGTTATCTTGTAAGTATATTATTTCATTTATGAATTCCTTTATAATTAGAGTGAAATATAGTAAAATTTAATTAGTATCGTCAATTAGTAAAATTTATTACTGACAATGAATCACACAAAATGAATCAATCAGTGAATTTTGAAACGATGCACAAAATTAACATATAATAAAATTGCAAATATGCATTAATGACATCTATTCTTGAACTTTGCATGCATTATTGCTGGAATCAAGATGTTTCTAAGTATGTCCTACATCAAGGGCGGCCGAACCTTTATGGATCAACGTGACATTTTTTTTTCTAAAGAAGTGTCCAATGACGTATAGACGTGCCGTCAAATAATTTTGACTTGTGATTATTGGAAAAATAATATAAATAAATACGAATAAAACAAGACTATGTTAACTACGAAAAAATACTTTTTGCGCACTGCATAGCTATAAATGTTTTAGTTATTCGTGTAATTCAAATTAAAGTAACATTAGTGTGACTTCTGTTGTTGCAGATGGGATGACAAATAACTTGTATTAGAATTATAAGGTGTTGCTTTTTGTTGAATGCATGCTGGATTTGAGTCATCTGCCAAACGGTTTCATAGCAACTAATTAATTACTTTTGCTGTGGTGCATTTTTTTTTACAAGAGAGTTAGTGATTTGTTCCAAAATACTGTTTTATTGACGATATGTTCTGCATGCCACTTTTCCAGAACATGAAACACATACTACTTTGTCGCCTATACTTACTCCAGAGAATCGAGCTCACCCAAAGGGTTTAGAGCTGCATCCGACCCTCCGAGAAGTATTTTATTATCAAATTAAACGAAAAACATGTACAAAAAGGTCCCTTCCCCAAAATTCTTGAGAATTGGGGGAAGAATACAGAAAAAACGCTTAACAATTACAATGCAAATGCATAAAAAAAAAACTTAAACACAGACAAGAGCACACACAGGTGCTATCTTCTAAGGAGAAGAAAAGATCCTGAAACAGACAATGCCATGTTTCTCTGTTCACCATACTTGAAATTCTCTGTTACATTTACTAACTTGCACTTTTTGTTCTTTTGCTGAACTAACTAGCCATGTTAAAAACAACAGTTAAAAATCGTAAATATAACACAGACAAACTTTAAAATACAGTTTTGTCCAATGAATTTGACTGTGCTATGCGTAGACAAAGCAATTGTAGTCTACAACGGAACTAAGGCAAGACTTTAATAAATGAGTGTGCTCCCCGATCACTCGCGTTTATTCGTAATATTTTATTGTGAACTTTAAAATTTTGAAAAATAAAACGCAAATCATTTGAATCACTGATTTGCCAAACATATTGTGTGTTGCGTGCCACTGGTTCGCAGTCCCTGTCCTACAGTATAGCACGCTGAATAATGTTGGTAGAATGGTTTGCTACGCCAGAATTAAATGAGGTAGTCGACCTCAGTTCTGTAGTATACGTAGTGTGAAGTCGCACAATCCAATAATTTTATATTCAGTGCATGTACTAACCAGCAGAATATGTGGTTTTTAAGTAATATTGTTCATTTTTCCTGATTTTGCCAAAATAATGTTGTGAGTGTTACAATATTAGTATGAAATTAAATTTTAAAATGTCAGCTGTTTTTTATTGGTTGAATGAGATAGTTTTAAGTTGTTTTTTTTATTATTATTATTATTTTGTTAATAAAAAATTACTCCTAAATTTTTTTTAATATTATAATGTTGTACGTTTGTTACATTTTACTTTTATAGCTCATAAATTTCATAAGAATTCTATTCTGTTTTATATTCGCAAAATAGTCGATTTAGCCTGGGTTCGAATCCCGGAGAAGGCATGAATAATTGCTAATGTATAGTGCCTTTGCAGCAGAGGGGTACTCTTAACTAGCCGTCGAGCCTCAAGTCTTCTCGTGAAGGCCCTGGAAAATTAGGGTGGAACCAAGTGAAAACGTACTGTCACCTGTATGGTGCTTAAAACCACTGCTAACGACAGGCGTACATCTAGCCCTTTGCCGCGCTAAATTTCATTGGCCTCGATCTGACATCGTCAGACAGGTGACATTGGAAACAAAAACACAACACGTAATACACATTTTGTTGCTTTGTCGTAAGTATTTTACTTAACATTGAACATCCTTATCATCAACTATTTTACATAGTGTGTTATTGAAAAGTAAAACTGTCTTAAACTCATTTTATTGTTAGTGTGCCGTCAAATTTTGAAAATGTTGTAAGTGTGCCGTAACAAAACAACAACAAAAAAGGTTTAGAATTGCTGTTACAGATACTTGGATAACAGAAAAAGATCTCTATAAAACTAACTATAAAGAAAACGTATTTTAATTTACATTTATTCTAACATGTGATTTTATTTATTTCAGGATACTTGTATTTGACAAAACGGACGCAGTAGCACAGCGGCTAACCCCACTACCTCCATTTACAAGGTAATCAATATTAAATATTCTAATCGTAATTAAAATGATGATTTTGAATCATAATGTTTTCATACATCTTTCATTCCATGATAACGACTTTTAAATACTTGTCAGTTAATTGCCTTATTTTAAAGCTTTTTTAATTATTGTAACATAAATTCTAGGGCAATGGTGAAAATATTTGAATTTTCTTTAAAATAAATACTTTTCCATGCGAAGTTATATATTTTTGATTTTAGCATTAATAATGTTGTTCACAACTAGACCCCATCCGGCTAGTATATATTTAAAAACATGGAAGATCTGAAATAAAGATGTTTGACCACGTCGATATGTTACTTTGTTAACCTGGAACTAAATTTTGAGTTCCCTTAGAACGAGAAAAATGTTTTCCGTATTACCAATAGTCGCGATAGCGAAGAAGTCATGGTGACTGGTGTTTTTGTTGAATTGTGAATTCCAATCCTGATGGATTTAATAACCACTGCACATAGGAGCTGAAGCATGCTTAATTTTTCTAGGCTCGATATTATCATATTGGAGTGGTGTGGAAGTTTCTTCAATGGGTTGCGATCTCGGGTGTTGCCCGCGTTGACTGTGGCTCAACGTATTAGGTCCATTCCCAATAGCTGTGTTGTTTCGGAGTATAACAAAAAAAATCATGTTTCAGTGACAAACAATAAAAATTGAGGGAACAGAATTTGTATTCGGTTATACTAATCGGAAGAATATGTGGCTATTAATGTGGCCGCGGTAGCCGAGTGGTATAGGTATCGGATCGTGGCTTGTCTTGTCTCGAGTTAGAGCCCAGTACCACTAAAGACCCGCCGTGTAGGGCAGCGATGCACGTTAAATCTGTCGAGTGCTGAAACGTCCTCCCTTTGGTGTGGTAGTTAGGAGAGGGGGTGCCAGCTAAGGTGTCGTCCACGTCACTTGACCATGGTTCAGAATTACGTGGTGCGTTGCCAAAAGCCCTCGTGTAGCTGAACAGTGCGACGTTAATATTCAATCAATCACAATGTGGTTATTAATAAGGTGACCAACCCGTAGCGCACACAGCAATTTCTCAAGGGGGTGGGGTCCGGAGTCGAAAATTCACCATTCTTATATCATGCTCCTTTTGATTTTGTCTATTTTCGGGAACAAAACTCAGTAAAAAACTAATTATTGAATAAATAATTAGCATTAATAAAATTAATCATTAATAACAAATACTTAATTAAATTTTTTACATACTATATACTTAAAATAATAATCAATCGGAAAAAATATCAAGGGCTTTGGGAGGGGGTTCTTACCCCTCCCTTGTGTGCGCCACTGACCAACCACCCTTCTTTGGGGAGGACAGTCCTCCTTTTAAAGTTCTGTCCTTCCTCGAAAAGTGGTTCTCCTTTTCAATGTTTTAAAACTGATCGGTTAATCTCTGTAATTCAGAAATGTTTCCAAAATGTCGAAGAATGGTCTGAAACAAATATCACAGGAAATAACAATTTTCAACGGTGTTTGGGACTTCATATTTAGTATAAATTGGGTAGATGTAAAAAATCGTGTTGACTTTTTTTATCGAAAGAGAAAGGCACAGTGGCGCACAGAAGGGGGGTCCGGACCCCCAAAAAAAAGCCCTTGATTTCTTTTCCGAATGATTATAATTAAAAGTACATAGTACGTAAAATTTAATTAAGTGTTTGCTATTAATGATTAATTTTATTAATTAATGCTAATTATTTATTCAATAATTAGTTTTTTAATGTGTTTTGTTCCCGAATATCGACAAAATAAAAAGGAGCATGATACAAGAAAGGTGAACTTTCGACCCCCCTGAAAAATTCCTGTGTGCGCTACTGGAAAGGCATGATATTAAAATCAGTGACAATTGTCTGTTTGAAGAAATTTGAAGACTGAATGCATATTTAAATTTTAATAAATTAGAACAATGGAAAAATCAGCGTGTGGAAGATGGGTAGAAATATTTAACAATTTCAAAAATGAATTCATTCCGTATGAAAGTTCAGTTATTCTTGTTGAGTTTACGTTGTACAACACTGGAACAAATGCAGCAGTTGAGAGTATTTTCAATTGATAATGATTTTTGGACTAATCAATCTTGAATGTTAATATTTTAGCTACAGTGCTTACCGTAAAATTCAGTAATGAAGCACATTTTTTGCCCCGAAATTTACGGTATGTTAAAAAATGGTATGTTGACAAAAAAATTCATTCAATAGAAAAATACTCGTATAAGATAATTAAAAGGAATGTAAGCGTCAATAGCTTATTTTTGTTTGAATTAATAAAACGTTTCATATATTTAAGTTGTAATTTTATCTTAAATTTTTGGTCCTCCTTTTCATTGTAAAGAAAATGGTAACCTTATTATTAAGTAATATTATATGTTTTTTTCCTAATTTTGCTGCTACTGTATTATTTTGTAATTAAATTGTAAAATGCCTACTTTTCAGTGGCGTAACGTACACCCCCGCATCGCGGGGGCAGTGTTCTAAAGAACCCAAAGCCTGACTGACGCAAGTGCCTACCCTTTGTAAAATTCAACGTGGGGGCCCAAAACCTGACTTTGCAGGGTGGCCCAAATGTTCTCCGTTACGCCACTGCTACTTTTATATATATCCGTACTAGCTATCATCCAAAAATTCAATTGCTTCTAATTATTTTTCCCCAGTGAGAATTACTAATAAAATAATAAATGTTTCTGTGTTGGGCGTTTTTATTATTTTATTTTTTTGTTGCGTGATTTGTCGGTCTTTTTCCCACACTCTTCTAAGTATTTTTTCTAGATAAAATAAAGAAGCAATATTCGAATGTTTTAAGGTTTTTATCATAGAATAGATTCGTTGTTTGTAAATTAGTAAGTATATGAATAGTACTTATATTCAAATGCGTTTTCAATGAGGAGATCCAAACAACGCTCTAATGCATACTTTTGAATTAAAGTTCCACCCCACCCCCGTTTGCTCCATTTTTATTGTATAACAAAACTTACCATTCAATGGAAAAAGTGTATAAATTTTTTAACATTAATTGTGCTTCATGTTAATTTTAATTGGTTGGTGTAAGCGAATTGAACTTTGATCTATTTGTTAGTTTATGAAACCTTAATGATCTTTGATAAATTAATATGCTGTATTTTTATAGTATAACCAAGCCGCAGAATTTTTTTTTTTTTTAGTTTTGAAGACGCAGGAAGAGAAGAAGCCTCCCCTTCATTGTACGAACGGTAAGTTTATAAGACAGGAGATTTACATAAATAAGGATTTTATTATAAGTTTAAATGACTTGTGTCTTTTGATCCATGAAATTAATATTAATTTTGTTATTGATCTCTCTCAATATCTTTTTTGTTCTATCAATCTTCTTTATAATTGAATGAACTCTTCCTTTTCACTATAATCGATTTTTAGAATAATACTATGTGTATTCAGTATCTATTGATGGTCTTTTTCATGCTAAATTAAGTTACTTGCATTTGGCATAGTAATCAGTTTCATATAATATATCCGAAAAAAATTTGTTAAAAATAAAATTCATCAATTAGCTAAAATATACTTATGAATCGAATCCACTTTAATTTGCTTTCTTACTTTTATTGCTGTCTCATTCTTAAAATAGAGGGAATATTTCTGGAGGGAAATACTTCTGTTTTATATTGTCTATTTCTTACTTTAATATATATATATTTAATATATATAAGGATAATTAAATTACATTAAAAATTAAATTCCCTATCTAGCACTTAAATCATCTTTCTCAGTTCACATCTTCAAGTATCAAATTAATCACCCATTTATTTTCTTCCGAACATATGGCCTAGCCAATAAACATGTCTAATTCCAGATCGTTAGATTTAATAGTCCCCATATGTCAGCATTAACTTTCAAGTACAATCATAAAAGCCATGATACTTACCTCATCTATGTTTTAAGTGAATCCACACTTAAAATATGCCTTGGCTTGGCGTTCTTTTTCTCTCTCCGCTCAGCGTCAGAGCTTGTACAGATTTCCTCTTCTTAAAAATTTAGTTTGATTCCGTCTCGAAACATGACATATATATATATACAGTAACGGACGCAGGAATTTTTCAAGGGGGATCCGGGGTCGAAAGTTCACCATTCTTGTATCATGCTCCTTTTGATTTTCTCGATTTTCGGGAACAAAACACAATAAAAAACTAATTATTGAATAAATAATTAGCATTAATTAATAAAATTAATCATTAATAGCAAATACTTAATTGAATTTTATGTACTATATACTTATAATTATAATCAATCGGAAAAAATCAAGGGCTTTGGGGGCATACACCACCCCCTTGTGTGCACCACTGATATTATATATATATATTTAAAAGTACTTAATATATGTACAATTTAATTATTTTTTAAGTTTTTATTGAAGAAATAAATATATTTTATGCTGTTTATTTTTATATTAAGCAATATCTTTAAACGATGCAAAATCAGTACATAATAAAACTGCAAATCTTCATTATTGATCACTATTCTGTAACTGCATGCTTTATCGCTGGAATCAAAATGTTTCAAATATGTCCTACAGTGTAGAATTATACTGGTAGAATGATTTAGTACGCCAGAGCTAAAAGATTGCCGGCCCTTGTTCTATAGAATAACATAGTTAAATTGGCCAATTCAATAATGTTATTACACAATATTGTTCATTTTTCCTGATTTTGTCAAAATAATATTGTGATTGTTACAATATATTGGTATGTAATTAAATTTTTAAGTGTCAGCTGATATAAATTGCACAAAAAAGTAGATTTAAGTTTTATTTTGTATAAATAAGAAATAACTTCTAAAATTTTTGTTGTAATATTTTCATGTTTGTACATTACTTTTAAATGGCAAATAAATTTCATAAGAATTTGCAAAAAAGTCGAATTATCCTGGGTTCGAGTCCCAGAGAAGGCATGAATGTTTGCAAATGTATAGTGCCTTTGCGGCATGAGAGGACTCTTAACTGGCGGTCGAGTCTCATGTCTTCTCGTGAGGTTGGTGGAAGGGGAACAGAGGTGGGAGGCCCTTGACAACCCCTAGGGTGTTCTCCCTCGAAATTGGGGTGGAATCGAGCCAAAACGTACTTGAACTGTGCTCAAAGCTACGGCTAACAAGAGGCGTATATCTAGCCCTTTGCCACGACGAATTTCGTCGGTATTAACCTAACATCGTCAGACAGGCAGTATTTGTTAGAACAACATATCAGTATAAATTTTTAAAAAATTATCCATCGCAAGACAAACTGAATTTGAATATCCACGTCTTATGAAAATATTTGTCATAAATTCTTTTATTCAAATAATAACGGTTAATTTCTTATTTGCATAAAGCACATGTTTTGAGAATTTTCGTAGCAGATTTTCGTTAATTTATTCTATTATTGGTGATTTGAACAGTTACTATACATGAAAATTTATTTTTTTTTAAATTATTTTTTACCCAGACTATTCTTGATTTCAAAGTTTAAAAGATCACTAGAGGTTACCTGTTTGCTTCGCTGGGTATTTCATAAATTTGTATCAATATATAATGCTTATGTATGATATGTTTCAAGTCAAAACCAATTTCAATTTTTTAAAAAAAACGTCTTTATTCAATGAGCTATCTACATATACTGATGCTGAGAGAAAAAGGATGCTAAAGTGAAATTGAAGTGTTTTTACCACTTAAGTCCAGATGTGTGAAGTATCTTTTATTTTATGAGTCATATTTAAAAGTTAATGCTGACATACAGGACTATTAAATATAATGATCTGGGATTAGAAGTGTTTAGGGGTTACGCCATCTGTTTCGGAGAAATAATTGGGTGATTAATTTAATACTTGAAGATGTAATGGAAAATAAAAGTTAAACGCTATACTATAGGGAACTTAATTTTAAATCTAATTTAATTATCCTTACATTTATATAAATTGTTGATATCTAAGACATAGTCTTAAACGTTCGATTGAATTAAAAAACATTCTTCTAGCTCTTACCTCTTGATTTGAAAGAATAGCACAGGGCTTCTGAATAATATCTAAGACTGAAATAGAATCTACTTTTACGATGTCGTAACCCTCTTCCACAAAGTGGATTATCCCCAAATCCATTTTTGGTGGATCTCAACTCAACATTATAAACATGCCTACCAAATTTGAAGTCTAAATTTAGTAGTTTAAAAACGAGTTTTTTTATCTATAAGCCCTGTAATTCCCTTTGAGAATCGATTTCCATAAGATTCGTTCTTAGATTTCAATTCAACAAACGAAACATGCAAACCAAATTTCATATGAATGTTGGTTTAGTAAAAAAAATAATATTTTTTTTATCAATTCACCCCAGTAATTTCCCATTTCTCCCTCCCATAAGAGTCGATTTTTGTTAAATTTGTTCTTAGCGGATCCCTATTCAACATATAAAAAACATGATTACCAAATTTTAAGTATGCGTCTAACAGTTCAAAAAACAAGAATTTTTATCTGTAATGCCCCTTAAGGTATCCGACTATCCTAAAATCACGGTTTTTTTCAAAAATTGACAATTTTTTTTATGATTATATTTTATAGACCATCTTATTAGTTTAATAAAAATACCAAACTTTTTATTGTCCATTCACTAGAACAAAAACTACAAGTGTTTGAATAAAAGAAGATGCCATAACTTTACACAAGATCTCAAACATTGAATTGCGATTTAAATCTATCCAGAGCTCAAACGTCCTCCTGTTGGTGAGGTGTGCTAGTTAGGAGAGGGGGTACCAGCTCGGGTAGCGTTCTCGTCACTTGACCATGGTTCAAAATTAGATGTCCGTCACAAAAAGCCCTTGTGTAGCTGAACAGTGCGACGCTAATATTCACTCACTAGAGTAATTCTAATCCGAAAAAATAACATGCATACCAAATTAAAAATTTGCTGGTCTAATAATTCAAAAATGGCAATATTTTTTATCTCCAACGCTCCTTATGGGCTTAATTTTCGCGAAAACTCTTACTTACCAGATCTTTATTTCATGAAATGAACCTGTCTGCTAAATTTTAGTCTGTAATTCTAATACTTCAAAAACAGGAATATACACTCATGAACAAAAAAAATTAGCGCACCAAGAAGGAGTCGTCAAAATGAAACCGAATTTTACCTACGTAATGACAACTTTCATATAAGTAAATTATTAGAAAATCAACGAAAAAGAGGATCATTTCTTTCAGAGAAAAAGGCAAAAGAACGGAAGATTTAATATCCTTTTGAGCCCCCTTAAGCGCAAATGCACGATGCGATATGATCGGTCATTGAGGTACACAAGTTCTGTATGATGTCTTGAGACATTTCATTTCATATTTGCTGTAACTTTGCCTCTAGTACATTAGAAATTGTAGGATATCGAACTCGCGGTCCCAAATTATCACAGATATGCTCGATTGGAGCCAAATCTGGGGTTCAGGTAGGCCAAGGAAGGGTAGCAACAGTGCAGAGACAGTCTTGTGAGATACCCTTGCCATGTGAGGCAGAGCATTATCTAGTTGAAAAATGGCTCCTGGGAGCCATTGCATGAGTAGCAAGATATGTGGTTGCAGGATTGCATGGACATACCGCTGGGCTGTCATGGTGCCACGGATCAATACTAGGGGTGACCATGTACTGAAGGCAATGGCACCCAATACCATCACACCAGCTGTGGGAGCGATGTGTCGCTGTAAAGCAAAGGCAGGATTGAGGTGTTCACCACAGGGTCTCCACACACGAACACGATTGTCATGACTGCTGAGATTGAATCTGGATTCATCACTAAAGGTGACCTGGTTTCATTCTGCTTCAGTCCAGTTTCTTCATGCGTGGCACCACTCCAAACGGAGGCATCGATGGGGGTGGGCGTCAAATTTAGCACACGTAATGGGCACCGCGACCCCTAATGTCCTTCCGCCAGGCGCCGCCGTATGATTCGCTAAGACACAGGGGCCCCTAGTGAAGGTGCTATCTGTACCTGAATGGCGGCTGATGAAGCAATTGGCTGTATGTGTGCATTTTTACGATGTGGTGGTCTTCTCAACAACTGGTTTGTCGAGGGCGTCCTATGTCTGGTCTTCGTGTAAATGACATCTCTCGGATCCACTGGTCCCAACACCTCCTCACAACACAATCTGAGCAGCCTAATTGACGAGTTACTCGCCTAGCTGAGCACCCACCTTCCATCATTCCGATGATTCTCCTCCTCTCAAACTGCGACAGCTGCTCATATTGTTTTCGAAAACGGCATAATGGCATGTCTACCTCAGCTCTTCATTTGCACATGATTCAGCACACTCAAACAAGCTTTGGTTACTTTTATATTCCACTGAGATCGACGTTAAACGCCCTCTACCGGCTATACGTAATGCGCAATCCCGCTGCATTTCTAATCATTTGCATATCTCCCGATATGTACCTTCATGCCAAGTTTCGTTATGATCTTGCAATTATTTCTTGGTGCGCTAATTTTTTTTGTCCATGAGAGTGTGTAGTTATATTTTTTACTTTATATCTTTAAATGATGCAAAATTAATTTATAATAAAAAAGTAAATGTATATTTTGACCTCTATTATTCAACTTTTTATGAATTATTACGGGAATCGAAATGTTTCAAAAATGTTCCTATGTGAGGCATGCTTAATCATATTGGTAGATTGGTTCGGCACGCCACAGCTATATGGTTGCTGACCCCTGCATTAGACAGTTGCGTTGCGGAGAATGTGAGCCCCCTCTGCAGAGTTAAGTTTTGAGCCGCAAGTCTCATCTTACTAAAGTTTGCTAAGCAGACCCCTAAAATCTTGCCCCCTGCAGTGTGGAGATGTATGTTACGCCACTGGAATTTGACTTGTTAACCCAGCACTTGCACAAAAAAAACCCCTTAACTCTTCACGCAGAGTAAAATGATTAGGGTTAATGGTGTTTAATGATTAGCATAAGGGAATGAACAAGAGTGGCCAAACCATGCCACTATCCTTTCCTTTTGCTGCCGGTTTCCATCCCGGGACGCGGCGTGTTTGTAGTAGGTAGATATTGGAAAGATTATCCAAAGAATAAATACAAAGAAAGGTAATAGAGAGAGAAGTGAAGGGAGAAATCTCTCTCAGAACAAAACAAAAAGAGGGGTGCTTAGGAAATGGGGGCGTAACAATTTAAAGTGCCTAGGGCACCAGGGAGGTTTAAAGTGGCCCTGTTGATATCACTTCACATTTTTTTAGTAGAAATTGGGCTTCATAATTAGTTTCCTATGCTGAAATTCTTAATTAAGTTTTTTATTTCTTTGCATGTCAAAATTCAAAATACCTATTTTGAGACTTCTTGAATTTTTAAAAATGCTGTATAATAAACGAATGTTTCTGTTACTGCATCACAAATTTGAATGGGTTTCTGTTTGAAAAAGAATTCCAAATTTGTTAAGTAAGTTAAGGAAGTAAGTTATTAAATAAGTTAAGGACACCTTCAGATATTCATCTAAAATTAAGTTCTTTTTTTTTATCTGAGAAGGCTTGCAATAGTAATGTCACTATATTTTATGGCCATCTGTGAATTTTTCTTTAAAACCAAAATGATCTTTGAGTTACTATTAAGCCGGAGAGTTAAACTAATGGGACTTATTTCACTGTAATAGCAATGAGAAATCTGTCAGGTTCCTGGGTGATGAATAACAGTTGTTAATTTTTCTTTCAGGTTCTTTTCTTCAGATATCATCAAAATGAAAGGTAAAAGAAAATCTACCTCCAGCATTGATCGTCGGAGTAGCCTGAGACTCAGACTCCAAAAAGATGGAACTCATGAGCTCTCAACCATTTTGCCTGATCAAAGGGACAATAGAGTTGCAGAAGCAAGAGGTTGGTCTCCAAAAAAAAGGGCCTTGAACCAAAAGGACATTGAATCTTCTGTTAAAAAAATTAAGAAAATCAAATGTGATTCAATTTCTGAATCAATTCTGATTCAATTTTCTTGTTCAGTGGCAGATGTACTAAAAAGTAGAAGACATTCTTCAGTTGCAATTCTTCCAATTCTAGAATCCCCACAAACGGAAAAATCCTTTTTAAATGTAAATAAAACTTTAAATACTTCTGTAAAGAGGTCCCAAAGGCATAAAAAATCTACTCCTAAAAAGGAGGTTTTGTATGCTAAATCTGCCAAACAATCATTGATTAAAAAAAACATAGACATTGTAGATTTAAGTAGTGATTCCAGCTCTGAAAAATCACCAGCTGATGAAGAAGTGTCTACAAGTGAAAGGGATTCTTCTGCCAAGGAAAGACAGATAGACGAGTCACAAGAGCTCACAAACATAATGAATTCCAATTTTCGAACATTTCTGGACTTGATTTCTTCTGAATTAAGGGAAGGAAGAACTGCAATACCAAAAGAAGCTTTTGCACAAGAAAGGCTTCCCTGCAAAACTACAAGAATAACTCCGACCTTAATAAAAGGTGTAAGACAAGAAAAGTCACCATCAAAGCCTGAAAAGTCTCCTGTTACAACGGTTGCGACGAATGAAGAAGCTGTGAAGGAATCCCACGGTGATGCGTTGGACATTCGTGAAAGCTCACCCTTTTTGCCTGATCCGAGGAACAAAATAGTTTCGAAAAGAAGAGAATGGACAAGTGACTCTTTTTCAGGGGGAGTAAAAGATATAAAAAGAGTAGTGACCCGGAAAATACCAAGACCATCTAGCAATCTTGTTATTACAAAAGCCGAAATTCACAATGAAGAAGGAAAACTTCGAAGAAAACCATCTGATTCAAAGAAGATACACCTATCCAAGACCGGTACAGAGCAGTTTCAGTTCAAGAAGCAGCCCTGCATTTTTTATGGACCTGATACGATAGAAGTTCTTGAATCCATTGAAATTCCTGAAAGAGAATCAGTACTTGAGGACCCTTCCATGAAAAGAAAACGCCCCAGAGTGACTGTAGATAATTTTGAGCCAGAAGAATCTCCATTTGAGCCAGAAGCATCCGTTACAGAGTCTGAGACTTCACCTAAAAAAATGACCCAAGTGACTGGGGATCAACTCAATCATTCAAGGCAAAAGAACCTCTTTGAAAAAGCCAAAGCTCCCAAAAATAAAAGGGCTGCTCCAATTGACAGCAATGAAATCCAATCAGACTTTGGAGAAAACTCAATAGCTTTTGTCAAAAGAAAAGGAAATGGAATAACCGTTTCAGGAAATAATAGACATCCATGTTCACCCACAAAACGTACACACGAGAAGCTATCAAATGACGTAGTTGCTAATGGGAACCTCTCTGTGCCCACCAATGGTCTCAGACGGTCCTCTCGATATCGAGTGCCCCCTCTGGACATATGGCGAAATGAAAGACTTGTGTTTGAGACATTGCCTTCAGGAGAAGTTAAATGTAAGATAGATAAAGGTACTGAGGCAGACAATTATGGCATTGAAACCATTTTAAAAAAACAAAAAGCGCGAAAAATGAAACAGCAGAAAAAAGAAATGAAAAATGTTACAGAAACCCCAATTTTGAATGCTGTAACTGGGGAGATTGAACGTACTGTAGTACATCGACACTTTCAATCTCTCCAATGGGCAGCTCCGCCCAACGAAGAAAAGACTTATCATTTAGCCAAAACATTCACATCTGAATCCAAATCATTTGGATTCATTGATGTCTTTCCTTTCTCCACTAAGGAGAAACAATACTCCCCAGTCCACAATCTTCATTTTGTTGTAGTCAAGGGACACCTTGAGGTAACTATCCAAGATACCTCATTCACCTTTACGGTGGGGGATAGCTGGATAGTTCCAGTCGATGTCCCCTATTCTATAACAAATTGCTCGAGAGTGAGAGCTCTCCTGTCCTTTTCCACTTTCAAAGAATAAGTTATTCTTTGAAAGCGGGAAAGGAATGCCTAGCTCTAAAAAGTGTCTAAACTCGGGACACTTTTTAGAGTTAGGCATTCACTTTTTTAAATATATTTTATAATTCTTTTTAAAAAATTTTTTATAGTCTCAGACTACGACCAATTGATACTTATCGATTGCTTGAAGTTTGAAAGGAATGCTTCAACATTTTGAAGACAATTTTATTGTATCTTAAGGGAAATTGAAATTTAATGGTCCACCGCCCCCTTGGGATGGTAGAATACATCTACAAGGATCTCATCGAACTGGTAAGTTAAAACCTTTTTTTTATGCTAAATTTATTAAATGACAAGATCCATATTTATTAATTTCTTGTTTTTTTTTCTTTAAGAAGGTAATAACTCCATTCTTTCCCTAGCATTACAGCATAATTGTCTGCCTTCAAAAAGTATCTCATGTTTTTCAAAATTCATCCAATGGCAGTGGCGTAACGGAGAATATTAGTACCCCCCTGCAAGCTCAGGATTTGGATCCCAAGCCCAAATACGTACTCAGCGTCAGTCAGGCTTTGGGCGCCCTTCGCAATGCGGGGGTTTGCGTTACACCACTTCCCGATAGGGTCAACAATCAAACTTGTAATTCCAAAGAGATCATTTTGAATGACATTTTGCAGGATCAAAGTAAATGACCACAATGAGATATTATTTGTGGTTTGTATCATTACTGCCATCATATGCTGCTGAAAAACGACCTTGTTTTATGCATTTTATCATAAACTCTTTTATAGACATAGTTAGTTCACCAATTATAACATATGTACACCCATACAGATTGTCAATGCCTGTTTTGGGATAACCTTATGAAAAGAGGTCTCGAATGATCGGCTACAAACGAAACATGTTCTATGAAAAAAGGGTAAAATAGTCCTATTAAGCATTAGAAAAACATATTCTGAATGTTAATTTCTGTAATATTAGTAATGATCATTATTTTGCCTTTTAAGGTAACTGCGTCAAGGAAAAATCAACTTTCTTTATACTAAATTTCTTACTTAAATTAAAAACAATGGAAGTAAAAATTTTTCACACTCACACCTTCTTCCATTTAAAATAACAAAATTTTATGTCTATAAGTTTTAGTATTTTTACTTGTATGTTGAGCATCATCATTATAGGATATTACAGAGTTTCTTATACAAATTTTTATTGTTATAAGAATACACAAAGAAAAGCCTTTGGTGAATTTAAAAAGCTAATTTGATGGCTAATTTAAATGGAACTCTGTTTTTAAAAATTATATCAAAAGAATCTATGCTTTGGTATTCACACATATGAATTTTTTTTTATTTTAAAGTAAAACCAACAGTTATAAACATACAGAATTTTTTTTTATTGATGAGCATTCAAATGTTAACAACGAGCAATAAAAAAAACTAAATGTCTATTGTACTATTTGATTATTTAATTCAGAATAATACTGAAGATCCACTTAGTGCTACATCCACTTGATTTATAATTAAAGAACTGTTCTGAGTTTTTATAAATGCAAAAACTAGACTTAATTAAAATTTAACTAATGTAACTAATTATTTAAATTTTCCGTAATTTTTGCACAAAAAATGTAGAATTTTCAATGAATGTGAACATATACAGAAAAATTACATTCTTTGTACTAAAAAAATTAGTTTTTTACATACATATTATATACAAAAGGGAGTTTGAAGAAAGTGCACCTGAATCATAGTTTAATTACCTTTGCTTAGAATTTCAAAATTCATAATTTTCTAGCGTTCTATTTATTGAATTCTCTTAATTAATGCATCTATTAATGCAGCAAAGTGCCCTCTAATTTTTTAAAAGTAAAATAAAAAAAAATATGCAAAACTTGAAGCATTCTCAAGTCTCAATTACCTTAAATCAAACACATACATTTTATTGCATTCGAAATAAACATTTTCAAATAAATTGTTTTTTTTTTTCAAAGAGCATGTATTGCGCAGAACAGACTACAAAACAAGCAATTTCGAATTCAACATTTTGCAAGTCAAATTCACCCATATCAATCTTAAAAGCTATTTGCAATTTCATTTTTTGGGTTGGCAACATCGATCGAATAATCTAGAGCTGAAAATATTTAATGCATGTACAATAGAGCGTTGTTTATCCGAATTATTTGGGACCGGACACCATTCGGATACACTATTATTCGGATAAAAGAAAACCGAATGCAATCCATGTAGTATATGAAACCGGACACTATACGAATATAGAAAATCATCACATGCGGGAAACATGCTTGAAGGAAAAGCAAAATAGGAGCAAATCGTCGAAATTTTACCTTTATTGTGGAAAATAATCGCTTATTTTTCGCCCTACCATTGTACACCTTCGTTTTTTTCACTGCAATGTCTCTGATTCTCTTGAGCAACAGTAGGACAGCACGCTGATTGTTGTTCGTACCACTCCGTAGCTGTCTCCAACGCAAAAAAACGCATCAGCATTTGATGGAGCCTTGTTATTTTCATTGTTGTTGTCCTCGTCTTCAACCGTTTCATGATCGACAGGGTCGGATTCCTCTTGCACGGAAGTCACAATATCATCATCACTTAGCATTTGAAATCCACACTCTTCTGCATCGTATGCCATCAGGTTTCTACATCTTCATTCCATTCTTGAAATCCTTAATTTAAAATGGTTTCTAGGCTTTTTTATGTCAGAAATTGTGGACTTTCCAACATTATAAAACTGTGCTTGAGACGATCCACTTTCTCCCTACGTGAGACGGTTCAATATTTCAAGTTTTGTCCCTGCTCAAGACGTTGCTCTTCTATTTTGAATTCGAAGCCATAGCAGTTCACAACTCAACAAAAGAGCAGGTATACACTCCCTCACTTGGAAACAAACTGACCTTATATTCCTCGCAGATGTTTACCAAATCACACAACTGACATTCCGCAAATATCCCTGACCATGGGTTTTCTCGTCACTTTTGGCCTCACGCAAAACAACTGTTGAGCATTACACTGTTCGAAAACGTATTCATATACAGTCAATGTAGTTTACAAAAAAAAACTCGTCCAGATATTTGACGCTCCGGATAATAAACATTCGGATAAACGAAGTTCTACTGTACCTCAAAAATACTTCTTTCAGGAAGTATCCGCATGGATTGCTGCAGCTGTGAAACTGCTTCATGTCTTTTGATTACAGAATTATTACTTGTGTGGGAAGAAAGAAATGCGTTAGGAACTTTTTTTTAAGATCCAAAATTTGCAAACGCACAGAATGGGTGATAAAGCATTTTTGCTAAATAAGTTAATTTCAGTGTTGTATTTTTAGGCAAGAGTGTTTTTTGTTGTTTCAACTCGTATGCATCCTTTTTTCAGCTGCAATGATTAAAACTGTTTGTATTGTTCCTAATTTGGCCACTGGACTGTATGTTTCACTGTAATCAATGCCCTAGCATTGACTAAATCCCCTCCCAACAAGTCTGGCTTTATATTTGTTGATGTTGTCATCTGTATTTGTTTTGAGTCTATAAACCCACTTGCATGGTAAGGTCTGTTAGCTACCTAGTATGATTTTCGCTTAATAAATTCATTTTACTCTAGGTGGCTTTCTTCCGGTTTGTGCTCTCCTTGTGGTTCTTTCTATGGTTCAGGATTATAGTCATCTAAATATGACCCTGCTTCCATAATACGATCTTCAAACCGTTTAGGTTTCTGCATAAGTGAGCGGTTCCTCAACTGTCTATCTGATGTTGTTTCAGCATCTTCACTATCAGTCACAGAATCATTTAAGTCTTCTTGACTTTGCGGTTTTTCTATAGGAATGTCCTCAATTTTTATGAGCTCTTCTTCATGCTTTCCCTGCTTTGCATCTTCTCTTACCCTGTCTTCTAATTTCAATTCCGTAATTTCATTGCCTGCTTCTTCTTGAAAGATTACATCTTTTGATAAAATTCCTGTAATCTTTCTTTAGCTAGATTTTGAATAGTTCATTTCCATCATATTCCTCAAAGTGGCCTTCGATGGCTTAGTCCATTTTCCTTATCTTATCAGCCGGAACATGGGCATAGCATAGAGATTTTTAATGCTGCTCAAGTGTTTTAACCGGAGTTTCTTTTTGAGCCAAAACTCATAAGAACTACTTTCTATTGACGACTTTTCTGTTGTGTTTAGTATATATATGGCAGAGTTAACTAATTCAGCCCAGATGGCTGCAGGGAAACTTACTTCAGGATTTGAATGTTCTGGCCACTGCAATAGTGGTTTGCATTTCACATTCCTTGGATCCATTTTGTTCTTAGATGTAAGGTGCTGTCAACCTTTGAGCGATCCCATTTGAATGCAAGATTTCCCGAACATCTTTGTTATCAAATTCTCCACCTTTATCACAGAGGAATTCTTTCACAGAATATTCCAATGTCCTTGTATGTGCAAGCATGTGCTCTAACACCTTTTTTACTTCTCTGTAATTAGGTAACAGTAGCGAAATTTGTAAAGCTGTCTTTTAAATGCAACCAGATACCTCTTTTTTATAAAATAAATGGTCCACAAGCATCTGCTGAAATCAGTTCACCAGACTCAGAGGCTTTCTACCTGGTGGCAAATGATAACCATGTGTGCTTTGCCATAAATACATGGCTCATACAATTCTTTATTTCGCTTGATGCGGATGCCTAGTTCCTTTTCAAGCATGTTTAGGGTGTGCCGCTTATCTTGGTGGCCTCATCTTTTATGATACAGCTGTATTAAGGTGCTGTCTGCTACAACAAGTCATTTTTGGCAAAATTGGTGCAACTTTAGCTTTGAATAAGGACCAATTGCACAGCGAGACCCATAGAGCTCCTCATCACCATTGGCTTTTAACCAGCATTGAAACGTTTTTTTTCTATGTGCTTTGTCCGATGATATTTAGAGTTGTGTGACAACTTTACTGCTGCCTTGTTGTCCACTTGAATTATGGGAATTTCCCTCAAGTTCACTATGTCTTGAATCAGTCTGCAGAGCCAAATTACTTCTTTGGCTGCCTCTGATGCTGCTATAAACAGCTTCAGTCTTTGAAGTGGCAACAATAGTTTGCCTTTGGCAGGGCCATGAGATATAGATCCTCCATCATATATCATAACATATCCCGAGTTTGATCGACTTGTTTTTGTACATCCACCAAAATACGAATCACTATAACAATGAAGCACACATTTTGTCTCTGTAGCATGGTATGTTATTCCATATCCAACTGAGCTAGCTGCATTATAGCGGAATACTCTCACCCCGACTATATCTTCTGCAGATGTGTTTTCGAGTGATCTCGAAAGAAATCATACACTATACCTTAGATCTGACCTCGTTTTCATCATCAGATACATACGGGCACCAACAGCTTGCCTATATGGAAAGTTAGAGTTTTTGGTCTCAGAAATTTGCAATCTGCAATCCTTTAACATGGGTGTTGCTACATGTTTTCATTACTCAAATCCAAAACAAGTATCTTTCTGGCATATCCTTTTTGACTGGTAGTTATTCAGTTGTGTCTCAATGGTGTTCAATTTAAAGACCTAGGAAACAGGAAACTTTTACTGAGATTACGAATTTTGTTTTCGGTTCCTTGATGAACATTTCAGAGTCCTGTTGGTCGGCTGCAGCAATTAATCCATCGTCTCAACATACAACACTATCAATATGTAAAGGTATGGAATAGCTTCACTTGCTTTAAATCCAAGATCTATTAAAAATTGACCAAACCCTTGTTCCAACAGCGTGGTGATTGTTTTAAACCATACAGGCTGTGCTTGAGTTTAAATACTCTTCACGGGCCATCTTTGAAACCTTCTGTTTGTTGCATATATATATATGGCTTTTTCCAGGTTTCCTTTAAGACATGCTGTTGATATATCAAATTGAGTCAAGTGCATCATTTCTTCAGCTGCGATGCTTAACACTGTCCGTATTGTTCCTGATTTAACCACTGGACTGTGTGTTTCACTGTAATCAATGCCCTGGCATTGACTGAAGCCCCTCTCTTCAAGTCTGGCTTTATATTTGTTGATGCTGCTATCTGTATTTGTTTGAGTCTATAAACCCACTTGCATGGTATGGCTTTAGCGCCTACTGGTAGGTCTATTAGCTACCTAGTATGATTTTCGCTTAATAAATTCATTTTACTCTAGGTGGATTTCTTCCGGTTTGTGCTCTCCTTGTGGTTCTTTCTATGGTTCAGGATTATAGTCATCTAAATATGACCCTGCTTCCATAATACGATCTTCAAACCGTTTAGGTTTCTGCATAAGTGAGCGGTTCCTCAACTGTCTATCTGATGTTGTTTCAGCATCTTCACTATCAGTCACAGAATCATTTAAGTCTTCTTGACTTTGCGGCCTTTCTATAGGATTATCCTCAATTTTTATGAGCTGCTCTTCATACTTTCCCTGCGTTGTATCTTCTCTTACCCTGTCTTCTAATTTCAATTCCGTATGATCATCACACTTGCCTGCTTCTTCTTGAAAGATTACATCTTTTGATAAAATTCCTGTAATCTTTCTTTAGCTAGATTCTGAATACTTCATATTCATCATATCCCTTAAAGTAGCCTTGGATGGCTTAGTCCATTTTCCTTATCTTATCAGCCGGAACATGGGCATAGCATAGAGATTTTTAATGCTGCTCAAGTGTTTTAACCGGAGTTCCTTTTTGAGCCAAAACTCATAAGAACTTCTAACGACTATTGACTATAACGAACTATTGACGACTTTTCTGTTGTGTTTAGTATATATATGGCAGAGTTAACTAATTCAGCCCAGATGGCTGCAGGGACACTGACTTCAGGTTTTGAATGTTCTGGCCACTGCAATAGTGGTTTGCATTTCTCATTCCTTGGACCCATTTTGTTCTGAGATGTAAGGTGCTGTCAACCTTTGAGCGATCCCATTTGAATGCAAGATTTCCCGAACATCTCTGTTATCATATTCTCCACCTTTATCGCAGAGGAATTCTTTCACAGAATATTCCAATGTCCTTGTATGTGCAAGCATGTGCTCTAACACCTTTTTTACCTCTCTGTAATTAGGTAACGGTAGCGAAATTTGTAAAGCTGTCTTTTAAATGCAACCAGATACCTCTTTTTTATAAAATAAATGGTCCACAAGCATCTGCTGAAATCAGTTCACCAGACTCAGAGGCTTTCTACCTGGTGGCAAATGATAACCATGTGTGCTTTGCCATAAATACATGGCTCATACAATTCTTTATTTCGCTTGATGCGGATGCCTAGTTCCTTTTCAAGCATGTTTAGGGTGTGCCGCTTATCTTGGTGGCCTCATCTTTTATGATACAGCTGTATTAAGGTGCTGTCTGCTACAACAAGTCATTTTTGGCAAAATTGGTGCAACTTTAGCTTTGAATAAGGACCAATTGCACAGCGAGACCCATAGAGCTCCTCATCACCATTGGCTTTTAACCAGCATTGAAACGTTTTTTTTCTATGTGCTTTGTCCGATGATATTTAGAGTTGTGTGACAACTTTACTGCTGCTTTGTTGTCCACTTGAATTATGGGAATTTCCCTCAAGTTCACTATGTCTTGAATCAGTCTGCAGAGCCAAATTACTTCTTTGGCTGCCTCTGATGCTGCTATAAACAGCTTCAGTCTTTGAAGTGGCAACAATAGTTTGCCTTTGGCAGGGCCATGAGATATAGATCCTCCATCATATATCATAACATATCCCGAGTTTGATCGACTTGTTTTTGTACATCCACCGAAATACGAATCACTATAACAATGAAGCACACATTTTGTCTCTGTAGCATGGTATGTTATTCCATATCCAACTGAGCTAGCTGCATTATAGCGGAATACTCTCACCCCAACTATATCTTCTGCAGATGTGTTTTCGAGTGATCTCGAAAGAAATCATACACCATACCTTAGATCTGACCTCGTTTTCATCATCAGATACATACGGGCACCAACAGCTTGCCTATATGGAAAGTTAGAGTTTTTGGTCTCAGAATTTTGCAATCTGCAATCCTTTAACATGGGTGTTGCTACATGTTTTCATTACTCAAATCCAAAACAAGTATCTTTCTGGCATATCCTTTTTGACTGGTAGTTATTCAGTTGTGTCTCAATGGTGTTCAATTTAAAGACCTAGGAAACAGGAAACTTTTACTAAGATTAAGAAATTTGTTTTCGGTTCCTTGATGAACATTTCAGAGTCCTGTTGGTCGGCTGCAGCAATTAATCCATCGTCTCAACATACAACACTATCAATATGTAAAGGTATGGAATAGCTTCACTTGCTTTAAATCCAAGATCTATTAAAAATTGACCAAACCCTTGTTCCAACAGCGTGGTGATTGTTTTAAACCATACAGGCTGTGCTTGAGTTTAAATACTCTTCACGGGCCATCTTTGAAACCTTCTGTTTGTTGCATATATATATATGGCTTTCTCCAGGTTTCCTTTAAGGAATGCTGTTGATATATCAAATTGAGTCAAGTGCATCCTTTCTTCAGCTGCGATGCTTAACACTGTCCGTATTGTTCCTGATTTGACCACTGGACTGTGTGTTTCACTGTAATCAATGCCCTGGCATTGACTGAAGCCCCTCTCTTCAAGTCTGGCTTTATATTTGTTGATGCTGCTATCTGTATTTGTTTGAGTCTATAAACCCACTTGCATGGTATGGCTTTAGCTCCTACTGGTAGGTCTATTAGCTACCTAGTATGATTTTCGCTTAATAAATTCATTTTACTCTAGGTGGATTTCTTCCGGTTTGTGCTCTCCTTGTGGTTCTTTCTATGGTTCAGGATTATAGTCATCTAAATATGACCCTGCTTCCATAATACGATCTTCAAACCGTTTAGGTTTCTGCATAAGTGAGCGGTTCCTCAACTGTCTATCTGATGTTGTTTCAGCATCTTCACTATCAGTCACAGAATCATTTAAGTCTTCTTGACTTTGCGGCCTTTCTATAGGATTATCCTCAATTTTTATGAGCTGCTCTTCATACTTTCCCTGCGTTGTATCTTCTCTTACCCTGTCTTCTAATTTCAATTCCGTATGATCATCACACTTGCCTGCTTCTTCTTGAAAGATTACATCTTTTGATAAAATTCCTGTAATCTTTCTTTAGCTAGATTCTGAATACTTCATATTCATCATATCCCTTAAAGTAGCCTTGGATGGCTTAGTCCATTTTCCTTATCTTATCAGCCGGAACATGGGCATAGCATAGAGATTTTTAATGCTGCTCAAGTGTTTTAACCGGAGTTCCTTTTTGAGCCAAAACTCATAAGAACTTCGAACGACTATTGACTATAACGAACTATTGACGACTTTTCTGTTGTGTTTAGTATATATATGGCAGAGTTAACTAATTCAGCCCAGATGGCTGCAGGGACACTGACTTCAGGTTTTGAATGTTCTGGCCACTGCAATAGTGGTTTGCATTTCTCATTCCTTGGACCCATTTTGTTCTGAGATGTAAGGTGCTGTCAACCTTTGAGCGATCCCATTTGAATGCAAGATTTCCCGAACATCTCTGTTATCATATTCTCCACCTTTATCGCAGAGGAATTCTTTCACAGAATATTCCAATGTCCTTGTATGTGCAAGCATGTGCTCTAACGCCTTTTTTACTTTTCTTTTATTAGGTAACCACAGGGAAACTATGTAAAGCTGTCTTTTAAATGCAACCAGTTACCTCTTTTTCTGAAATGACCCAAATGATCTACACATATCTGCTGAAATTAGTTCACCAGGCTCAGAGGCTTTCTTCTTCGTGGCAAATGATAACCATGTGTGTTTCTCCATAAATACATGGCTCACATAATTCTATATTTAACTTTATATGGATGCTTAGTTTCTTTTTAGCATGTTTCGGATGTGACGCTTATTTTGTGGCCCCATCTTTTATGATTCAACTGTAGAAAGGAGCTGCATTCTACAACAGAATGAACTGTCATTTTATGGGCAAAATTGGTTCAGTATATGCTTTGAATATAGAACCATTTACACTGTGAAAACCATAGAGCACCACATCACCTTTGATTTTTAACCTGCACTCTGTAGGAGTCGACGCAAATTAACCGTTTTGATTTCTGCTTTGAACAGCAAATACAGAGAATAAATTTCTATCAATCTTTGGTACACATTCCAAACATCTTTCAGAAAAACTAAATGGTATTTTCCATTAATAGTTTATTAGAATTTTAATATGCCTTTCCCAAGTGCAACTAATGTTTCATTCCCAGCAGCTTTATGCGACAGGGACTATTAAATTTTATGTAGTCAATAAAATATGTGGAGCCATTTGTGGCATGCCTAGTAGCTCCGTTGTCAATCTAATATGATGCAGAACTTGTCTCTGATGCTCAGACTTCTTCAGGTATAGACATTAGTGCTATGTTAGCTAATACTGTATTTGATTGTGTATCACTCAATTTATTATTTGATGGCCTTCCATCAGAAATCCACTTTCTGCAGTCATTAACCTAATGACCTTTTCATTTACAGTAATTGAAGCTGTCTTCTTTTCTTGACTTAGACTTATATTTGTCCTCCTGTCTAGGTCTTTCATTTTGTAGCAATTAAGGCTTTCTCTGCTGTTTTGCTACTATCTTCAACTTTAGTAAAATTTCTTTCAAACATACACAGCTGCACTGTTAATTCTTCATATGACTTGTTACCTCCAGCCAGCAACATTCAATTGAATTTAAAGGTTTAAAACTGACAAGGCAAAATATGTAACATTTTACAGACTAGCATCAAATCTGGCCATTTACTTTCCTCTCTAGCCTCAAGTCCATTATTGGGTTCATTCTATAGACTTTTTAGATTTGCAATGTGTATATAGATGTCCTCTCCGGGAACCCAGCTGAATGCAAAAAATTCCGCACAAATTTTAAGCATCTGATCTTTTGTAGTTGCTTCAAACTGCTAATTTAATGATACCCAGGCTTAAAAGGCTGTTTCCTTTTCCATAATTTTCTAGTACACAGCATCAGTGACAGTACTTGCGACCATTGATTTTTGCATAGCTATTAGCTTTTCTGTATAAATCACAGCTATCTTAATGCTGTTTTCTGAGATTCTTGTGCATCCGCGTCTATGAATTCTGGCCTTTTCAGCTCCCCATCTATGACCTCTATCGTTCCTTCGTGGTAATCAAGTACCTTCAGTTTCCACATTGGCCACTCTGTTTCTCCGGTCAAAGGCTTTAATAAGACGGCCGAAATCCATGCTTATGTATTTCCTTTCTAGAAATTTAGATTTGCAGGTTTCTTAAATAATCTGTATTAATACTTCTAGATTAAGCAGCAATGATCGTGTGTCTTCTGTTTCTTCCTCAATCTCTTAAAAATAGGGCACGATCACGCTATCTTCCAGCCAAATTACCGATCGGCAAAACTTCTTCACGATTTGTTGCTTCCAAGAATAAAGTTTTTTTTTTGCCTTTTTTATCGTAAAAGGTTCATAGTCTTTGATATTTCAAGCGTTGTTTAAGCTTGGGCTGTACCCATAACCTGTTTCAGTTATATTATTTACACAACATTATCAGAGATAAAATACAACCAACATACTAGGCGACAAGAGCTAGAATGATTTTTCATGAGAAATAAAAAACATACAGGCACTATCTACGTCATAACAAAATCATGTTAACATTAAATATTAAGTCATTAACTTTAACACACACACGAATTTGACTTAAAAAAGGTTGATTAGAAAATTGCTTATTTTGCAATCTGTTGTGTGCAAAACATGCCCTTTGAAAAACATATTTCGAATACGATAAAATGAATGCTCGATTTAAAAGTAAGGATTAATAATCGTTAATAATGTTACAGAAATTAGCATTCAGAAAATGCTCTTTTTAATGCTTAATAGGACTATTTACATCTTTTTTCATAGAACATGTTTCGTTTACAGTCGATCATTCTGGACCTCTTTTTCTTAAGGTTATCCCAAAATGAGGCATTGACAATCTTTATAGGTGTACGTCTGCTATAATTAGTGAACTACTAGTCTATAAAAGAGTTCATGAAACAAGGTCGTTTTGTAGCAGCATATGATGGCAGTAATGATACATACCACAAATCTCATTGTGGTCATGTACTTTGATCTTGCAGAATGTCATTCAAAATGGTCTCTTCGTAATTACAAGTTAGATAGTTGACCCTATTGGAGAGTGGTGTAATGGACAACCTCACACTGAGAGGAGGGGGCAAAGCTTGACTGACGTTAAGTACGTAGTTGGGCTTAGGGCCCAAATTCTGAGTTTGCAGGGAGGCCTAATATTCTCCATTCTACCACTGCCATTGGATGAATTTTAAAAAACCTGAGATATTTTTTGAATATTTATTAATGGCAGATGAGGGGAGTGAATATTAACGTCGCACTGCTCAGCTACACGAGAGCTTTTGGGGACGATTCTCGTAATTTTGAACCATGGTCAAGTGACGAGGACGACACCTGAGCTGGCACCCTCCTCTCCTAATTACCACACCAAAGGGAGGATGTTTCAGCTCTCGTTAGATTTAATGTGCGTCGCTCCCCTACAAGGTGGGTCTTCAGTAGTACTGGGTCCGAACTCATGACTTGCCTGCCATGGAGGGGCGTAGCTATTGCCGTATCGATGATACAGGGCCCCCAACATATGTAACCGACAGTACCTCTAACAAAGGGCTTTCTTTTCTAAAAAAGGGTCCTGAAGGAGTTTTGATATGGGGCCCACTCAGAACTAGCTACGCCAGTGCTGCCATGATCCAATACCTTGACCACTGGGCTACCCGCAGCCCTTTTAATGGCAGATAATTCTGCTGTAATGCTAGGAAAATAATGGAGACCTTCTTAAAGAAAAGAATAAGAAATTAATACATATGGTTTGTGTGCTCTCTTGTGTCATTTAATAAATTTGGCATCGAAAAAAGTTAGGTTACCAGTTCGATGAGATCCTTGTAGATGTATTCTACCATCCCAAAGGGTACGGTGGACCATTAAATTTAATTCGTTAGCTTAATTAGTTGAAAGTGGAATCAATTCCCCTTAAGATACAATAAAGCTGTCTTCAAAATATTTGAAGCATTTCTTTCAAACTTCATGCAATCTATGGGTATCAATTGGTTGGTTTGATAGTTATGGAGAGCTTAAGATTTGTAGACTGGAGAGTTTATGTTTAATAAATGATAAGCTTTTCTTTTTCCATCATATTTTCATTTCTTTTTTTCAATTTTAGTTTTTAAAAATATTGCATATTTTTCTGAATTTAAAAATGTATAATACTTATATGTTTGTTGATAAAATAGCCCTAAAATATGAAAAATAAAAATGTAAAAAAATGACCTTGCCCATTTTGACATATTTTAAATGTGTAGTTTCTCCTGTGTTTGATCCATATAAACTTTTGATTTTTTTTTTCATTTGAATGAATAATAATTATATATAAACAGGATACATGTGCATATAGTGAACAAAATATGTTTTGGTATATAATGTCTAATTTTTTAAAAAAATAGATTTTATATGTGCTAAAGAAAAGATTTTCAAAATTTTAAGGTTTTATGATTATTTCAAAGAAATTATGCAATTAATTCGTTAAAAACTGTTTCATTCTTTTTGATATGTTGTCTTTATATATATGTGTAGCTTTTTTTTTGTTTTGTTTTTTCAAGAAATATTTTTGTAAGAAATGGTACCTACATGAAAGTATTACATGATCTCGAAAATTATATCCATGTTAACTATTTTATCTTTTGAGCATGTCCTGGTTCCATTGATTTGTAGATTGAAGAGTTTATGATTTGTAGAGATTTATCTGTTTAAAAAATGTTATGCTTTGTAAAATAATTTTGTACAGACTTTTTTTTAGAATTTATATGATCATTTCTTTTTCCATCATATCTTCTTCATTGTTTGTTTTTAATCTCAGTGGCTAATTTTTGAAAATTAGCGACTCAACAAGTAATTATTTTTCCCCTGATATTGCTTTTTAATTTTTTTTCTTTTGTATATGCTATGGTTTGATAGTTATAGAGAGCTTAATATTTGTAAAACAATTTTGTACAGACTTTTTAGAATTTATGTGATCATTTTAGACAATTTGAAAGACAAAAGATTCTGTAATAAAATAGCATTTACCATCATTGAGTATCTGATTTACTTTGTAACTATCATTAACAAATGTTTGAAAACTTTTTCTTAGTCTGTCTCCAAAGTTCAAAAAAGAAAAGTAAATACTCTTTCACCATTAAGTTAAAGAACTGAAGCATATATTATATATTTTTAGTATTAATGATAAAATTTTATTTAATTATCCTTTATTAGGAGTTATTGAATTACATATAAATTGAATAACTTGAGAGATATATTTTTTTAATGGTGTAGAATAAATAAAAGTAAATTTAGGAAATTTTACTTAGATTTTTAATGTTTCAGAATACTGATTTATAAACTATGATTAATGTGTATTTTCTAAAATTATTATATGATAATGTATAAGAAAAGGCAGATGATTATGTTTTAGAAATTCAATTTAATTCTTCGTTTTACATACAGTTTTGTTCTCAATGAATTGCATGTAAAAACTGTAGTATGATTTATCAGTACACTGTAGAAAAATACAATTAAACTTGCAGAATTTTTTTTTTAAATTTACTTCTTTAAGGGGACATGGTATGATTCACATAAAATTTTTTTTAAGTTAATGATTTTCATAATTTTTTTTGTTTGCCTCCTATGTGTATGTAAGAAGTAAGACAGATTTAGTGCTCAAAATTTCATAAAAAGCTAACCATTTAATTTTTTAAGGGAAACACATTAAACATGAAGTGATTTTAAAATTCTACTCTCCTACAAAAGTTGACATACATACATGAAATTTGATTTACAAGTACATCAAACTATGTATAACGAAGTTGGTATGGATTTTGTGATAACCTGATTGGTATTCATACAAAACTTCTTTTTATGAATGCTTATTGAAAATTCCTTAAAAAATGTGCAAATTCTAAATTCAATTATTTTTTTTAAAAAAAAAGCATTGCTTTGATTGAAAAGTGCATACTAACTTTTATTCCACATACTGTTAGCAACAATTGTAAAAAACTTCCAAGTATTAGGCACAATAGAAAAAGCCTTGGCATTTCAAATGAAGACAAACTAGTTACTTATCTTTCCGAGATAAGTCAGTTTAAAGTTTTGATTTTCCATTGGGATGTGAATAAAAACGAACCTAAAAGTTATCACAACTTTGCATTTTTTTAAAAGAGCTTTCTAACTATGAGTTTGTAGAAAAATACATAAAAAATAATTTAGACTAAAAAAAATTAGATTTAATTTTTCGACCGATATTAGTCAATTGAATTCATACCCATTAAGCCAGTGTTTATTAAATACTAGCTGAAGCATTGGAATTTAGCCTCATAGTGAAAAAAATCATTTTATTAAAACATATATTTGAATGTAAGAGAGAATTAACTTCTAAAAAGGTAAATAGAAATTTTAAAAAAAATGAAAATAAAAATTTTAATAGAAAAGTAATAACAGTAGAATGTTTCTGCTATGGAAACTATGAGTGAAACAACCTGAAATAGATAAACCGAAAGAAAAAATTAATTATGATAAACCATTTCACTAAAATACTATCATAAATAACATATATTAGAAAGCCTTCAACTGGAAAAAAATTAAATACAAACTATAATTTAAAAATATCTAAAACATATCAAATAAGCATACGTTGAAATAAACCATTAAATTCACACCACAGCATAAAATTAATATTACTTAAGGAATCAATGTAATACTAATTAACATCTATATTACATTTAATATTGAGTATTAGATATAATACAATAGTGAAAAACTTAGTTTTCTGATTTTGGTTCTTACTATCTAAAACAGGCGTATGTTGCAAAAAAAAAAAACCATAATGAATCATAATGAAAGAAATAATAAACACTGTAGTTAAAAAATTCATTTTTTAAACAAGACTGTTCTGCAAAATTTCTATAAAAGTAATTGTAATTCTGTTGCAAAGAGCAAACAAATGAGAAAGTACAATGATAAATAATTATAGTGATAATTGAAATATATATATCATATATGGACAGTATGATATGTGTGTATAAAGTATATGATCTTCATAAGACTAAATGAGGAACATATATTATCAAAAGTAAAGTTACACTGTGATGCTATAAGACATAAAATCACATCAACACTGAATTAAGAACATGGTATTTGCTGATGAAGGAAGAAAAGCAATAGCCTTTTTTTTCAATCAAAGGAAATATCATAGAAATATATGCATATGTGACTAATGTATACAATGCATATGTATAAAATCTATATGAAGAACAGATTATCAGAAAGAAAGTCAAACCATGATGCCACAGGAATGCACTTTAAAAAGAATTTTCATGTATTTGTCAACTTAGTTAAATTTCAAGTTTTTTTTCCAAAGCAAAGAATTATTTAAATGAGAATGTAAATTATATTGTTTTTATAAATACGAGACATAAATATCAAATTATAAAGAGTTTTAAAATGTGAAGTTATTTGTAATTATGAAAAGATTTACATTTTAATACAATCAATGCAGAATGTCTAGTCAATATTAAAGGCAGAAACTAATCTAGAAAAATTTCATATATCTTATTATCCTAAATCTATTATTTGTTTTATTTCCATCATTACCTGAATTTCTAAAGGGGACTATCACATATTTTTCGAAATAATCAAATGCTTTACTGAATATTCCCCCATTATACTTATTCAGAGCTGATTTATTATACACAACATAGATTGTTTCATACTGAGTTTTTTAAAAATATATAATAGTTACAAGATATAATTTGAAAGGGAATATATATTTACAGTACAGTATTTTATTTCACATTTTTCATTACTTTTCTCTATATTCATTTCCAGTTTTTCGAAAAAAGAGCGATTTACACAAAAATGTTGATATTGCATAAGTTAGTGAATAGAGTATAAGAAAATTCATTTTTGCCCTTAAGTGTGTTGAAAATTAATCTCGCATTATCCACGTATAATAAATCTAGAATTCTCAGTAACCAAAACATTATGACTCTTAGAAGACAGGATTTCTAGAAACGGGAGACTATAAATTGGTATCTTATGAGCACCGCTTGACTGAGAGAGAGAACAGGAAATCAATCAAGTGTTCATTAGGGATATAAATGCATTTAACTAAAATGTTGATATGTTAATCAAAACATATCAACATTTAGAAAACAAATTAACACAATTAAAAAAAACTAGAATTTGGTAATGCTTTTTTTGAAATCCTTCATGATTTTCTTTTTTTTTATTGCATCAACTTAAGAAAAAAAATTATTTAAGTCCTTTTATTCAGTAAAACACTTTTATATACATTTGTGTAAAATAATTAAATGCTTTTTTTTTTCTAAACAAGATATAAGATGTAAAAATTCCTTTCAATGAAAATGAATGATTTCCATTTTGTACAATTTATATTTCAATATTTGAACCACATTCAACTACAATTATAGCAAAAAATATAGCTGACATAGTTTAAAAATCCATCTAAAAATTAAAATACAATTTGTATTCAGACAATGATGAAACAAAATTTATGTGCTCCATAATCCAGTGTTTTCTAATAAAAATTAATAAATGTATAAAAACATGTAAATCTCAGAAACTCAATAATTGATTTTAAAAATATTTTATTTTTACTAATGGTTGAATATTAATATAACTGCAAAATTTTAAAATGTGAAAAGGTTGGAAAAAAGAATGTGTTTAAGAGAAATCCCTTTTCTCCTTGCAAAACAAGAATGAATGTTTTAGATTTTTTTCAGAGATCATAGCTAATTTTTTAAAAAAATGGTAGCATTTAATTTAGATTTACTTACAGACCATAGCACTTTGTTAATTTCAAAACTTAAATAAAAAAAAAAAAATTTAAAAAAATCATTTTATTTTTAAACTATTTTATTGTAAAATATATATAGCATAGTACATATTCAATTCTGTCATATGTAATATTTAGGTACTAAAGTACCATTAAATTTTGTGGTTTGGATGCAAAAATGAGAGTAATCTATATAAGTTAAGATATTTAACTCTGTGCCAATCATATATGTTTCTCTATATTTATAAAAGATAAAAATTAACTGGATTTTTTTTATTTGGAATATGACATTCTGTACGATCTCTGTACTTATTACAATTAAAACATAATTCTGTACCTTTCACCTCAATCAGTAAAATTCTATAAAGTTTAAATTTAGGTTTTTTTTATATTATTATTACTTAGTGAGAAATATCAGCAACACTTTGAATTTTATTATTAAAAAAAGAGATTTATCTATCTAAATATTTATTATGTAAAGGGTGTTTTTTTAGAGGTATAGAACTTTAAATTGCAATAAAACAACGATGTATTATTCGATTGACATGAATTTGTTTTTATTCGAAAGATAATCTTGTGGCATTACATTTTAAATATGATCAAGCAAGGCGTAGATTCGTCGAATGGGCCCAAAACGAGATTGCCGTTGTTCCCGATTTTCATAAGCGAATTTTGTTTAGCGATGAAGCGCACTTCTCATTGAATGGCTACGTCAACAAACAAAACTGCCGCATTTGGAGTGAAGCTAATCCACAAGTGTATGTCGAAACACCGCTACATCCAGAAAAATTGACTGTTTGGTGCGCTTTATGGGCTGGTGGAATCATTGGTCCGTACTTCTTCAAAAACGATGAAGGCCACAACGTTACAGTCAATGGTGATCGGTATAGAGCCATGATTACTAACTTTTTCATTCCTGAATTGAACAATCTTGATGTCCAGGAGCTGTGGTTCCAACAAGATGGCGCAACATGTCACAGCTCGTGCCACAATCGATTTATTGAAAGACACCTTTGGTGACCGCCTAATTTCACGTTTTGGACCTGTGAATTGGCCTCCAAAATCTTGTGATTTAACACCGCTAGACTATTTTTTGTGGGGCTATGTAAAGTCATTTGTCTATGCGGATAAGCCACAAACGCTCGACCATTTGGAAGACAACATTCGCCGTGTTATTGCAGATATACGGCCACAAATGTTGGAAAAAGTCATCGAAAATTGGACGTCCTGATTGGACTACATCCGAGCCAGCCGTGGCAGTCCTATGCCAGATATCATATTTAAAATGTAATGCCACAAGATTATCTTTCGAATAAAAAAAATTCATGTCAATCGAATAATACATCGTTGTTTTATTGCAATTTAAAGTTCTATACCTCTAAAAAAAACACCCTTTATACATTCATAAGAAAATAATATCCTATTTTCGATCGGTATTAACTAAATTTAAATTTCATTTAATAAATTTTTGTGATGCATACATAGAAAACATGCTAGCATTCAAATACAAGAATTACTTTTACTTTATGTGGACAAATTAGCTTAATACAGCATTTTATAACATCAGAACATATTTTATTATCAAAACATTTAAAAATAATGTGAATGCTTTATACTCCAAATTTTTAATTTTCTGATTGACTTTAAAACAGCATTCATTTTTTGTAGAATATGTAAGGGCAAAGACGTAGTTTTTATGCCTTTATTAATCGGCTAAATTTTGCAAGATAAATCTGTACTTAAATTTTATTCCAGATAAATGTGTTGAAAATTTGACTTATCAAGAACATTTTCTGTTTTACTAAATTATTTCAGTCCTGTGTACAGTGGTGGAACTTTTTTAAAGATTAAGCTTCATTCCAAAATAAAAAGCTTGGATTACATTAACCTTGGAAGATGGCTGGTTATTTTTATTAGCGTGGTTCAGGATTGTTGATCTTTTTTACCAATTGAGTAAAGATATTAAAAATCAAAATAATTATTCATTTTTATGTTTCAAGAAATGTACTATGTATATACAGCAGTTCCTTGCATTGTAAATTCAGCAGTTCCTTGCATTGTAAATTCAAAGAAAAATTTTAAAATATGTGATCAAAATAATTTTGAATTTAGGTTGTGTTATTGCAATAAAAGAGTAACAAAAAAAAAGAAAATTCTACCAGAGAGACTGAAAATTTTTTTTATTATATTTCCTTAAAGAAGCAGTAAGTATCTTTACAAAATAGGTAATATAATACACGAAAAATTATAAAAGCATTTGTCAAAATAAGGAGCAGTACAAAATCATTTAAATGTGAAACAAACAAGGTAAAATTAAAAATAAAATTAATTATATCACAGCAAAAAGTCCTGTTGTGAATTCTTGTGAAGTATTTTTGCAAGTTAACTTTGTATCATTCAGTATTAAATCAATTATTCTCCAAAAAATTTTAAATAATTTAACATAAAAATTGAGAGATTCATAAATAATGCTAAATTTAAAAAATTGGAAACATTAATTTCCAGACACAGTTCAAGGAATATATATCAATAATATAGCAAAAAGAAAAAATTTAAAAGCATTAAAAAATGTTTTGTCATAACCAGATTATTATTACACTAAAAACACATTTTTTTATATTTATTCTGGTAATCACTAACAATATCAAATAGGAAAAATATTTTATTAAAAAATGGACAACCTAAGTAACAAATGAAAAATTAACTAAAATTTACAAGACAAAAATCAAAAGAAATTTATTACGAGCATTACAAACCCTCAAACAATTATTCAATCAAATTTAATAGCCAAATAAATAAATTACTGAAATACTGTCCATATGTTTTATTCTTTCCAGGAATAAAATAACTAAACTAAGAAATAATCAAAAAAAATTTTACTTATTATTTCATTTTATATCATTGTTTTATTTTATTTATTTAATATGTATCTTTCAGAACTTATATATTTACAACATATAAATTTGAAAATTACTTTTTAAAAACTTTTTGAGAATATTTTAGTTGTACACCTTGAACAAATAACATTATGAAATGAGAACATAAATATCAATAAAGTAACAAAAAACAATGATTACCACTAGTATATCAATATAATATATTATAAAAAAATAATAAATCATTAACAATATTAATCGCAACTGTTGGGCTAAAAAGAAACACCCAAGCCAGAGTTTTATACTTTCTGAACTTTCATATGATAACGCAAATGCATACAATATTTAATAATTTTTTTTTATTCCAAAAAAAAATCTGCAACCACGTTTCCTATTATACACAGTTCTACGATCTTTACTAGTTTCAACACAATATCACTATTTTCTCTAAGCAGGACATTAAATGAACATTCATGTAAAGCATTGCAAATTTCTACATGTAAATGAATTGGAAAAACAATAATACCAAAATTAGGTTTATGAGAGTTCTGAATAAGTACTAAAACTTGTATTAAATTATATACATCTATTTCTCTTATTAACCCGTTTTATCCCAAATTATTTATTTTGCTCAAATTTGAGTAGAATTATATTTTCCAAAGTAAGTTAAACCTAAACAAACTAAATATAACAAAATTTGAAGAATTTATACATTTTATATAAAAAATCTGACCTTTCCTATAAATAGGACACAGGAATAAAATTTTCACTTAAGTGTTTTAGCATTCTCTTCAATGATGAAAAGCTATTTCCGTGTACAAAATTTTACTTTATTTGAATAATACTTTCTTGTTTACAAAATATTTCATTTTTGAGTTAAATTTCATTCTAATTGTAGTAGAAAGGCCCAAAGCAAGTCTGACAAAACGTTTTGTCACATTTGCAGCAGTATCTTTTTGGTTTTCCTTTGCAGCCCTATCATTGACAACAAGGTTGTTTTTCTTGCTTAAGTAAAAAATGACCAATTCTATCTTTATGGATGTCTTCTTTTGCATAAGTACAGTCGAGATCCTAGGTCTACCTCTTGTTCTTATCACAGTTTTTTGGCTAGTCTGTTACAGCTTTTCGGAACTCCTTCAAGTTTAGGGCTTCATCTTTGTTGAGAGTTTTATGAATTATCCAGGCGTTTACTATAGAAATATCCAGTGAACGTATAAAATGTGGCCAATACCACTTTCTTCCTACGAATTTTAATGGATTAAAGTCCATCCAACTAGTCGTGGTGATCCATACCACCCATACGTTTGTTGTAAGAATTTATCAAATTCGGCATCTTAATGCTAAATTTATCTTTATGTCCTTCCCATACTCGTCTCCAAATTTCATGAAATAACTATTAAGTATGGGGAAAAAAAGGTTTTACTTTGAAGAATCGATCCTGGACATGCTGACTTACAGTTCCATTTTTCACCAGGGTAATTCCAAGGTCTTCAGCATCTGACCAGTAATCACGTTCACAGGTATGTCAATGATAACGAGTGAGAAGCAAAAAATTCCTATAAAAACATGTACTTCAATTGCAGTGGTCAAGAAATCGTGTTCGTTTTTTACATCTGCTGCATATCTAGTTTCTTTTACAATGAGATCTTAAACTTCACCGAAATAAAATTGCTCCAAAAGCTCTGTTGGAGTTTTATCTTTCAATGCAGTTTTCCTCTTCTTGAGCAAGTCACTTGCAGTTGATTCATCATGTGTTTCCCATTTTGTATAATTCGGTGATTTATTCTTTATCCAAAATGACTGTCTTTTAACTTTTTTTTCCTGCTTTTTGTTGCCGAACAACTAGAGATTGTGGATGGTTTAGGCAGGAAACTATATCCAGTTCTAATTTCCAAACACCCAGGAACATCGTTTACAATAATGTCACCAGTATTTTCAACATTCTCATCCCCTTCATCTTCGTCACTTAGTTCACTGGCATCTGGTGGTAACACAGCACAATTTCAACATCGCTCTCATCTGAATTTATACTATCCAATAATTATAATGCTTCCTCTAACTTCAGAAACCTTTGCATTGACATCACTAAGCAGGGGTGAAACACTAGAAGAGAATTTTTTTTTCTGCTCTTCGTTATAAAGAGAGAAAGAGTGTGTCAATTGCATGTGGATCGTCCTACTGTCCTATTTAGAGAAGAGTTAAAAAATAATTTGCTAAAACTTACCTTTGAGCAACATCATTCTAATTAACCACTGAGATCATAAGGACAGAGTACTATCACATAAAAAATGCCCAGCCAAGTGTCCAAAGTAAAATGAAAATGAATCCTGCAACCCCAAATAGATGATACAAACTGCAACCACAAATGCAATGAAAAAGCAAGATTTCCAGGGGAAGGAGGAGAGGGTGAGACACATAACTCACACTGGAAGAAGCTAATACATATCCCTACGTGTTCCAATAGTCAAAATATTCATAACATACAAATAATGATTCCCCCATGATATTTTCCAGCTGTCCTCTAAATGGAACAGTGGGATAAAACGGGTTAATGTGGTCTTTAGTTTTTACAAACTGAAATAAAAACAGATTTCATTAAAAAAACTTTTATTCTAAACTGATATCAATTTAATGCAATGAAACAGATTGTATATAAAAGAAAATTTTTAAGATGTTGTCCAAGAATGAAGAAAGTCAGAAATTATATATAAAGGATAACAAAACTGATATGTTAAACTTGAAAAGCTATTACAAAATGAAAAAAAAATACTTAAGCCTGATGTGTAGATTAGGGTGTCTCTTTTATTTGATAATGTTTTCTAGACTTCAAAATGAGATTTCATTCTTGTGGTATGTATACTTCAATAAGCCAGATATAACCAAATGCAGACTTTCTGATTGAATAAAAACTTATTCTGGGACTTGTTTCTCATTCATTATTTAAAACAGACAGGATGTTTTTTAAAGAGAAAAGCCACTCTAATTAAATATTTCACTGCTCTTGAAAATCTCTATAAAGATTTGATATATTCATTGCAAATTTATATCCTTTTATCATTTTTTGAGTCTGCTTTCAATTTTTTCCCCTGACAGTATAACTGAGATTTATATTTTGCATTTTTTTTCCTACTTTAAAATTATTTTTGGAATGTAAGGAAAAAAATTCCCATAACACAATGCATAGCTAAAGGTTTGATTTTAATTATTATTTATCCAGTTTATGAAAACGACACAGTCTTGGAGTAAATAAAAACTTACTTTCTCTTATTTGAGATTCTATTCTAAACTTCAGATTTCAAATGGAAAAAGAAATTAAAAAAAACAGTAATTTAATAAGTGGCATTAAATCTTTCTCAGTGATCTCAAAAAGGTTTATTTTGACATAGAAGAATTAAAATTCTAACAGAAAGTAATTCTTCATTTTTATAAATACATTTTAATTCTCATTTTTGTACATTAGAACTTTTCATTAAATCACTTCATTCCCAAAATTTTCTTTCATACTTTGAAATTTGTATTTTATCATGCTAGTATTTTATTTAGAATTTCCTGTTTTGCTATCTGTTTGCAACTATAAACATATATTGTTAGTCTAGTGACTCTCTCTCTCTCTCTCTGCTGAAAGAAGTTCCCCAAAAAATTGCCAAATTTTCCAAGTGACACATCAATCTACACTTTACCCAAAAGAACAATATTAAAGGTCAGAAAATTAACAAAGAATTTTACGAAAAATCCCCAGAATGATACAGGAATTTCTAAGAAATGGCAAGGACAACAAATACTGAAATGTGAGAAAGATGTCAAAAATTTCAGTTTTCCCATAAAAACATGAATTATTCAAGGAATCTGCTAATGTTCGGACAGTGGCATAACGTACACCTCCCGCACTGCGGGGGGCCCGAGGCTAGACTGACGACATTAACGTCGAATTTCACAAAATTAGCTTTACATTTTTTTTAATCCAATTTTTAAGCAATTTTCAAATTGGCGATCTAACATTCAAAATCAAAACTTTGATCACTTATTAGATATCTTAAATCCAATAACCAAATCAAAAAACGTTTTAATTTGCTGTAATCCCCGCGATGAAAGAGATACTTTTCTTTAGTGGGTTTTCTTTTCAAACCTAAATTACTAACAGATAAAAAGAAAGTCAGATGAAAAATTGGATAAAATGCTAGAAAGATAAAAAGAAATTCATCACTGTTTTTTTAAGTATACTTCATGTTAGCGGTAGGGAGAAAAAAAAGGCATGTTACTTTTTACTGAAGTAGCAAAGTAACTTATTGGCATCTTTAGCTTCCCCCCCCCACATGTATTTCATTTTTATTTAGTGAACTCGTAAATAACGTACATCTGTTATGCTTCTTTCATGAAAAATAGTATTGCGATACTTGAAAATGTAGAGAGAGCATTTTAAATGATTATATGGTCTAGATTTTAGATTTTATGAAGAAATTTCCATAGATTTATGAGTATTCAATCAAATAAAGCATAATGAGAAATGTTTCACAAAATTATTTATATTTTTATATTCAATGCACTTCAATATAGGGAGTGTTCCTTCACTAATAGAACATTTTGATCTCCCTACTCTCTTGTAATATTAGAACTGTTTTTTGTAAACGCAATTAATTATTCTGGTTCTTATACTGTTATTTTGTTAATAAGACAAGAAGAAATGCGTCCCTAAAACGAGTGGAGTTAAAAAAACTATGAGTGGTTCTCAGAAATGAAAAATTCGAAAGGAAAAGGAGTATAATATTAATAGCAAATATGCAAATTTGGATAACTTTTTAATATCTGCAAGTTCATCATCTTGTGCAAGTGTTTGTAGTAGTAATGCCAGGGAATTTAATGAATTAATCCTGGAAGTGAAAATTAATCCACAAGAAAAAAACACAGTTTCGGACACTTCAACTAATAAGGATACTCTATCTTAAGAAAAGGAGTCGGGAAATGAAAACAAAGAAACAAAATTGATTAGAAACGATTTTGCGCATTATGTAGGTACGCCCATAGATGCAGATTTAAGGGAACAAATTTTAAAATTGGGCCCATACCAACCAGAAGGTAATTTCCAATAAGATGTCAAGAGAAGGAGCTTTTCATCATCTTATTGTTTCATACCCAATGCAGGACAAAAGATCGAAAGGAAATGGCTGTTCAACATGACTTCATGTTGCTTACTGTCAGGTATGTTGGCTTTTCGCTGATAGAACAAATATGTATTTTAAAGAAGCCTGGTGTAAAGGTGTGAATGACTGGAAAGGAATGTAAAAAAATTAAAGAGCATGAAAATTCTATGATTCATATCCAAGCATGTCGCACATATGACATCTGGAAACAAAATAAAACTGTGGATTCATTACTGAAATGCAATTTTAAAGAAGAAGTTAATAAGGTTAGCCAAATCTTACGAAGAATCATAGACGTTACAATGACTCTAGCAATGTGCAATCTTCCTTTTCGGGGACATCGAGAAACTTGAGATTCGATTCAAAGGGGAAATATTTTGAGTATAATGGACCTCTTGGCTAAATATGACCCTCTTCTCAATGATCATTTGTCAGAAAAAATAATTCAAAAATATCTTAGCCCAAAAATTCAAAATGGACTTATTGTTATTATCGGCTCTAGAATAAAATAAAATATTGTTAAAAATAGAAAGAAATGTTCTTTTTATTATTTTGGACTCGACACAGGATATTTAAAAAAAAAAGACCAATTAAGTATTATAATAAGGTATGTAACAACTGATGTTAATGATAATAATGAGCCAGATAATATCAGAATTAACGAAACGCTCTTAGGCCTTATTGAGGTGGCAAATCAGACTGCAAAAATTTTGAAAAGTGATGTGTTAAATTTTCTAAATACACTGGAAATTAGTTTGGCGAAGTGTCGAGGACAAGGATATGATGGGGCAGCCAACATGAGTGGAGCGTGTGGGGGATTACAGAAATTAATTAAGGACAAACAACCAAGAGCAAATTACGTTCACTGTTCAACACACAACCTCAATCTTTTTCTAAAAGATAAACGTAATAATGTGTCTCATGTAAGAGAATTTTATGACTTTTGACAAAAAATTTACACATTTTTTGGGCTCAGCATTAAAAGGTGGAGTGAACTGAAAATTGTGCAGAATAACGAGAACATTCAGCAGACTATTAAATCATTATGCACGACAAGGTGGCCATCTCGATTTGACTCTGTAATATCAATTTGCTACAATTACATTTCGATTTTAAAAGTACTTTCAAATATTTTACTAACCAGGACTCAGCAAAATGAGAAACAGGAAGCTTTAGTGATTAAAAAACATATGGAAAAGTTTCAATTTGTTTTTTTTTGCTAATTTTCCAAAGCATAAATTTAACTTCAAAAGCATTACAATCACCAAAAACAGATTTGGAAAACTCTAAGACCATGTAAAATTCTAGCTTAACGTCTATCGAGAATCTTTGTAATAATTTTGCTGATATAAAGGAAGAAGCTATTGGTTTGGCTAAAAAATGGGGTATCGCCCCAGAGTTTGAAAAAAAAAAGAGATAGAAAAGTTAGTTTTTCGATGATTTCAATGCTGATGAAAAACTGCAAGACAGAGATCAACTGTTTGAGATGGATGTTTTAAAGGCCAATGTTGATGTTATTACTACTCAATTAAAAAATCGCTTTGAGAGTATGAATGACATTTACAAAGCATTCAATTTTCTTTCTCCGAAAAATATTGTAAGCACTACAAATGATCTCTTATATAATGAAGTCAGTAATCTTCAAGAAGTCTACAGCCTCGACCTATCTAGTGAATTTTCAAATCAAATTATGTCTCTAAAAGCAGTTTTTAGTGAAGATTTAATTAAGTTAAATTCGATAAAAGATTTAGGTAATTTTTGTGATTATTCAAAATAAGTTTGCTGCGCCAAGTTTACCAGATGTATGTATTGCAGTTTTATTGTTTTTGACTGTTCCAGTTACTTCTGCAATGGCGGAAAGGTCACACATTTTCTAAATTAAAATTAATAAAAAATTATCTACGTTGTACGATGTCAGAAGAGAGGCTCTCCTATTTGTCTTTGATAAGAATTGAACAACAAGAAGCAAGAAAAATTGAATTGGATTAATTAAAAACCGATTTTGCTAAGAAAAATGTGAGACGTCAATCGCTTTTTTGTGATTTACTTCTTGAGTGTAGTGTTGTATATTAGCTAGTAGTGTGTGTCGCGAACAACCCAACGAACTAGTCACTTTCGTAGTTCAACCTTAGTGGTACTGCGAGCGCATTCTTTTTTGTGTCCATGCTTTCTTAGTAGTAACAGTAGTTGTGTCTTTGACTTTTTGACAATTTATGTTAGAATTTTATCGAACTTAAGGTCAAGCTCATCCTGGAATTCATAAACGAAGAATTTGGTAAGTGATCCTTTTTTCTATCATAAAGATCTGAAATAGAAAATATTATTTTACAGTGTTTGTGTTTTTCTTAGTGTATCGTTTTTTTAAGTTACCAGGTTATCAGTCGACTGTTGTTAGATTTTCCATTTTTTAAATACTATAAATACTCTCTAATAATAAACGTTATTTACTTTGTTTACTCAGACACAGGTTGATTTTATATTCAGTTATAAGTTTAATATTTAAATATTTTTACCTGATGTGTAAAGGTACATTATGTAATGGTTTTGCAATTCTTTATATATGTGGGAGACAACAAGGGGTCCAAGACGTTTGTCTTTCTTCTATTTTATTTAACATTAAACAAAAATTAATTAAAAAGGTAGTTTTTCTAACAGATAAGTTTGACGATGATATGCAGAAGGTAACGCCTGCTCGCGCACCTCTCTCGTTCTCCTTTCTCTCTCTTAAAAGTTTTTACAGTTTCCGTTCTACTTTCACTTAGCTGCGCCTGCGCGCGAAGACTGCTTGGCTTTGCTTTTGGCTGCATGCCACAACGGCCAGCCTGACTGTACGCTGTCCGCAGCGGTACGTCCATGGAGACCAGAGAATCTGAAACATACAAAAAAAAGACGGAACAGACAAGGACTATACGACAAATATACAAAGATTTAACATATAATTCTTCTGAACTAGACAGTTTCTCCATCATGTGAAGGCATCTCTTCGACATCCGGAAGGTTCCACAGGAAAACATTGTGTTTCACAGGCATAAGAACGTCTTTTTTAACAAGTTGATCTTTGGTTGAACGCATCGATATTTTCCTCTGTAGAGTTCTGGACGTCTGTTCAAAACGATTTCTCTTTTTCCTTCGTTTCCACTGCCAGGGTTGGAAAATTTTCCGGAGCAACGAAAACCGTCTATATTTACTCTCCATAGGTGAAGGGGTAGGAGATCGGGAGATAAATTCCACGGAACTCGTTTTCATGGCACCATTGGCTTTCTTACACAATACTATATCAGAACATTTTTCTCTTACAATACTCAATTTTAACTTAGTACTCTTAATTTTATTACATTTATAATCCTTAATTAGAGAACTCGAATCACTTCTAGTATTAAAGTTTTTAACATGTGACAAATCATAACTAGAGTTTTCTATCACATTTGAAACAGAAACAACATTAGGATAAGCATAAGCATGAGCACCTAAAGAGGATTCACTTTCATTCAATAAAACATCGCTCTTTGCGTGGCCTAGTTTTTTTATTTCAGAATATACACTGGGATGTATAATAATTTCTTCGGTCAAGGTCGGTGATATTGCCGTTCGAACACTTAGACCGGGAGAGTGTTGATTAAGAGAAAGATTTATCGGTTTAACTTCTACCATACGCTGTTCGCCAAAACATGAACTTAATGTTATGATTTCTTCGGAAAGTGTTTGCACTCTAATTAGTGAGGAATTTAAAACTGGGATCTGGCAAACCTGAATCGATCAAGGCTGTTACGGGCTGATTTTCCACAAAAATGTTTACGTATTGAAGATTTTCGAATTCATCGCTATTTTGTTTTTCGCTCTCGACTTTCAAAGTATTCACGTTTATTCTATTATGGATGTGGTCGTTAGATTCTTTAGGTTTAAAACGCTTCTCACAGTCTCTTGCGCAATGAGATGAATCACCGCATATAAAGCAATTTTTATTTTCTCTTTCAAGATATTGGGGATAGTTCTCTTTAATCTTTGGTTTAAAGTTTTGTGATCTATTTTTAAAGGGGTCTTGGGTATATCCATAAGTAATAGGAATTTCTTTATGTGATCCGCTTCTAGATGAAATATAAATATCGCACTCTTTAGCTAAATCAATAGGCCTGAACCAATCTTCTGCTTCTCGAATGCCAATATGAGTTGCAGTTTCCTTATTTAAAGTTTCAAATAATTTATCAGAAATTATAAGATCACATAGAGATTCAAAGGAATTAACTTTTCTTAACGAACAATAATATTGGATGTTTGCCGTCAATCTTGCAGCAAATTGGATGCATGTCTCGCCTGATGATTTTACAGCATTTTTAAATGAGTTTAAACACTCGCGAGGGGTTAATTGGAATTCTCTGAGTACTATAGATTTTAGTTTTTCATAGTCATTTAATTCCTCTTTTTTAATATACAGTAAGACATTATGAGCTCTTTTCGCCCAGAAGATTTATTAAAATTTCAGATTTATATTCGTCATTTATTTTCTTGGTTAAAAATGCGCGTTCTAATTATTGGAAGAACAGATTAAAATTTTCAGATCTGGTGGGAACAGGAAGAGATAAAGTTCTGATACTTTTTATCATATTTTCTATGTTAGTTTCGAACTGTTTTCTTCGACTTTAGCTGCAGGATTCAAACTTAATCCTTTATTTTTAGCCGTTTGAAGTTCGACTTCTTTTCTAATTTTGTTAACTGAAGTTTCGCGAGCTCAATTTTCTGTTTTTCTAAAGTTACCTCTCTTTCGTTTCGCGATACTCTCTCATCTATACAGTTTTGAATTAAAGTTTTAACGAAATCTGGATCACTTTCAAATGTACTACTGTTCTCAATTTTAGTCTTTAGTTTAGCTATGGTGTCCGTACTCTCCACAGTACCGTCTAGATCCTCAACAACTCTTATGAGATCCTCTTTAAGAGCGTTTTTATACATTTTAGAAAAATATGGCTAGATCCTACCTTTTTTTCTAGCTCCCTTGTTGCTCGCACGTGCGATGTATCCAATAATTGAAAAAAAACTTCGATTCCACTGATTTCACCTCTTCGCAGGTAATATAGTTGAAATTGTTCGAATTGACACCTCTTCGCAGGTGTTTATGAAATTGTAGTTCCGGCCTCTACACAGGCGGATTATTCACACTGAGTTAGTTCCAACCTCTACACAGGCGGAATTTTGAGGGTTCGTTGAAAAATACACCTCTACACAGGTTATTTTATTCAACACTTCCAACCTCTACACAGGCGGAATATTTATGCTGAGTTCAAACCTCTACACAGGTTGAACGAAGTTTCCAAATCCTGGCCTCTACACAGGCGGAGTATTCATGCTGAGTTCAAACCTCTACACAGGTTGAACGAAGTTTCCAAAAAATGGCGGAGCGTCTCCTTCACGGACGCTTTTGTTCATTGTCCAGACTTTGGTTCTAAATCGAAATTTTATCGATCCCGGCCGAGCCCCCATAATTTGTGGGAGACAACAAGGGGTCCAAGACGTTTGTCTTTCTTCTATTTTTTTTAACATTAAACAAAAATTAATTAAAAAGGTAGTTTTTCTAACAGATAAGTTTGACGATGATATGCAGAAGGTAACGCCTGCTCGCGCACCTCTCTCGTTCTCCTTTCTCTCTCTTAAAAGTTTTTACAGTTTCCGTTCTACTTTTACTTAGCTGCGCCTGCGCGCGAAGACTGCTTGGCTTTGCTTTTGGCTGCATGCCACATATATATATATATATATATATATATAATAGCTGGTATACCAGTTCTTCGCACGGGTAAACTGAAAAATTAAACAACACAGATTAAAGGATAAAGAAGTTTTTAATGAGTTAATTTTACTTGAATTGCAAATTAAAACAAAAAAAGCTTTTCGCATATCTCAGCTAAAGAAAAAAACACACCTTTGTTAAATTTTAAGTATGTAGATCTAATAGCTGATAAAAAAGATTTTTTTATATTTATAATCCCCTGTAACACTATTGAGGGTCGATTTTTGAAAATACCTCCCTAAGCTGATCTCTGCTCAGCAAAAGTAACACATCGTTAAAAGTTTTGTGTAATGAATGCTTAAAATAGTGTAAATAATTTTTATCTGAAAGTGTAATACATTAATATTACTTTCTGTTGTATTTATTTTATGTTAAAATTGTAATATTCGCAAGCAACGCCGTTTCTTAAATAATAATGGTGATTCAATGAAAAACATAACGAAATGTTAACGATAGAGTCAAGTTGGCAAATGTCTAGCTACTTTCATAGCTCGAGCTTTATTAGACCCACCGTGTAGAGGAGCGATGCACGTTAATTCTTTACATAACACATTATGATTTACTGCAGTTTTTTTATGCAATATTTTTTTTTGGATCAATACATTGAAAATTAAGGGATATACATAAATTAAATACTCCACTTCGGAAAATTTAATCTGTTAGAGATAATAAATTAATTAAAGATATTCCACTGTAAAATTAATTATATACACCTTTCACTTAAAATAAATAGTCAAATCGTTTTCTAAGGTCTTCATTAACATACAAAAACATAAGACACTTAAATTATGAAATAAACTTTTTTCGGGACAAAAATAATAATATTTGCAATCCGCTGAAAACGCAATATCTGCTACAAAACTGTTCGCCTTCCCACTAAAATACTCATCATAGAACCCGTGCTGCCATATATCTTTCAAAGAATATTTCTGCTAAGTATTGGTAGAATATTCCTTCTAAGTTGATGTGGTGTGGTAGTTAGGAGAAGGGGTGCCAGCTCAGGTGTCGTCCACGTCACTTGACCATGGTTCAAAATTACGTGGTCCGTTGCCAAAAGCCCTCGTGTAGCTGAACAGTGCGACGTTAATATTCACTCACTCCAAAAAATACAGTACAGTAGTTATAATTATTTTTATACTTAAAAATGCAATATCAGCCTATTCAATTAAAATTATAGCGTTATAATGAACTACTGACCACAAACAAACTATGCAAATATGTCCAAATGATGTAGTGTGAAAGACAAAGTTCATCTACTGTAAGCACCAAAAGCAGTAAAAGTATTTATTTTTTTTTTTAATGATTTTATTAATGTGCATAATAAAATCATTAAAAAAACATTCAAATAAAGAGAGATTTATAACAACCTCTCCCTTCAAAACTTAGTTTTATTCTGAAATAAAAAAAAATTAGGGATTATGCTGATCACAGGAATTAATTAGAAGCGAGCGCCTTGCGTAGCCGAAACAAAAAGTGTTCTTTCACAAACAAGATAGATATATTCTGATGTGGGCTTTTTTGCAGCACACGCCAGAATTGCTTGCAGATGGAAGAATTTTTTTCTACTTACTTGACAAATATCGTTATATTTTGGACACTTCTCACAATATCTTTATAAATTATAGCCTACGTGTTATATTCTGATGTATAATTTATATTACTGTAAAGTTTCATTCAAATTCAGTCAGTTGTTTTTACGTGAAAGATGCCCAAACATCCTCACACACTTTCGCATTTATAATATATATCTAGATATATCTGGCTTGGGACCCAAGATCTGATCTTGCTGGGAGACCCAGTTATTTTCCGTTACGCAACTGTGTTCGGAGACAATATTTCTAAAATGCCATGCCAGAAGAAATTTTATGTTATTTTGTAGGTGTTTATGACTCAAATTAATAAAAACATCAATCAGAAAATTATATAGCAATTTACGTTTATTAAAATGAGGTATTTTAGGTAACATTTGATGAAAATTATATTGAATTTCAAAACAGTCTACACAGAATTCAAAGACATGTATTTAAACTAATTTTTTACACAACATTTTAACACAGTTATAAGGGCAATGAACTAGAATCTAAAATATATTTACGATTAACAAAAAGTTATGGCTTTTTTCACATTTCCTTACAGAAAATTTTATGAAAATTCATGGTGTTCGTAGCAATAACTTGTTAAAAATAAAACTATTGATGTTAGAGCTAAAACCTTAGTTCATCGCCTTTATCATACTTAAAATAACATGTATACAAAATATGAAAGAAGTACATTTATAAATGTTTGATTTATCAAGTTTTAAGTAACATAACTTTGACAAAAAAAAATCTTTAAGTTTAGATTCTTACTTTAATAAAATAATGCTTGATACCAGCTATTTAAAATTCATCACTTTTACAGCATAGACCATCATCGCTCTCTATCTTATTAAATTTTTATTTTCTGGTAGCTCAGTTTTTCTTCCTACACAAAATGGCAGAGGAAAAAAAATTAATTTCAGTCAAACATTGATACAGAAACATAAGCAGATACTTTAAAGACTATGTTAAAAAACATGTAAACTATAAATGTTGATGATTAAGCAGCATTATATGGTTCAACGCTAATAATGACAGGATACTCATAAGAACATAAACATGAAAAAACACACATTAATGTTATTCCTTGTGTCTGCTTTTGCGAGTGATGAGCTTTATACTTAAAAATTGTAGCATGAAGTTTTAATCTCTAAAGTGTTTTTATTAGTGAATTATACACATATTTTTACTATATTATACAATTTAATAAAATTGTGACAAGTGATCAGACAACACCTTTATAAAGTGAATAAAATACAAACAACTAATTAATCATAAGAAACAGCAATTAAAATGAGTGTATACATTTTAATTCAAATTTTAAGAGGGACACAGAAATTCAGAATTTAATCTCAGATAAAGTCAGATTTAAATTTTGAGATGAATTAAATTGAATGATCGACATAAAACTGACAAGCACAAACCAACCCCAGAGGATAATGATTATAAATAAATTCAATTATTGTAAGAAATAAGAAAAAACAAAAAGTCTTTCCTTCATTTTTCAGCCTCAAAGGAGTTTTCAGACTAAAATACTTTCCATTAAACCTACCAATGTTTGTAAATGTTTTGTATGGGGCATAAAAATCGATGAACTCATCCTATTTTTTATGTCCAACTTTAGATTTCCTTTTGTAATTCAAATTTCCCCATATTGATCTAACAATACTAAACAAGGATACAAAAAATTAGCTAACATGTAAAAAAAATTATAAATGTTATATATATAGAATCTGATAAGAACATAAATGTGGCAATTGCATTCAATAAAATACTTACCTGTTAGGTGGGTAAAAGACAAAAATCACTAAGTTTAAAGGCTCATTAAATACAATAAATTATGTTACTTGCATATTATCGCACAACCATATTGGTAACATTATATAAAACAAAGCACATGGTTGCCAATTGAGTGCATATGACAGACGTAAAATTGGAGTTGCCAGCTCAACAAGTTATCTTGGAACATTGGCATTGTTGCAATAGTATGCAAGTACCTAAATTACTTTATTCATATTCTTCATTCATAATTAATGAAATACTTTATTAAGCACAAAGTTCACCAGGGGCAAATATTCTGGAACACACAGCTAACAGAAAAGTAAACAATGTTTGATGAAAAAATAAATAAAATTGTGTACAGAATGTACAATAAAAATTGCAAAATAAGTAACACTTTCAAAGAATAAATTAAATTGAGATTGATATATGCACTTTATTAAATTGAAAATGATTTTAGAATATTTTTTTATTACACATTTCTTTGTGTTGTTGTGTAAACATTACAAATAATCTTTAAACAAACAATAAAAGTATTACTTTCATAATTAAAATAACTATACTGAAAAGATACTACACAAAACTACTTAATACACATATCACCACATACGAATTGTATAAATACAAGTTTACCAATGTTGATTATTACAAAGAAAAAATATATCTTATTTAGTACAGCTAATTTTCATTGATTATATAAAAAATTGAATGAACAGATGAAATTTAAACTATTTTTAAAAATAAATAAGGGGTAATTTATAGTTAAAATGGTAATTTAATAAAGAAAAATTATTCATCCAAAAATTAATATGTACACATGATCTAAGAATATTCTTTAAAAAAAATATGCCGTAAGATTTGACAAAGTACTGGTAATTTGATATATAATCACACACACACACACACATTTATATACTATAACTTTACTTAAGTTAACTTAAGATAGATGGAAAAAGACACATACTGACAACTTTTCATTTTATTCACTAAAAGGAAATATATATTTCGAACAGGGGGAGGGGACAACACATGAGTACTTTTAGGGAAGACAAAGCTTTTAAAATCCTCCAAATAAATTATTTTTAAAATTTGATATATGTTTCTCAAAAGAAATACATTGGCATTTTAATTATTGTCATAGTCAAACTAATATCTGCTCTGTGCACTTTTTGGAGATATCGATTCTTATGACTAGTTTACTAATTAAATTTTGTGCTGTGTGACTCTGAACCTTGTGTAAGGTGAATAGTGATCACTAAAAAAAATGTACTAAGAGCATCAGCCATAATATTGTCAAAAAAATATATCTCAATCTCAAAGTTCCAAAAAATTCCTCGTAAGAGCACTTGTGATTACATAACTCTTAAGAAAGTATCGAAAAAAAATAATAAATCAAAATAAACACAAAACAATTATTTATACTAAATTGAAGGTTTTATGTTATAAAAATAATTTGAACATATCAAAAGATTCTTGCAATTAAAATTAAACAAATAAAATTTAATTAATTTAGAATGAAATAAATATGACGTACTTACAGTGAAATACGTTTACCACGAAAACGCTTAAGAGGAAATATTGGTTAACACAAAATAATACAACTGCCCCAACAAACTTTTTCTCTTAACACGAAAAAAAATAACTCTTCTGGGAATAAAATATATATGGGAAAACACCAGCCAGATCAGACTGTCCTACTGTAGCAACAGAAGAAATTGTTGTAGTACATGATGCCAAAGTGTGTACAACCCCAATTACGGCAGACAAAGACATTTTGGAGTTCGATAAAAGCTTAAAAAATATCATTGTCACATATTCCAACAATGAAAATTAAATTAATAATATAGCTCTGGTCCAAAATGAGGAACACCAGAAAAAGAATGTTCAGTTATAGAGATGCATATTCCAATGGTAAAATGAATAACAGAATGAATGACATCGAACAATTTGTTGCTAAAAAATGAAAAGAAAAATATCAGATTATTTTCCAAAAACTTTATAAATATTTAGTTTTTCAAAAAAACTTGATATAGTTTTGTATCAAATTTCATTAAGGTCTTATGAATGTTTTGGTTTCATTGATATCTATAAAATGCATGCATGTATACATATCTATGGGTATTATCGCAACAATCGCCACACAAATCTATTAATAACTCACAAAGTTGGCAACCCCAATTTCATATGTGTAGTGTGCACTGAATCAGCAATCAGGTGCTTTGTTTCATATAATGTCACCGATAGGTTGCGATAATACGTAAGTACCTAACTGTGTAAGTAAAATGTATTCTAATAAGCTTAATTTTGTTAAATTATGGTGTCTTTTTTTTTTGCAATACCTTTCAACATGCAAAATATATCAGTCCTCTCAGTTTAGTGTTAAACGATTTTCACTATAACGTTTTGCCCATCTTGGAGAAATAAACTAGGCATGTAGCACTCTGATATCCAATTACTAGTACCAAAATATCGATTTCCTCTGATGATATTCTCTTCTTGTAGCATACCAATTTAAGTTTTTGGATTTCTCAATATAGTTCATGAAATTTTTAATCAATTTCTCGAAATCATTACATTAGTAGCCATCTGTGCTTTTTGTTGCTTTACAAACTAATAAGAAATTATTACAAACTGATACGAGAGAAATAAACTATTTCCCGTTTCTAAAAAATAAAACTGGAATATTTTTTCTGATATTTAAGTAAATATCCAAAGTCCAGGAGCAAAATAATACGTTCAGTATCTCAGTTAACAAAAAGAAATCTGTATACTGTGTGTTAAAAAGAAAACTGAAAAAAATAGTGTCTAATTCATTTTTTAGTCAAATATATTTTCACTGTAGTAATATTAAAACTTAAACAAAATTCTCAGTTTTATATCTAAACTGACAAGGATCTTAAGTGGACAAAAAAATTTCTGTAGAATTGTCAATTTTTTTTGGCTGATTCACCAGAGGTATACAGAAAAAAAGAGTGTGATTCAAAAATTAAAAATTGATTGAATGAATAAAAGAAATGTACAAACTCAAGAACTGATTGATTGGATCATATGGGACTTATAGTAATAAGGATATTATTTTGACTGTTTAAAATAAATAAATTTATATTTTTAAAAGTACTTCATATTATTTTTTCATTACAGAAATCTTCCCATTAAAAATTCAAATATATTGTGTGTATGAAGTGGATATAGCTCTAATGTGGATATGTAGTGGATTCAACTCTGTTTTGTACAGAAGCACAAACTTCTGCTTTAGTCTGACTATGCATTTAAAATTCATTTGAAATTAAGAAATTTGTAATTCATTGAAAAAGACAATACTACAAATAATAACTTTTATGCTTAATTTAAATGATTTTGTTCCAAAATAAAGAAAAATACAATATACAGTCGAACCTCTGTATTGCGAATTTTTCTATATAGCGAACTTTTTCCTGGAACCAAAAACATTTCACGATTTTCTTTCTAAAATAACCTCCCATTAGTGAAGTGCATTTTCTAATAATGAACTTTTTCCTCTTGTGATTAAATTTTTTTTTCTCCCTATTTTTAAAGTATTTCTCTCGGCATTTCAAATTATTCTCTGTTAACACATTTTATGTTGGTCATAAATCTTGAATTCATTTTTTTAAAGTGCTCAACTTGCCGAGAGCAATAGAATTCTGGGCGTTTCATACAAGAAGTACAACCTTTAACCCCCTATTGTCCAGTTCACTGGAAACATCTTCGATGTTCCCTTTTACCCTCAGGGGAGTTGTCTCGTGTCCTTTAACTAGTCTCCATTCATAAAGTGTTGATCAGCCGTAATGGTAACTCCGTTCTAGTAGCTGGAAAATGTCACAACATAAGGCTTGAGCATCAAAGAAAATAATTTAATTCTTCAGGAAATGGATAGAGGCATCAAGAAACTTTCCTTGCAGTTTTTCTTTCTTTTTTTTTTTTTTGATAGATAAGATATATAAAATAAATATATATTAGTTTATAAAAAGGTGTGATATAGTGTTTACAAATTTAAAATTAGAAAGAAAATTGAAAAATGAACCTCTGTATAGCAAATTTTCCATATAATGAACTTTTTTTCAGGATTTAGTGACCCTTATAAGGAGGTTTGACTGTACTTGAATTTCAACAGGCTTCCACCCTATATCATATAAAATCATTTAATATATTGCAATTCTCAATATCTTGCACAATGATCTTTTTAATAAAATTATTACTTGAATTAGAGCAAAATAAGTTAACAATCACAAAACATGAAACTTTACTACAAAGATTTCATTCTTAACAAAAGAATATTTTATATCATAAAAATGAAATATTATTTTAAAACACACATTTTAATATACTATATTGAATCTTTTGACACTGCCAAATGACAGGGAAAAAGAAAAATCCAATTATTCAAGACCTTATTGTTAAAAAAAAATTATAAATTAAATTAATAAATCAAATAGTTAAATTTTATTTTGCAAATATTTTCAATTTTTTAAGAGCAATATAGGTGGCAAAAAATACCCAAAGTAACACCGCAGAGAGCAATCCATTATGGTGAGGTAAAAAATTTCTATTTTTTTTTAAAAAAAAATCAATTTCTGAAAATTTGACACATTTAGGAAATTCAGAAATTTAATTAAGTTTCTCAAACAAAAATATTGCTCCAATAATAATTTAAGAATTCTCATACTGAAGCTGAAAGATAGATTGCAATATTTTACAAAGAAAACATAAAACTCTTTAGAACAATCAGAATATTTTCTATCTTTGAATAGTATAGTATAAATAATTTACACAAATTAACATGTTTTTATTCGAATATCAAAAAATTCTGTTAAGTAAATATCATATAAATCTTTGTACAGCATATCTTAAAGAAAAAAAAACAATTCACAAGAATATTATAATAGTTCTTTCATAATCAAACCAAATATATGCATGTATTTAAGAATCAAGATTAAAAGAATAAAGTAAAAGCCTAAATTTAATGTATTTCATCAAATATACAATGAACTCACGTACAATGATGACATCAAGGAAAAAATAAGTTTCCTTAAAAATATATCCAAACAATTTTACATTCATAAACATACGGTAACCAACAGCAATAAAATTAAATACATAATCATAAACTCAGTGGTGCAACAGCCCATGAGGGCCAAAGCCTACTGAGCTACCTCAGTTTTCATGACCTTGGGAGCTGAGGTACATGAGCAGATGTTCTAGTCAGGAGGTCAGTCAAACGCAAAACTGAAAAACATAATCATGACAAAGAATAATTACAATCATGCTCAAGCAACGAATTCGATGAGCACACAGTAAGTGAGATTTGCAAGAACATCTCTAAGCTTTATGTCGTTAGTAAAAGGACAAAAAGCAATTAGGGAAAAAAATACATTTTTCAAAAAACATATTGAAAAGAAAATAACTCTTCATGAACACACTTAAATCACAAGATTTGCAATTGTTAAAAGATGAAATTTTGAATTTAACATCAGTAAAATTATTGCATGAAAGTGGTTGTGGTGACTATTTAAGTAATAAATCATGATAAAATTTTGAAGATAACACTTGAAATATCACTTCATTCTTCGAGCTAGTTCAAAGATTTTGAAATGAATTCGATATAAAGGGAAATCAAGATAAAATTCTGCTATTAAACCACCGTGACCCAAAACAGAAATTAAAATTACTAAGGTAAAAATGGATAAGAAATTCAGTTATTTACTTTTCTTTCAAATTGAAATATTGACTACAAATGGTAGCAAGTGATTCCAGAAGAGTAGAAAAATATATTTTAGATTATAATAATTTAATACTTACAGCTGCAATAATTTGTATAAGAAAAAAAACCTAATGTATTATAATAAAGATAGAGAAACATACCTCCAGAAATGCTGGGCAATGCATTGCATTCAGTCCCACACTTAATGGCATATTTAGGGTCAATTGTTCCTCGCTCATAATCCAATAAAAGGTTTTCACACACAAAATCATTTAGTCCACAATAGCATTTTCAAAATCCAGTTTTTTTTATGGGATAAATAAAAAATATTATTAAACTTCCTATTTGAAGTAGGAAAACACAACATTTTGAGATGTATGAAAAGAGAAAGGAATTAAAATCTGTATGTAAGTATATGTAAGGCAAATGATATTGATAAAAACACATTTTTAAAAGTAATGAAAATCAGCTGAAATTTATACTGATAGTTTAAAATCAAAATTGTTGCATATATTTTTTAAGTTGTAAATTTAAGATCAAAAACACTCAAGAAAATATTTAGAACCCTTGCACCAAAAGAAATCATTGAAAGCACTTCAAGATTGCTAAAATTTTATTTTAATTCTAAAATTTATAAAAAGCAAAGCCTATATTTCTTATACTGGATTTAAGGACAAACTAAAATTTTTAAAAAGAAAAAAAACATTTTTTTACTTGAAATTTGATTCTTTTTAAAGTAATAAGTATATAAAAGTATTTTTACTTTAAAAATACTTTTTTGCCCATTTTTTTAATTAAAAACTAGCCTGAAGAAACAAAGATGATCTAGTCAATGAGATTTTAAAAGTCATATAAAAGAACAAAACAATACAACACTCTACATCCAGAAAATATTACATGAAAAGTAAGTAAAACTACTTGATTTTTTGAAATTGCATCTTGTGTGAATAAGAATAAAATTCTTCATATAAAATATTTAATAAAGATATTGATAGTAAACATTTTTTCATTTTGTGATATGCACTATGTATGAAATCCAGTACAGCTGCTTCCTGCACTGTAATTTCAAAGCAAGATAATTTAAAATACACGACTGAAATAATTTTGAATTGACACATCCTGTTGCAATAAAGGACTAAAAAAATTTTTTATAACATTTTTCCAAAGCATAAGCAATATTTTTGTAAAATTGCTAACAATATAAGAAAAATAATTAAGGAAGTTACCCAAAGATGCAGCAGTATAAGATAATTTAAATGTGAAATAAAGCATCAAATTTGTAAAATTTAAAGTTAATAACATCAGAATAAAAACTACTAGGGAAAATTTTTTATAAGCCTTTTTACAGGTTAACATTATCACATTCAGTATTAAATCAATAAATTTCCCAAAGGATTTCGAAAAATCTAAAAAATTGAGCAATTCATAAAAGAATTTCAAATTGAAAACATTAATTTCCAGACATAGTAAAAGGAACATATTGTTCCACATGTAGGTCAATAATATCTTTTAATAAAAAGAAAACGTTTAAAAACAGTGCAAAAATGTTATGTTCATAATCAAATTATTAATACACTAAAAATATAATTTATCAGATTTAGTCTTGTAGTCTATAAGAGACTAATGATATACTGTAGAACAGGAATGGCGAACCAATGGCACATGTGCCATTGATGGCACGCAACACAATATTTTGGGCAAGCCACTGCAATATAATTCAAAATAACAAAGTTCAGCATGAAGTATTACGAGCAAACGCGGTTAATCAGTCACAGTTTTCAGCGAGATTTTCTTAGTATGTACCCTAATGTGATTTCATTTAATAAACTGAACATGTCCCAAATCGATAGGTTGGAAATTGAAAATTTTGAGATACAACTGATTGATTTCCAGTCTAGTTTAACATGGATTCAAAAATTTGTTGAAAAAAGGAGAAAGGTGGAATCAATTGAAACAGAGATTAACAAGCAATATAAGTAAAAATGCTAAAAATGAAATTTTGGGAAGCCTGGAATTCGATTGCAGACACATTTAACTGTTTGAAAAAGCTGGGTCATGCTATTATAACCATAATTTCATCTACCCACACTTGCAAGTCATTATTTTCAGAGATGAATCGCATTACATACTTGCTTAGAAATTGTTTGGCAGATGACTTCAATTTAGCATGCATTTTGCTAAAAGTAATATCTTACAATCCTAATATAAGTTATTGTTTATCTATAATCATCATCAGCAGAAATAATACTAATGTTGCTTAGTTTGAATTACACATATAATTAAAACATTTACTACTATAAGGTGCAAAATGTTTTTTAAAAATAAAATAGAGTTTTGAGTTGTTAGTATTTAGTTTTATTATTTTCCCAATAATCACAAGTCAAAATTATTTGACGGGACGCCTATACCTCATTAAACATTTCTTAAGAATGAAACTTATAAAAGCGTGTTAAAAATGGCATGTTGATCCATAAAGGTTCACCACCCATGCTGTAGAATCAAAAAGACTAAACAATTTATTAAAAAAAGGTTCAATGTTAATCTACCAAACGAAAAATTAATAAACTGTTCTAATTTACAAGACAACAATTTAAAGAGTTTTAATATGGACATTACAAATGCTTAAATGATTATTCAAATACATTTAATAGCTATATAAAAAAAGCTTAATTAAATGTGCTGCCTGTATGATATTCTTTCAAAGATTAAAAATAAACTAAGAAAAATAAGTAAAACAAAGGGAAACAAGGGAACAAAGATAAAAAAACAAACAAATTTATTATTTTACTAAAATTACATTTTATTTTTTAATTTACTCATTTTTCACAAACTTTTTGAGAGAATTATAGTTTCAATAAACTACACTAATCCCAGTATTAAAATGAAAAATAATAAATTTTAATAGTTATTGCAAGATTTACAATTACCATTAGTATTAATCTAATCTATTATAAAATCAATAATAATATTAATTGCAGTATTAAATCATAACTATTTGGCTATAAAAAATTATCCAAGCTAGTGCTATATTTTTTGAATTTCCACATCATAACAATGTTAACACTTGCATGTAGTTATTGCAAATTTCTATTTTTTGATTCTATGATTTAAAAAAAAATCTACAACTATTCACTATATGTTACAACTTTACACATGGTATACTCAATTCTCAGCACAATATCTCTAGCTTTTATAAGTAAAACAACAAAGCATCAAAGGAAAGCATTCAGGTAAAGCACTGAAAATTTCTATGCTGAGTACTACTTGCAAATTAAGAGTAATAACAAATATACTTTTAATGACTAAATTTAGATTTATGAGAAAGTTGAACAAGTATTAAAATTTACATTATACGCATCATTATTCTTATAAATGGTCTTTGGCATTTACATAATGAAATAAAAACAGATTTCTTTGAATAAACTTTTATTCCAAACTGATGTCAATTTAATGGAATGAAACACATTTTATAAATTAAGTTTTTAAGATGTCATTAAAAAAAACTGAAGAAAATCAAAATTTTAAACTTAAAAAGTAATGAAATTTGTATATTAAACAAAAAAAGTTATTTTAAAGAAACACAGATAGAGAGCATATATTCCAATGCGGTTGCTGTAAATGAAATGTAAAACGAGAAAGATGGCGCTCCAAGTCATCTTAGAGTTGTATATATTTCGGCTTTTAGAGAGAGAGCCTGATGAATCAGTCAATTTCATCAACGAAAATAACCTTCTCAATCCCAATCAATATGGTTTCACTAACAAGCTCTCTACCTTACAACTACTTTTAAGATTAACTGAACATATCTCGGAAGGTTTCCAGAAAAAGAAAGGCACAGGAGCAGTATTTCTGGATATCCAGAAAGCCTTCGACCGTGTTTGGATTAATGGACTCACTTTCAAACTAAAACCCTATAAAATTCCACCCCCACTGATTCACCTCATTCACTCCTATCTCACTAACCATTCCTTCAAAATTAGAATTAACGAGACCCTATCCAATGAACACTCTGTGTCTGCAGGATGTCCCCAAGGTTCCTTGCTCGGTCCCCTGCTCTTTAATCTTTATATTAACGATATCCCTGATTACTCACTAACAAAAATTAACCTTTACGCTGATGATACTGCCATTTATGCAACGTACAAAAATTATCAACTATTTCCTATGCAATAAACAAACACTTACTTCACCTGCAAAACTTCTATGACAAATGGAAAATAATTATTAACGTAGAAAAATCCACAGCCGTAATTTTCACGAAAAAGCTTTCACTCCCACCATCAATCGTTATGTACAATAAACAGATCCCCTGGTCTCAAGATGCCAAATACCTCGGAATAATTTTTGATACACACCTAACATGGAAACAACATATTTTATAGGTTCGTGATAAGTTCCAGAAAATTATGTTTAAACATTACCCCCTAATAGGCCGGAACTCTCATTTCAGTATAGAAAACAAAGTGCTTCTCTATACAGCCGTTATGTGTCCAATTTTAGCTTACACAAGTCCAGTATGGGGTTATGCCGCTAAAACTAATATTAATATCCTACTACCCTGCAAAATTCTCTAATACGTATGATCGTCAAAGCCACAAGATACATGCACAATGATGACATACGTAATGCTCTAAAAATTAATAGTTTCAAATCTCATATTCAGAAAATAGCAATTAACTTTTTTAATGATTTACATGCAACCAATAATTTCAATATGCAGAATTTAACTCCATATACTCCTAATGACAATACTAAAAGGCCAAGGAGAATTCTTCTTGATTCTTACAATTCTCTGTAATACTTAATTTTTGTGCAAAATTTTTTATTGCACATTGTGACATCTTCGATGGGAGTGAACCCCCATCTTCCAAGTCACAATAGGTTTTATGGTTTTACCAGCTGGTCAAGGACAAGTGCCTCACCCATCGATTGTCCCTGGATGTTTTACGATCAACCAGCTGTGGAATGACCGGTGCACGTGGCCAGCGGGGCCATTGTTTATGTCTGAACTCAGGGAGTGGAGTTAGCAGACGGGTCGGCATAATAGACTTAAGAGTTCGGCGCCCCATTGACAATAGGCGAAGCCTTTTAAAAATAACCATGTTGTCTTTTTTCTAGTGTTGTATGAAAGGGAATACTAGAAACAGGTGGCGTGATGGGCCAGTGTGTCCAGCTACGGACAAGGAACTATGGCGCCTTGGACCAGACAGCTCGGGTGTGTTTTGGCGTGTTATGCGCCAATAGGACGAGGGAGGTCAAGAGAGACTTTGTTGACCTGCGAATAAGAAGGAGCGAGGGGCGTGTTGTGAACACACCCCTGTTGTTTAAAAAGGGTTGTTTTGGAGGACACGAGGAGAAAAGACTGGAAAAAAAACCTGGAGAGAGGGAGTAAAAGAGAAGAGACCCGGAGAGAGAGAGAAAGAGAAAAGACCAGAGAAAAGAAAAAATCTCCGAGAGAGAGTGAAAAAAGACGATGAACGCCGGTGGCGTTGAGCATGAGAATATGAACTGACCACACAGGCTTGGCATTTAATTTGGATTTATATTACTTCATTTACAAATTGTTAGCAAATAAAGTTTGCTTTTATTTGTATATTAAGCTGTAAAGATTTGTTTATTGATGGATAGCTACTCACGACGTTACAGCTAATATAAATATATGAAATTGGTGGCAGTGGTGTTGATCCGGCATTTGTAAACAGATGCCCGAATCCTTTATTTTAATTGAAGAAAAAAAAAAGCGGGCCAGCCGTGTGCGATTGTGATGAAGCGAGTTTAATGACCCCTAATTCCTGGATTTCCCAGCTGTGAGAAGTGCTGGATGCAAGTGTCTCCCGTTCCTGCTTGTGAAGAGTGCCCGCGAAGTGCCTGCCTTTCCGTTTTTCCCGGAGAAGGATAAGGAAGAGGTTTCCAGTGTTTTCACCTGCAATGTTAAGGTCAGTCTTTTTCTTTGGTATCGTATCGGGGTAGCAAAACATTATTTTTAGTTAATGTAAAATTTTTGTAAGGAAAATAATACTAGATAAAGTTAAAAGTATAGACTGAGAGACTACAGAAATTATTAAGTTTGTTTGCAGTGTATTGATTTGCTATGTTTGTATGTATGTTTGTTTATTGAGTTAGGTCGTAGTATACAGTAGTATATTTTTCGTTAGCACAGTTTTTGCGTAGTGTATTGTCACGTTACTCTGAGTATTTTTATTATTTTGTGAAGTATAATTAAAGTCTAGGTTTAGTGTACGGTTAGTTACGTTTGGTAGTTGTATAAGTTTGTGGAGTACAACTGAGTATAGTGTATAGTGTAGTGTTGATTTATGTTGGATATTTGATTTTGTTTTAGAGACGATTGAGATTTGATTTTGTGTATTAGTGTATTATGGCGTTTCTCTTAAGAGAAAGAAAGACGTATTGTTAGAGGTTGCGAAGGAATTAAGGGTAGAAATTGATATTACTTTTACCCAAGATAGAATTTGTCAGAGTGAAGACTATAACGAAGAATCGGTTAAAAGTTTGTTGGAGGGTATCTGGCGGAAAAACAGGAGGCTAGGGAATTTGAAGGAAAGGCAGGAGACTAGAGCATATGAGTTGGAGCGGTTAAGATTGTCTAACGCCACTGAGACGGTTAGTGTATCGTCTGCCGATTTAGAAGGGCAAGGGGTAAATAGACGTGTTAATTTAAAGACTTGGTGCTAAATTTGATGCAAAAATGCAGACATTAATTTATTTTGAAATATTTGAAAGGCAGGCGATAAAAAAAAGTGGCTGAGGATAGATGGGTCTCCCAACTCATTCTTTACTTCCCATAGAAATTGCGGAGATAGTAGCGAAAGAACCTTTAGAGAAAGCGACGATTACCCCCACATAAAAATCTACTCTTGGCCCGGTTCCAACTCACGCTGATAGCCCTTAGAGATAGATTTGAGTCGCATCAACGCAGAGCTAGGGCCATGTGGGCGGATTTAGTATTCGAACTAAGGTCCTACCTGGACAACTGGCTAGCGGGGATGAAAGTGGGTGATTTCGCCGCATTAAAAACCACTAGTGACAGAACAAATAAAAAATGAATTCCACGTGGGATGGTTTCCAGGAGGCACTGATAAAAACAGGTCCGACGAAAACCTGGGAGCGTAGAACCTTTGATAAACAGCCTCTCGAAAGTAAAAATAAATCCGCGCATTTTAGTGGTATGGGTAAAATATCGGGCCCTTGAACAGGGATCCTTATAAGCATGAGGTAACCAGGGGAGTTCTCTGGGAGGAGAGTGCCCCAGGGCGGGGATAATCAATTTGAGAAGAGGAAGCCCATATATGCTACTATTAATAAGGCAGGGCACATAAAGCCACCCTAGATTAAGGAAAAATAATTTGAAACGGTAGCTAATTTAACTTTAAATACCGGGAATTACGACCCATTTAAAAATTCAAAATGAACATGGAAATAAATGGCATTGATCGCGTATGTCTAAGAGATTCGGGGTCATCCATAGACGTCTTTTCGCGGATCTGGATTAATGAAGATGACCTCTAGGTGAATACGTTTGGTTGAAAAGCCCGTTAGATGAGATTTACCACTGTTTGGCTCTGGCTAAAATTAAAATCAACGAAGAAAGGAGAGTTTATAGGCTGCAATAAAACAGGATAGTAGTCCAATGATTACCGAACTGCTGAACTGGAGTCAGACGAACAGGGGTGCAAGTTAACGCAGTGGTGACTTACGATAGCTTTATCATTCCCGCCTTTTGAAGGAGAAGGGGAAAGAGTTTGGCGAAATGATACTGCCAAAGAAAATGCCCCGATTTTATGGGATGCAAACAGGAATAGACAAAGAATTTAGGGTCATCAGGGGGAAATTAAGTCGTGTGAAAACTAAGCGAGGGAGGAGGGGTCAGACAGCTATGCGTACCCCCATAAAGTTTAGACTCGACATTAACAAACTTAATGACGAAATAGGGGGCATCTGGGGTGACGAAAACCAAAGATAGAATTCTAAGGCATTTTTTTGGCCGAACGTGTACAGAGACGTGGAGGAACTTCAGTATCAACGAGTAGGGAAACCGAGAGATAAGGCGAAAGCACCCCAGTGCCGATTATTTGGTATTCTAAAAATCAATATAGATGCTTGGACCTCTCCTGTCTCAACAAAAGCAAAACAGATATCTGATTACGTCAATTTGTGTAGCCTCTAAGTACCCGGAAGCTATACCGGTGGGAGAGTATTACTTCCCCGAACGTAATAGACGCCCTCTTGAGTATCTTTTCTAGGATAGGATTCCCCACGCGAAATACAATCCGACCTGGGGACTTCTTTCACTAGTGAATTGACCACCACCTTTTTCAATAAGTTCGGCATCAAAGTGACGAGGTCAGTCAGCCACCCCAAAAGCAATGCAGTGGAGCGAGTGCATAGAACCATCAAGCGCGTAATTGAGGCTTTGTGCGTGGAATCGGGAGAAGATTGGTTCTTCCTTTGGCATTATTCTCTCTCAGAACGGTTGCCGAGAGTACAGGTTTCAGTCCCATCGAGTTGGTCATGGGAAAGAATTTGAGAACACCCCAAACGTTTTACGAGGAATGGATGGAGGAGGGAAACACGAGTCAATCGGTAGTGGAATATATATTGCAGTTAAATAATAGACTCAAACGTTGCCAAGATATTGCGATCACTTGGATGAAAGAATGCCAACTTAAAAGGAAAACGTGGTACGATCGCGATGTCGTGGAAGGGGATCTGGTAATGGTGTTAGTTACCTCTAAACAAAATAAACTTGAGGTAAATTGGATAGGGCCGGGAAAGGTACTTAGTAGAATTTCGGATACAAATTATGTGATAGATCTACCAGGAAGAAGGGACCGTAGTACTATCTATCACGTAAACTTACTAAAACCGTATCATCGGAGAGTAAGCCTGGGAAGACTCATGAGGAGATGCGGAAATATCCAGGTAAACAATGCACGAAGTTTGACTATCACGAAATAAGGAAAGTGCTTCTCTCTAAACTATCCCCCTCTCACAGTCGACGAATTAAAAACAAGTCATTACTAAAAATACGTGTTTTCCCAGACCCTGGGACGACTCACTTGATGCGAATGGATATTGAATTGATCTCGGACAAGCCCATTAAAACAAAACCTTATCGGATGTCTCCGAGACAAATTAACATATTGCGAGAAGAAATTAAACGTTTGTGGAACTGGGTGGGTTAGACAGTCCGGCTTCGCCCTATTTTAGTAGAAAAACAAATAAAGACCCTCGTCCTTGTGTTGATTATCGTCGATTGAACGAGATAACTCGAGCTGAATTTTACCCTTTGCCAAATATGGAAGAGATAGTAGAAAAAGTGAGTGCGGCTCCCTATGTAGCGTATGGATTTGTCGAAAGGTTACTTTCAGATTGCGCTCACGCCGAGAGCTCAACGCAGCCTATATCCCCAAGAAAATGACGGGTTAGTATGTGCGCCCTATTATTTTTGCAAATTGACAAGTTTTAGAGGGGTTGGAGCAGTTTATTGCCGTACATAGACGATATAGCCATTTTTTTCCAAGGGTGGAAAGAAAAATATCGACATAGTTTTAGGAAGATTGAGAAAGGCGGGGCAAAAGCGAAACCTCTAAAATGTAAGTTTGCTCAAAGAGGAAAAATAGGGCATCGAATTGGTTAACGAGTTTTGAAGATAAAAGCTATAGCAGATTTCCGCGGCCCACCACTAAAACACACGTATGATCCTTCTCGGTGCTACTTCTCATTATATCCCAAATTAATTTCACCCTTGACCGACGCACTGAAAGGGAAAAATTAAGAAAGAGAAGATCACTTGGGATGAGAAAATGTGGAAACGTCCGAGGAGCTAAAAGCTAAGCTCGTCACCCAACCCATATTGTTGCCCCAGATTTTGCCACGGAATTCATCCTGCAAAAGGTGGGTGCTGGGGTTGTTTTATCGCAAAGAATAGAAGACCCCATCGTTTTCCTAAGCAAAAAATTTTTAAGGCGGGAGCGAAACTACAGCTTTGGGTGGAAAGGGAATTCTGCGATAATTTTTGTCTCTGTAAAAACATTATTTAGACGGGCAAAATTTATTATTTTTGGGGTGCAACAAAGATGGGCGTTGAGTTTTTTAATTTTGAAATCAAACACAAACCATCTTAATAGATTGAATAATTTTATTTTCTTTATATTTAAATTACTGTTTTATTTATATGTGTATGTGTATCTGTGTACATTGTGGAAGAAAATAGATGTTAGTGAAAAAATCTCTGATGTCTCTTAGTCAACCGTAGGCCAACAGATGTTTACTTGTAGTCAGGCCCGATTAAGTGTAGATGGTTATTAAAGAGATTTTTGACGCACATTTTGTTTGAAAATTATAATTTAAAGGTGAAATGTAACTTTGGAGAAAAAAGAATCCCAGCCCCCATTTTTTTTGGATTCATGTATTATGTTATTTTTTTGATTGTGTTTAATCCATTTTGCCCTGATCAATCTCATTGATGGGACGATCTTATGTGTGGAATTCTAAGAACTGAATCCAACAGGACCAGAGCAGTCCCGTGAAATGGACTTTTAGGGGGAGGAGTTGTGACATCTTCGATGGGTGAACCCCCATCTTCCAAGCCAATAGGTTTTAACCAGCTGGTCAAGGGACAATTTGTCCTGAATGTTTTACGATCAACCAGCCCGGTGCACGATGGGGCCATTGTTTATTGTCTGAACTCAGGGTTAGTTAGCCAGACGGGTCGGCATAATAGACTTAAGAGTTTCCACTGACAATCTATCAACCAATCTTTTTTCTAGTGTTGTATGAAAGGGAATACCGTCATGGGCCACTCAGCTACGGTCAGGAACTAAAACCCACTTTGGCGTGTTATGCGCCAAGGGACGAGGGAGGTCAAAGAGGGAGAAATTGTTGACCTGCATCGAGGGCGTGGAACACACCCCTGTTGTTTTTGTTTTGGAGGACACGAGGAGAAAAGACAGGAAAAAAATGGGATTGAGATGACCGGTGGCGTTGAGCATGAGAATATGAACTGACCACACAGGGTTTACATTTAATCTGGATTTATATTACTTCATTTACAAATTTGCCTTTTATTTGTATAAAGCTGTAAAGATTTGTTTATTGATGGATAACTACCACGACGTTACAACATCTTAATAGCTAAAATTTTATTTTTTCTTTTTTTGTCAATATTTTCCCTCTTGTTCTCCCCACTGGACTTGCGCCTCCCCATTTTCTAAATCAGTCATGTCATGAGTCCTCATAAATGCTTCTCCAATTCCGTGGCCAAAACCCCGAAATTTTTCCATCCCAACGAAGCACGTTAGCCACGTCTAATTCCACAACCAATCGCCCTCATGCCACTCAGCAGACAGAAAAACCCACTTTCGTCAAGTTCCTTCACACAAAGTTTTGTCAGGGCTGTGGGATTGAGGACTGTTTTTACTGCCCAAAGGAAAATCTATTCAATGTCTATGAAGATATCAGTCATGTCATGATCCTCATAAATGCCTTTTCCGTGGTAGCCAAGAAAATAAACAAAATGTGTAAAAAAATGAACTCATCATTGGAATAAGATTACACAAGTTGAATGAATATAATAACCTATTTGATACAATGAAGTTAAGGAAATATAATAAGAATCAGATCTTTATGCTTGGTTTCTATTTGTCATTTAAAATTGACAGTTGCTTTTAAAAAGACCAGACTATTCTTTTTATTTTAAACATTGGGTGCGAGTTTGATATGGCGGCGCAAGGTGCCAAGCACTGCTTGGCGCTGAAAAGGAATCCCTCCAACCAGCCCATGTTGTCGCTGGAATGGAATCTAAGATGGCAGTATCAAATCGTCAGGAAGATAATTTTAAAGAATTGTTTAGAAATACAATGAAATATATTTCAAAAGAAGAATATAGAAAAAGATTGAGAATAACCAAAATCAATCAATAAATAATGAATAACAATGTAATATAATAAAAAGTAACATGTACTAATAATATATTATGTGTGGTATATAATAATCTTATAAATGTAATTAAATATATATTCATAATTGTTATATATAGTAATAATCATATAATATATTTTAGAGTAATTATAAAAAGAATAAATCATATTGTCATTATAAAAATTATACATAAGAATACTCATATAATGTAAAAATTATGCATAATAAAGAACATAATATTTATAAATAAATATAATGAAAATTATAAATAACTAATATTATGATTACATATAATAATTGTATTTTTATGATATACTTTAATAAAATAATTACAATAATATACACTCTGTCGCAAAAAAATATACAGAAGAAATTGAGCTACATTACTAATGCATGTAGTGTATATGAAAAATAAACAAATGATTAAAAATTCAGAACAAAATATCATTTTATTGGCGGTTATAATAAAAATCAGTAAGTAGTAAAATTTACCAAGCCCGAAATTCGGCGTGGCATCGATTCAATTATCAATGATGGAAGATCCTGCCATAGTCTTTGCATCTAGTTAATTCTCCTGTATCTCAGGACGGCTGCAGTTGCCTTAAGCGTCCAGACATGCTCTATTGGCGAAAGATCTGGTGACCTGGCAGGCCATGGTAGGACGTCATATCCTTGAAGACATTGTTGGGAGAGTCGCGCAGTATGTGGACGAGCATTATCCTGTTGATAAATGGCACCTGGGCGACTTGATAGCATGGGTAGCACAATCGGCGTTAAAATATCGTCCACGTATCTGCGAGCTGTCAAAGTGTCTTGAAGGACCACTAAAGATGATCGTGTGTCCCAAGAATTTTGCTCCCCACACTGTCACACCTTGTGAAATCGCTGTATGCCACTCGACAATAAATGCCGGATCGGACCGCTGGCCGGTGCGCCTCCGACACGTGTGCGGTGGTCATCATCACTGAGACTGAATCGGGATGAAGATGACACGTCTCCAGTCTGTCACACTCCAAGGATTGCCCGAGGTCGGCAAAAATCCAGTCGACACTGCCTATGATGTGGGGTCAGTGGTAAGCGTCTTAGTGGACGTAGTTCCCTCAAGCCAACTTTGGTCAGTCGTCTCCTTATGGTTTCTCTTGATTGCACTGGATGTCTGGAAGGTAAGCGTTGAATCGATGCTAGCGACGTTGTTGGTGCCGAAGTGGCCACTCTTCTGATTGCACGATCCTCGCGATCATTTGTGTTCCTGGGACGTCCTGACCCTCCGCGACGGTACACTCTACCTTCTGTGATCCACTGTTGCCAACACCGAGCAACTACCATATCGCTCCGACCGAGGTGGCGGCCGATACGTCTATTCGACCAACCTGCTTTCGAGACCTATTATACGGCCCCTATCAAAAGTCCGTCAGCTGCTCGTACTGCCGCCGGTTAGCGTCTTAGAGGCATCCTAAGTCTCAATATCGTCTATCAAAGTCATCAGATTCGTTTGGATAGCCGTACGGCGCTCGTACTCATGCTTTTAAACTCTCCCAGTTGCGCAGCTAATAATAGCACATAGCTTTGTCTCATTGGCTTCGAAATTTTAATCATTTGCATATCTCTTACCAGACTACATTCTTGCCGAGTTTCGTGATTGTAGCTTGATTTCTTCTGGGTGCATATATTTTTTTGCGACAGAGTGTATATTAAAATTTATAATGAATATCAATTAACTTGCAACATTCCAAAAACTGCAAAAATATCAAGGTAACCACATGTTGTAATGTTATTATATATAGTTAAAATCTGGTAACACATAATTTAAATGACTTCTGTACTTAATTTAGTACTTTTCTGATAGTTGGGTAGAAAGACACAACCACAGATTTTAAAAGTTGATAAAATGTCCTAAATTATTTTGGTACTTACGTACGATCATAACAATGTCAATATTCAAGATAACTCACCAAGTTGACAACCCTGATTTCCCATGTGTCGTAAACGCTGAATTGGCAACCATGTGCTTCCTTTTATATAATGTCGGCAATATGGTTGCGATCAGTGCTCCGCAACGTTTTTATCGCCGTGGACCAGTCAACGTTTGATAATTTAACCATGGCCCGTTGAGTGTGGGACAAGTTGACTGTTTATATTTTAGATTGTTTTGATTTAACAATTTTAATTTAGTTACATTTAAATATGCCTTCAGAATAAAATATAGTAACACCAAAAACGAATAAAAATGATTTGACGTCGAATATAAAGTGATTTCCGTAGAAAGTTGCACAAATCCGAGAGAATTCCACCACTTTAAACAAAATGGCAATAGTTTAATGTTCTTTAAGCAGCCCGGCATCATTTGATCCGCGGACCGGGGCTGCGGATCACAGGTTGCGATCATACGAAAGTATCATTATTTTTATAATTTAATACTTTATTTATATAATGCTTTAATAATAATTAATAAAACATATTAAATGAAAAAAAATGGAAGTCATCCAGAATCAAATATTCTTGTACTCAGCAAAAAGAACCTATGATTTTTAATTAAAAAATTGTGCACAGAATATACTATAAAAACTGCAAAATAAATTTATATAGATTTAAGTGTTTCGTTAAACTAAAAACCATTTTAGAATATAATAATAAGTAAAAAAAGTTATATCATGTTTTGTAATGCTTACCTAGCAATACAAAGTATTTTAAAGCAAATAATGAAAATATTACTTTAAAATAATTATACAAAGACACTGCATATAACTATGGAATACATATATCATAGAAATTGTACAAATACTAATTTTCTGTAATTGCACCAAAAATTAAAAGTACAAAAGAAATAAATAAAATTTGAAATATTTTTATAAACATGCAAGTAATAGTTTATATAATAAAAAATTTTAAAAATAATTTATAAAGAAAAATTATTCAATCCAATATGAGTAATATACACAAATTAAAATGCACACACCAAGGGCGTTCCCCCTCAAAATTGGGGTGTCCAACCCAAATGACTTTGTGGGCCACACATAAAAATATGTACCTTTATATCAAATTTAGAAACAACAACAAAAAAAAACATTTATTAGAGTGAAAATTTAAAACAATGAATTATTATTATTGTTTTCATCACTTTTCATGTATACAGACATAGATAATATAATAATGTTTATATAATATAATAATACAATGATCAAATAATGTTTGAAATATTACAGTTACCATTTTGTTGAAAATTACGGTGTTCCTATTGAACTGATCTTTCGTTACTCACTACCAAATTTGGTAGTGCTGTCATTTGCAAACGATTAATGTCCTTTATCTTAACCATCCTGAATATTTTTTTAAACTTAAAAAACATCTCTGACTGTCTTTTGCTTTTTGGGCACTCCAAACAGAAAAGGAGAAACGAAAGTCGCACACACAGAGAATCATGTACCATCCATAGTAAAGGATATGCACATAATGCAATTCGAAATTTATTAAAAAAGTAATTTACTACAGTAAAATCAAATGTAACTGTTTGATAAAAAATAAATCTATTTTAATCTAAAGAACATTTCTATTATCAAAAAGGATTTCTATTAAAACAAGAACAGGTAACAGGCAAATACATTGTACATATATATATATATTTCCCCTTAAATAAATTTAAAAATGAAAAAACTTTAAAAACCTGATATTTAAAATTTTTGTTGAAAAGAGTCGGTGGGCAACAACTTACAGACTGGCAGGCCACATGCATCCCGCGTGTCGAACACCCCTGCTCTAAGCTAAGGTTAATGACAGGCATAAAAACCTAGCTCTTAGCTGCGCTAAATTTCGTGGGCCTTGATCTGATGTTACTGCCAATCAGGTGCCATAAGTAACAAGAAAGTACATATATATATATATATATATATATATATATATATATATATATATATATATAAAGGAGAAAAGCGACTCACTCACTGACTAATCACGATATCGCCGGAACTATTAAACCTACAGACTTGAAATTTGGGGTAGGTAGGTTCCCTTCATGGAGTAGACATGAGCTAAGAACGGAGTTTGCAAAGTTCGAAACCCAAGGGGCGTTACGGGGGTTTAAGGAACGTTATAAATAATTATTTCCTTTACTAAACTATTAGATGTACAGTCGTGAAACTTGGTACACAGATTTTTTTCTTTCATAAAGTAGAGATTCCTCATAATGATTTTTACGAAAATCGACCTATTATATATATAGGCGTTATAGATAATTTCCATTTTTTAACCTATTAGACGTACAGTTTTAATTTGGTGATTCCTTTCATTACAGATTACAGAATGAGTTTTGTGAAATTCGACTCCCAAGTGGCAAGTGGCGCGTTATAGGAAATTAACTCCTTTTTTAAACTATTAACGTAAAAGCTCGAAATTCAGTAAGCAGATTCCATTCACTGAGTAGAGATCGCTATAAGATGGGTTTTGTGAAAATCATTTCCTGGGTGGCGTTGCGGGGGCTTAAGGGGCGTTATAGATAATTATTTCCATTTTTAAACTATTATACGTACAGTCTTGAAATTTGGTAAGCGGATTCCTTTCATAGAGTACAGATCCACTGCAAAATGGGTTTTGTGAAAATCGACCCCAAGTGGCGTTGTGGAGAATTAAGGGGCGTTATAGGCAATTAACTCCTTTTTTAAACTATTAGATGTAAAATCTTGAAATTGAGAAAGCTGATTCCATTAAGTAAAGATCTGTTATAAGATGGGTTTTGTGAAAATCGTTTCCTAAGTGGCATTGCGGGGCTTAAGGTGCGTTATAGATAACTATTTCCATTTTTAAACTATTAGACGAATAGTCTTAAAATTTGGTATATATAAGCGAATTCCTTTCATGGTGTAGAGATCCGCTACAAAATAGTTTTGGGGGAAATTGATCCCCAAGGGTCACTGAGGGGGATTAAGGGGCGTAATAGATAAATATTTCCACTTTTCAACTAATAGAACCACCTGCTTGAAAAATAGAAGGTATGTTCCGTTCATGGAATAAAGTTCCTTTTACAAAGATTTATGCGAAAATGGACCCCCAAAGGAGTGGGGTTGTGAGGGATTATGGCGTGTTATAGAAAAATTCCTGTTTTTGAATTTAACTCATTTACTTTAAATTTGTTGAGCCCTTTTCTTTAGTTGAATAGAGTTCTACTAAGAATGGATTTTACGGAAATCAACTCCAGGGGGAAGCGGAGAGAGTTATTGGGGCGTATTGATAGACAAAATTCCCGTTTTTGAACTGCTAAGACTATAATAATAAAATTTGGTTTGCATGCTTCTTTTGTTGAATTGGAATCCGCTAAGAATGTTGTCAACGAGGTATTGATGATAAAAATTCCGTTTTGCTCTGTTAGACTTAGACTTAAAATTTAGCATGTTTATTTTATGGGTAGAGATCCACTGAAAGTTTCTTTGGTGGAAATCCACTTGATTATTAGGTTAAGTGAGCGAAAAATATCTTTCTACTTCTATTTTAGATATAAATAGAAATTAGATATTATAATTTATGTTTTATTATATCAAGGGGTGAGAGTGTAACAGCTATAAATATATTTTTCAATAGAATTGAATTCTTAATGCTACATATCAATAATTAATCTATATGTAAACAGTATACATATATACAACATCGTGAAATACCCAGTGAAGTGGGTGGGTAATGGCTAGTATATATATATATATATATATATATATATATATATATATATATATTATAAAATTTGATAGAGCACTGGTACTTAGATAATCATTAGTGAAATAGATAGATAGATAGTCATTATTAAGTAGCTTCAGTTAAATAAACCAGATATAAAATGAGGCATACTGATAATATTCCATTTTATGTATTCAAAAGAAATGAAATTCATATTTCATTCAGCAAAATAGGGAAAAAAAGATAAAGTTTTAAAAATAATCAGAATTTTTTTTATTTAATATGATTTTCTCAAAAAAACATCATTATAAATACAGTTATATAGAATCCAAAGAAAAAAAACATTTTTTCATAAGAGTATAACATATTGCTTTAGAAAGTAGAGGGAGGAAAAAATAGAGAATCTGAGTAAACAAAAAGAAATATTTTTATATTCAACTGAAAATTTTAAAAAAACAATTTGAACACAAAGTATTTCTTCAACAGAATTAAACAAATGAAGCTAAATTATGACCTAAATAAATACTTTTCATTCATAACATTTCAGCAAAATAGGAAAGAAAGAGGAAATTAGCAATAAATGCTTGATATATTTACTTCTCAAAGTCCAATCAAACCTGAAAATTTTCAAAAAACAGTTCCAGTATTTAAAGTACTTGTTTAAATCTTTCTGATTATAAAAATATCAATATTTAATTATAAAGAGTTTCTCAGAAAATATCAATTTTCTTTGATGTGGTGCTTTGTTTTCTTCAGTGAACGAATTTAAGTTTTTGGATTTGTCAACATGGTTCGTAAAATTCTGAATCAATTTAACATAATAAAAGCATAGAAGTAAAATTGAAACCTTGCATTGCTTGACAAACTAATAAGAAATTTTTCACAAACTGATACCAGAAAAACAATTTCCTATTTCTAAAAGCTATAACTGGAGTATTTTTTTAGATATTAAAGTAAATATGAAATAAGACAGAAATAAAATCAACATTCAAAGTTCAACAACTAAATATGCTTGGTATCTTGCCTGACAAAAAGAAATGGAATAATTCGGTTGCATATAGAAAAGAAAACGTTCAATACCAAAGTCATAATTCATTACTGATAAGATATTTTCACTGTATTTACACTAAACAAATAAGCAAAGTCCGATTATATTTAAAAACTGACCGAAGATCATAAGCGAGCAACAAAATTTCAGTAGTACTGCCAATTTATTTTCATATTCATTTTGGAATATAGGAAAAAAGAATGAGATTCAAATAAAAATTGAATTAATATCCGAGTACCATGACTCAAGAAGATTAAGTTTTGAGAGAAATGCTGCACAATAAGGATGTTTTATTTTTACTGCAGAACTTAAACGAAAGCTTGATATCTTTGGAACGCAAAACGTCCCCCCCCCCTCCATCCCATTCAGAACTTAAATCTCTCTCTCTACTTTTAAAAATACCGTCCTAAATTAGAACGGACATGACAAACAATAAAACGCAGCATTTTTAAAATTTGATTGACTTCCTTGAATTTTTTTTAGTTCTGTTTTTATTTACATCAAGAAAAATATGTGTAAAAGGAGGAATTTTAACGCTTACCTTATTTGTGCTTCAAATGTTTCCTGATTCGACTTTGCCACAGCCGTTTCATTATCATCCATCATTTGAATATGTACAGGTCACCAGTTTGTAGACGATTTAGTCGCAAATAATACATGAGGTAAGCAAAATAACTATTTAGATTTAGTTCATCCTTTTTAAGAAGAAAACTCTTTTAGATCGTTAGAATTTTTTATTCTAGTTCTTACATCGCGCTACAATATGTCAACAACTTTTTGTTGCCAGATCATGAAAACTAAATTTATAAAAACAAAGATTTTATATAAATAGAAATGCAACATATGTACAGAAACGTACTGTGAAAGAAAACTGCAAATTATAACCATAACCTACACTAATTACCATAATAAATTTTGGAAAATCTTTTAAAAATGGGGGGTTGGTATTTTCCGCCGCTAAATCCTTCTTTTCTAGCTAAAGGTGGATCGCCAAGGCGTATCCTTGGAAGGAACCGGTTTGCAGTAACCATATGCGATATGTTTCTCCTCGCAAGAAAAATTCCGCGTAGTAATACACTGCATTTCTAAACATCGCTTAAAGCTCATGTTCTGTGGAAATATTACCAGATCTTTCTCAATTAAGTTAAATTTTTCAGTATTTTTTTTTGAAGTTATACTTCTTATTGCGCAATCGGGAAAAAGGATGAGGATAAATTTTTACGATGAATGCGCACATCGTCACGGATGTGACGCCAAACCATCACGGAAGCGCACGCATACCATCACGGATGTGACGCCAAACCATCACGGAAGCGCACGCATACCATCACGGTACCGATTCGCGAGCACACCGTTGTCTAATATTTTTAACATGCCACTTTTTTGGTGCTAGGGGACTGATAATTGGGGGGGGTCGTAATAACTATTGTTACAAACTATATCTGTTGGGGTGCGCCCCCCTCAGGGAATTTCCCCCCTACAGCTTCTTTTCTAGCCCCCCTTGCCTGACAGTCCATTTGGACCTGGTTCATTCGATCCCTCTCTATTTTCTTCCATAGTTTTTAACTGTTTTAAACTTTTTAAATTTGTTTAAATTCACAATATCTTGGCTCCTGTTCGAGTCTCGGACTTGATATTTGAACCAACTATTTCTCTCGTCGAGACCCATCCAGTCATCTACTTCATTCCCATTGGGTAGGCATGGGGTGGGCTTAAGCACTAAAATATCATGCTTCCATGTTAATCCTACGGGGACTGGCAAAAATTTCACCTCCCTAAGGAATTGAGCTTGGGGCTTGATTTTTGGAGGTCCACCATATTTTCGTATTAGCGCTATGCGTGGAATTGGTTCCCCCCTACAAGGCTTTCCAGTAATAACTCGAATCCTATACCACCTTGGCCGACCGCACCGGCTGGATTTAATTGTTCTCCCTATGAGCATCCTAGATATATTTTTTCAGCACCATAGCCCCATTTCTTCACCTATATTTAATATTTTAAAATTATTTCAAAAAGTTTTAAATTTTTTTTTAAATACCGCTTAGCTGCGAGGATTTTTGAGCTTCGTTAATGAAACTCTAACCATTGGTTCTCATCGTTGAGCTCTTTCATCTGTTATAATTCGTGTGTAGATAGTGGGCCTAGGGGGCATTATCACTAAAATTAGAATCCCCATGTTATTCCTATGGGGTTCGATCTTTTGATGACACCACGATATTACAGAGATAGAATGAGTGAGTTAATATTAACGTCGCACTGTTCAGCTACAGGAGGGCTTTTGGCGACGGACCACGTAATTTTGAACCATGGTCAAGTGACGTGGACGACACCTGAGCTGGCACCCCCTCTCCTAACTACCACACCACACCAACGGGAGGACGTTTCAGCTCTCGACAGATTTAACGTGCATCGCTGCCCTACACGGCGGGTCTTTAGTGGTACTGGGATCGAACTCATGACATGCCTGCCATGGTTGGATACCGTAACCACTGGGCTACCGCAGCCCACTACAGAGATAGAAAGATGAAACTTTGGGATCAGAAATACTCTGTATCGTTGGGATGTACGTGACCATTTACGTCACAGTGTCCTCCTCCGAGGGGAGTTAGTTTCATTTTCCTTTCCCGAACTTGGCGCCGTCCCTTTTGCAACTATATACTCCGGACCGATTCGAATGGATTTCTCTTGAACTTCCTCACTACCAGGCCGAGTTCTGAGTTACTGGCTGCCCTGCTTTTATTTTATTTAATTGTTTTGAATGTTTTAATTATTTTAAAATGACCATAACTCGTGGGCTCTTCAGGCGGATGTCTGAATTTTCTCAGGAACGATTCTTCCCACCGAGACACTCAATATGAAGAGTCCAGATGTCACATTCAGTTCACCTCATCTCCAGATACAGTCTGCCGAAAACCCCACGTTATTGGTCCTATTGTCCTTGTGCGGGGGTGTTTAAATTTATTTAAATCGTGATTATCTCGGGTTTGGCTGGTTCGATTGACTTAAGGTTAGTATCGTTCAATTCTGCTCGTGGTCGCCTTTCGTCCTTGGTTCAGCTTGCCTGCTCAAGATTTTTAGAAAGATTTTAATATTGTTACGCCAAAGAAGTATAACTTCTTACGTGCTTACATAAGTACACACACACACTTTTTTTTTCAAAGCAAAGAATTATTGTCATTTAAATACGAAGGTAAATTACATTAATTTTACAAATACGAGACACAAATGTCAAATTATAAGTAGTTTTAATTTTTAGCCAGTTCTATAAGTAATTATTTATCTAACCTCGAGAAAAAAAATTTCATATATCTTATTATTCTAAATCTATTATTTGTTTCATTTCTATCATTATCTTGATTTCTGAGGGAGATAATCACTCAAGTGTTTCCGAAATATTCAAATACTTTTCTGAATTTTCCTCCATTATATTTATTCAGAGCTGATTCATTATACTCAACAAAGATTATTTCCTACTGAGAGTTTTTTTTCGATGTAATAGTTAAAAGATATAATTTGGAAGTGAATATATACTTGCAGAGTAGTGTATTTTATTTTACATTTTTCATTTTTCATTATTTCTCTTTTTGTAGTTTTTATAGTTTTTCGGAAAAATAGCAATTTACAAAAAATTGTTGATATCACATAAGTTAGTGAATAGTATAAGAAAATTCATTTCTGCTCCAAATAATAAAATTCTTTAAGTAAATGTGATAAAAATAAATCCTGAATTATCCATGTACAAAATCTAGTATTCTTAACAACCGAAACATCGGATTTATTGAAAGGGGAGATTGTAAAATGTTATCTTATCTGCACCACTTGACTGAACAGGAAATATAAATATATTTATCACAAATTAACACATCAAAGTTTTAGCATTTTTTATAAAATAATTTAAACAAAAAAAACCTAGAATTTGCTAATGTCTTTTTGTGTGAGAAATTCCGTTGTTCCTTATAATCCTACATGGTTTTTATTATTGCATCAACTTAAGAAAAACTTTATTAAAGCTCTTTTTTTTATTTAGTAAAACACTTTTACATACATGTGTGTGAAATAATTAAATGATTTTCATTCCTAAACAAGATGTAAGATATAAAAATTATTTTCAATGAAAATGAGTGAGCTTTTAATTTTCCGTTCATAATAATTGAGAACAAAAGAAAAATATTAAAATTAGAAACATTTGCGAATATGAACACCCCTCTTATTTTTGTTCAAAACTAAAGATAAAAATTCTTCTGATATTTTATGTTTAGTAAGCGCTCGTTTTGAAGTCAACAACTATAGTACCGTTTTTACGACATGGTCCAAAAGATTCAAGAATAGGGGCGTGTCAAAAATAGCGGATTCCTTTTCTCAAGAATATGGGAGTGTTTCACAAATATTAGAAAACTATCCTTCAAATTATACTAAGAATTTCTTTTTCTTTTATTTTTGCTGCTTCGCTACTAAAGTTCACTTCTTATCTTGAATCAGTGCTTATCAAACTTTCAATACTTGCGACCCAATATTCAATCATAATTTTCATCGCACCCCCCTTCCATACAATAACAATGTATTAAATTCAATAATACTATACTTTGATACTAAATTTACAATGAAACTGTAACCTCAAGTGCGTATATAAACGACTCACTCAGCCTGTGCGTTGTTTGACCCGGACGTATATATACGTCTTTCCAAAGTACGATCTTCTCTGTGAACTACTATCCATTAAAATTATTCCGAAGGCATTTGGAATGCAATAAAATGATCTTGACAATGTTTGCGAAGGATTTACTTATTTCGAATGTAGAAACTTACTTAGTATGTAGAAACTTATTTTTTATATACTTAGAATGTAGAAACGAGCAAGCATTGATTTGTGCTCATTAACTCCTTTTCTACCCCAAACCCCAAACGCCCCCCACGTATTATCCAGTGACATTGGGGAATGAATCACGTGATTTTTAATCGGCATTTTAGAGACTAATCCAGTGTTTCTCAAACTGTGGGGCGCGCCCCCCTTTGGGGGCGTGACAACTCCTCAAGGGGGGCGCGAGCCTATTGAAAAGTCGAGAACAAAAGATTATCTAAAAAAAATTTAATTTACTGAAAGTAAACAAACAAAATACTTTCTGACATAATAAAAAATAAAATACACATTTACACTGTTATATTACACTTATAAATATATCAGTGCTACACAATGTATTTTGTAATTAATTAAACAATTCTAAGTTAAAAACCAGTTTATTAATTACCAGTGACCCCATGGGTTTGTCCTATATATAATTTGAAACAAAAATTAACACTTATCTTGATAATTTTTGGTGTGCGGTTTATAACTAAACCTTGACTGCCGATCATAAGTCTCGTGATTTGCTTCCCAATGCCAACCGTTTTCCACGTAGGCACGCATATGTGATGTAGTGGTGGAGGGGGAAGAATAAAAGAGCAAAAATAATCTGGAATAAGTAAATCCTTCGCATACATTGTCAAGGTCCTTTTATTGCATTCCAAAGTCTTGGAATAATTTTACGGATAGCAGAGTACAGAAAAAATCGTACTTCTGAAAGACGTATATATACGTCTGGAGAAATAAATGCTTTGGCTTAGACAGACGTTGATATACACGGGGAGGCTTAAGAGGTTAAAGTCGTATAGTAGTTTTAGCGTTAAAGTGCAGTATTATTGAATTCAGTACATTGTTATTGTATGAGGGGGGGCGATGAAAATAATGATTGAATATTGGGCCGCGTGTATTGCAACTTTGAGAAGCACTGGACTAATTATAAACCGTGTACAAATTATTAAGATACGTGTTAATGTTTGCATATAATTTTATATATGACAAGCCCATGGGGTCACTGGTAATTATTAACCTTGCTCTTAACTTATTATTGTTATAAATTAAACATAAAATTCATTGCGCTGTAATATATTTATAAGTGTATTTATATCAGGGTAAGAATGTAATTTATTTTTTATTATATATGCCAGAATTTTATTTTTTTACTTCCAGTAAATTATAATAATTTTTTAAAAATAATCTTTTGTTTTCGACTTTTCAATATGCTCGCGCCCCCCTCATAGGGTTATCATGCCCCCTAGGGGGCGCGCCCTACAGTTTGAGAAACACTGTCTTAAATTGAGAATCATCAGTTTTGAAATCATTTTTTTTTTTACCAATCATTTCATTGTAAAAGATCTATATTTCTAATTAAATACCTTCAGCGAGTACGAAATAAGAAGTATTATGACTTTTGTTTAGTGATTAATTATATAAAAATACTAGCCGTTTTTCGCTTCGCAAGTCAACTCTTGAAAACATTAATCTAAAATAAAATTCAAGTAATGATTAACAAATCTAATTTGCAAAATTTACCCCATTAATAAACACATAAAAACTAGTTATCTGATCACGTTTTAAAATCAATCATAGTATTAAAAAATAAGGAATACAAAATGTCTGTATTATTTTTATGTAGTTTGATTCAATTTTAATATTAAAATATACTCTGATGCTAAAAACATCTGAAGTAACTAATGTGTTAAGGTTTTTTAGTAAGCCCAAAAGATAAAAATTGTGACGGGGCTTTCATCGCGTTTTCTTTTAACAGTCCTCTTGGGTTTCTTTGGGTCGAAATGGCAATTATTTCCAACCAACTCGAGAAGAAGGACGTGTGTATGCAAATTAGGAATTTTATTTATAGTAGAATTTTAGCAATCACGATGTGGCTATGTCTATGCTTAGAAGTGATTGAATAAAAGGTAGAGGGAATACCAAGTCCAAGATTTAACCTACCGGTACCTATATAATCAAGCTAAAGGTGGATCCGTGACCGCAAGGATTAGAGTCGGATTGAAGCCACGTCCGTTAGCACAAACAAGGTAGCTGTGTGACGAATCTGTACAGCACTTTGTCACTAATACTCTTGGGCGTCTTTGGGGATTGTAAATTTACGTATATTTCCAACCAGCTCTAAAAGAAGAAAACGGGATATGCAAATGAATCAAAGTATTTAGGAGAGTGTTTTAAGTTAGCAGGAGAAGGCTATTGAGCCCAGAGATACATTGACGGAGTTCTAAGAAGATTCAAGTGATTGTGTGATTAGTTTCTGGCTGATTATCAGGCAGCGATCTACCTTTGGAAAGTTTGAGCCGACTTGAAAGGAGTGAAGTAGTAAAAGTCAGGTGATATTTAAATTTTAATTATCGGATCGTAAGAGTAAATATATAATAGAGTTAGTGGAAAGTTAATGATTGCTAGTAATTCAAATTGCGTATATATCTCGGTCCTCTTATTCCGGTAAACCCGTTCTATATTGAGTTTAATAGTTGATTAGTATCATATTTCGTGATTTAATTTAATAGTAAAGTTCAATCCCATTGACGTAGTCATATTGATTCATCTTTGTATTTAGAAGGTTGATAATTGATTCAAGTGAATAAATATAATTTGTTATTGTAAAAATGTCGTCTGGTAATTTTTTACCTTAATTCAATCTTGGTGTCCTGTGTGGAACCCAGGGGGGGGGTCCCACAGCTGTTTACTTAGGATATAGCGGTAAGCAGCTTTGATTAAACTATAAGTAAAGTGCGTGTATTAGTGAGATTAGAATTAATCTGTAAAGTTAGATATAGTGGTCAATTACGCGATTATTTGGTAATACGAGTTGTGTCTTCTCATTCCAGATCTGCTTACTTTGATTATTATTATTGTTGTGTATTGTAATTAAGTTAAGAACTTAATAAACAGATATTAAGATGAACGATTTGCGTGATTCTTCGTCCTTTCCCACAAAAATAGGTCGCATAGATAATGGAGAGCAGGGGCACCCACGGGCAGGTGCCTCACAAAATTACACATGTTTTATTGATTAAAAGGGGCTTAGCTACCCTCATATCAATGATACGGGCCCCCAAGCTACTGGGGCTCCAACATGTGTAACTACAGTACCACTAACATGGCTTTCTTTTCTAAAAAAGGGCACAAAAGGAGTTTCGATACGGGGCCCACTCAGAACTAGCTATGCCAATGTGGATTAACTATGGATATATATTCAATGACTGTTGGCAGAAAATTGTCTCATATTCAATGCATCGCTAAAAATTATACATTTCTTAAACCTAAAAATGAAAATTTAAATATCAGCAATCAAACAGTTTTATTAACAAACAACAAGTATGAAAGTTACAGTCATTTTAAAATTAATTCAACATTGAAATTTTATTAAATGGGTTCTTTTGGCAGCAGACTTCAAATTTATATGCAGTCACACTTCAGATGGAACGTTTAGTTTGTATTCTATTAATTACCACACAACATCATTCGAGAAATTTGAGATCCCGTTTCTTATATTAAGTCGCAGTTGCAGAATTTCACAAAGGGGATTCTTGGTAAAATCAGGTTTCGAACCCATGGCTAATCTTCTAGACTGCAGCCCATTAAAAAAGATAAAAGATGTGTATATATATACCTTAAACCAGTGCTCCGTAACCCCCGGTCTATGGATCAAATGGTGCCGGGCCGCCTAAAGAACATTAAACTATTGCATTTTATTTAAAGTGGCGCATTTCTCTCGGATTTGAGCAACTTTCCACAGAAATCCCTTTATATTCCAGGTTAAATCACTTTTATTCATTTTTGGGGTGTAACTATATTCTATTTTGAAGGCATACTTAAATATAACTAAATTAAAATTGTTAAATGAAAACAATCTAAAATATAAACAATCAACGTGTCCCACCTTCAGCGGACCGCGGCAAAATTATCAAACGTTGACCGGTCCGCAGCTATAAAAAGGTTGAGGAGCACTGCCTTAATCAAAGTCACCATCCAGACGAAGCACCGAAGCCACGCCTCCCGGATCCCATCGATCATCCAATCGCCGTCAGGCCACCTAGCGGAATGTAAAACTCCACTCTCACCACGCCCCTCATCGAAGACTTGTCCAGATATGGGATTGAGGACTGTTCTTACAGTCCAGAAGCCCAAAAAGGCAACGCCTATTCAACGCCTTAAACAAAGTAAAAATAGACGCGAAAACTAAACACTATGTAGAATTTTCCCTCAGATAGTAAATTCTTACTGTAATGCGGAAGCCTTTCACGAACTGAGTTTTTTAATGCATAAAAGAAAGTAGAAAATGGAAAGGATCGATTTTAAAACATTAAAAAAACTTAATTTTATTAAAAAAAGATTTCTTTGAATGGAAAACAAATTAACTGATTTGAACATTGTACTAAATTTTTTTTTATTTCATGTATGCATTTCACATTAAACTTACCAATAATTTTATTTCTTATAATTATTCTGCTTAACAAACAGTCAAAAATTTTATTGTTTTTAAAAAAAGCAATTATAAATTAAATAATAAATAGAATGTGTTTGATATGATGAATTTACTTAATTAATTTAATACTCAAATTAAGCCTGATTAAATTCATTAGTATTTCATGCTTTAGAAAATAATGTAGGCAAAAGGCAGATTCTTCCTCCGAAATGTTTACACAATATATGTAGAGAGATTCCTTACTTCTTTTTTGCTTTTAAATTAATATTAATGATACATAATTCATTCTTGCATTTCTTTTGGTATAAATACTCTCGTAGAAAAAAATTAAGTATATGAATTCTCTTTTTTCATATTTTATATAAAGACAACACTTTTAAATTAAACAATACTTCATTTCATAGAGAATGTGATGAAACTTCGGGCCATTTTCTAATTCCTAATCTTAACTCAATTACCAGATCAAATAGCAACATAAAACGTCAGAATAAGCTCAATTTACAATAAATAAATTAAATAAAAACAAAATTTCTCACTGTTAAAAATAATCAACTAAATTTAATTTTTTTAAATAAATATATTATAGAATGTATATTTATACAAATATTATACGTATATTAAATAATTATTATTTTATAGAAAATAAATATTGTAAAGTGAAAATAGAGGTTAATTGAATCTAAAGATAATTTTATTAAAATCGCTCAAGTAATACAAGGATTCTTTTTAAACTTTTGTTTTAAAGAGTCCAGCAACAAACAGATGATTTATTATATATACAGAGAAAATCGCTTAACACGAAACTGAAAGGACTGAAATATTTTTTTGTGTTTAAAGATATCGAAAAAAACCCCATATCAATTAAATTAAGTTTATTAGAGTTTATTTTATCTACATAGAATGTGTACATGCATGTATTTATTAAAAATCAATGAATCATAAACATTCAAAAGAACTAAATGAAATTTAAAACAAAACTTTAAAGTTTTTGAAAAAAAAAACATTTATTGAGTTTTTGGATAATTATCTGATATTTTTCTTTGCATTGTGCCTTTTTTAGCATCAATGGCGTCCATTTTGTTCATTTCACCATTGAAATGTGTGTCTAAATAACTGCGCGCACTTTTTATACTGTTTTTTTTATATCGGATGACGTGGGAACAGGAGCTGCATTATTCATTTCGTTTTCGTCGTTGAAATCTGCATCAATATTTTTTGTGCTTTGAAAAAACTCCAAAATGTCTTTGTCTGTAATAATTGGGGATGTACACACATTATCAATATCTACCGCAAAGAATTCCTCCAATAGTGCAATAGGACAGTCCAATCCGGCTGGTGTGTTCCGTATTTTGTTTATTCTAAAAGGGGAAATCCTTTCGTGTTAAGCGATTTTCGTTTCGTGTTAAGAGAAAAAATGCATGAAAATACATAGTACTTTGTTGGTATCGCTGTATTATTTTAAGAGTTTTCGCGTTAAACGTATTTCACTGTACGTATATGTAAATATACACATATCAAATAACCATTTGTATGCATATAGGTGCGAAACCAGAAAGAAAGGGCTCCCAAAAATGGGCACCGGCCGTGACAAAACAACCATGCTTCAATTAGCATTTTTTAGCAAGGACGTCTGAAGGCAAGGGTCAACTGGGCCCGGCCTCAAGGCCTACGCTGCAATAGGGGACTCGTCTCGCGTTGTCGACTCAACCTTAATAAAATCATTATTAGAAGAATAATTTCAATGGTCAAACGCTATTTCGGTTGAATTCTCCAAAAAACAGGGAATTTTGGACGATACGTCAACTGGCTACATGTGATGACCCTGTCCACGTACAGGACTAGGCCTACCACCATACACCATCATTACTCCTTTAGCCAAAAGGCTGCAGTCGATCGAGTCAGTTTGTGCGATTTGAAGTCCTGCATATTTATTTATTTTCGCTCGTTGTTTGTACGAGTATTTGACAACGTACGTTATGTGCACTGTCTACTTTTAAGGATTGAAGAAAGGAAGGTTCGTTCTGGGTACCTTCCGTTCCGAACGAACGCGAGTACTTTACCGATCACGCCAAGACGATAGTCTTCGCGTGATGTTGGTACTAGTTCATATAAAAATCACACCGCCACATACTCCCCTGCCAGTGTTTTGGCGAATAGGCGAACGAACCATACCATATTCGTGGGGAGCATGTAAGCAGTTGCGTCACTTGTGTGAGACGGCTTTGAGAAGTAACGGCTTCTTTATGTCAATGTTTGACGGTTTAATTGCCTCAATGTTTGATGGTTTGGTTGCTTTTGCGGTGGATAGATGGCGCCACGACTGTGGCGCGCGAAGGGTGCGGTTCATATCACGGCCAGGGTCACCAATGAAGGAAGAAAGGTTCGTTCAGGGTACCTTCCGTTCCGTACGCAAATACTTTATCGACCACGCCAAAACGATCGTCTTCGCGTAATGTTTGGTACCAGTTTATATAGATATCACACCACCACAGGATTATAGGTGGGGCCTACATTTGTGTAGGGGCCCAGGGCCTCAAGAAGTCTCAGAATGTTCGTGTTTTTTAGTATACTTAAATGTATTCTTTAATAAAAAATAATAAGAGGGAGAAGCCTGGAGCACCGACTACTAGATTTACAGTAAAGACATTTGGTATGCATGTTTCTTTCGTTGAATTGAAATCCGCTAAGAGCGGGTCTTACGTAAGTCAACTCTCAAAGGGGGACGGATCTTTTTGATACAAAAAACTCCATTTTTGAACTTTAAGATTTAGCCTTCAAATTTGAGCAGAGATTTGCTAAAAATAGGCTTTGCGGAAATCCACTTTGGGGAATGAGGAGCTTAAAGAATAATCCTACTTCAATTTTAGAAATTCAAGCCCTGTCCTTTTTAAATCAAAGAGTGAGAGTTATAAGAATGTTTTTAATGGAATTGAAGGCTTAATGCTAGGATTTATAGATATCAATAATTTATACACATATAAGCAGTATGTATTCACACACCATCATTAAATACCCATCGAAGCTGGCGGGTAACGGCTAGTTAATTTATAAGACAGAAATATACCGGTTAATCAAGAGGCTTTAGATTACTATTATATTTATATAATAGAAGTGATTTTCAAAATTTTATTTTTGAATTATCGATTTCTGCATGCACAACCTATTTATTAAAGACGATATTACCGTAAAAGAACTAAGCGACTGGAAACAAACTTCAAAAACACAGACATAAATATGGATTTTAATTTGGGTAGGCGATGGATCTCGCAACTATGAACTGTAATTCAGTAACAAGGATGATAACTAGTTAGAGTTTATTGCTTATTTTTCCTAACTGCACATAACACTGAAATTCCATTATAAAAAAAATGCTTACTTCAACATTTGATATGAAGGATCTTCAAAGAAATCAAAAGTCGAAACCGTGTATCGATAGAATGAGTGAAATTTATACTAACGCGTCACACTATAAAGCAATACGAGGGTTAATGGCAACGAGCCTCGCAATTTTGAACCCCGGTGTCAAGTGACGAGGACGACACCTGAGTTAGCACCTACCTCTCTGGGCTGCAGATTAGTAGGTGAGTCGTGGTTTAAATCCTGATATTACCTAAGGCGAAATTCTGCAAGAACTAATCATTACATGAAACGAGGTATTCTTTCAAAAAAATTCTTGGGTGGTGTAGTGTTCAAGTTAGAGAATACTATATATACACTGCTGACCATCGTAAATGCAACACCCTGAAGGAAGCATGCAAATAACATGAAATTTACAACATGCATTAGCGGAGGTGAGATATGCAAATGATTAGAATTTCAGCGCAGACACACATCACCCACGCCAGGGGCGCCACCTCAAAGAGCTATTTAAGACTTGGAAGTTTCGACGATTTCAAGTTCGGCAATTGTGTTTTTCTTGTGGTTTTTTCAAAAAACGATCAGTCATGTCTCGTAGAAAACAACGATCAGCTTTTGATCAAGTATCCGAGTTCGACAGAGGAAGGCCTGCCGATATACTATAGATTATCTTTCAGGGAAATCGGTAGTCGTGTTGGACGAAACCAAACAACTGTAATGCGGATATGTGACCGTTGGATGCAGGAGGGTACGACGGATTGACGTGGTCGATCGCATCCACCTCAGTGAACCACTTCACGTGAGGACAGGCAAATTGTGCACATGGCAGTGACGGATCGCTCAGTCACATCACGAACCGTAGCACAGCACATTGAGTCTGACACGACTCATTCAGTGTCTGCGCGTACCATTCCCCGTTTACAGCAGAGTGGTCTGTTCGCAAGACGTCCATTGTTTGGTCTACCCTTGACGCAGAACCATAGACGTCTCCACCACCAATGGAGCGATGAAAGAAGGATGTGGGTGGCAGAATAGAATGAAGCTGTCTTTACTTACGAGACACGCATCTGTCTGCAACACCACGATGGTCGGATTCGAGTCAGGAGACACCGTGGAGAGAAGATGCTGAACAGCTGTGTTATGCACCTCCACACTGCTCCTGCACCGGGTATTATGGTACGGGGTGGTATTGGATATCACTCTCGCACTCCTTTAGTACGCATTGCCGGTACTTTAGATAGCCACCGCTACATCTCCGAGGTGTTGGAGCCAGTTGTCCTTCCTTACCTTCAGGGCTTGGCCGCAGCCATATTTCAACAGGATAATGCGCAACCACACGTGACACGCATTGTCCAAAGGTTCTTTGTTAATCATCAGATTGAATTGCTTCTCTGGCCGGCTCGCTCTCCGGATCTTTCGCCGATAGAAAACATGTGGTCCATGGTTGCTCATTGATTGACCCAGATCATCCCCCCCCAGCTACCGCACAAGATCCACTTTGGCAACGTGTGGAAGCTGCTTGGTTTGTTGTACCCCAAGAACACATCCAAAGTCTCTTTAAATCAATGCCGAGGCGTGTGGCAGCGGTGATCTCCAACAATGGCGGCTACTCTGGCGGATTCTGGCAGGAACCACACTTCACAGAAGTTTATAAATTTAATCATTTGATGATTGGTCAACATGTTATCTACAAAATAAATTTTGTTGTGCTATCTCTTGTCTTTCTTGGTGTTGCATTTACGGTGACCAGCAGTGTATTTTATAAAAAGTAACTGAAATAAAATTTTTCTTTATTAACCCAAGTAGGAATTGACTTAATTTTTTTTCATATATTACTTGTTTTAACATGTAAAACGTAATATATTTAAGGTCTTCACTTAACGTATTGCGATCTCTAAAAGTGGTCTTCACATTCGATTTTTACTAGCTCTATCTCAATAAGGTTATCTTTTTACACAATTTTTAATACATCTTTTTCATTATGTTTCAGAAAATTGTTAACAATGTAGATATATCAAAAAAAAATAATTAAAGAAATTAATTATCATGCTTTCTGAAAAAAATATCCGGCCTTTGAAGGTAAAGAACTTCTTTACTATATACATCAACTGTATATAGTGCAGCACTTATCAAATTGTGGGGGGCGCAAGCATATTGAAAAGTCGAAAGCAAGATTATTTAAAAAAAATATTAATTTACTGAAAGTAAGCAAACAAAATATATTCAGACATAATAAAAAATAAAATACACATTTACACAGATGTATTACACTTATAAATGTATCGGTGTTACACAATGTATTTTATAATTAATATAACAATACTAATTTAAGAACAAGTTTAATAATTACCAGTGACCTCATGGGATCGTCATAACTAAAATTATGTACAAAAGTTAACACTGATCTCTATAATTTTTATGGCTTATATATAATCCCTTAACTGGCGATTAAAAGTGACGTCATTCATTTTCTACGTAAGAGTGCATATGGGGTGTATTGGGGGAAATAAAGAAGAGCAAATAATCTGAAATAAGTAAATCCTTCGCAAACATTGTCAAGGCCCTTTTACTGCATTCCAAAGCCTTCGGAATAATTATATGGATAGCAGTGCAGAGAAAAGATCGTACTTCGGAAAGACGTATATATACGTCCGGGTAAATTAACATTTTGACTGAGCGAGACGTTTTTATACGACGGTGGAACTTAAGAGGCTAAGGTCGTATTTTTGTAGTTTTAGCATCGAAGTATAGTATTATTGGATTCAATACATTGTTATATATATATATATATATATATATATATATATATATATATATATATACACTGCTGCACAATTGCTAAGAACGGATAACACTATCATCCATAGCAACCACAAAATGAAAGGAAGCAAAATGTGGAAAATTAGAATAAGTGCGGGATATTAGTAAGAAGAAGTATGAGTATGCAAATTTTTTCCCACATCTGTTCATCACGTGATAGCGTTCGTAAGAGCTTTAAAGGTTTTGACGCGTGTGGACAGTTGTTTGTTCAAGTCAAAGTTTTACAGGAAAGATTTAATAGACGAACTTAAAATTTTTGGCATGTCTTCCCGACATCACATAGATGATTTTATGCGTGGCCGAATTATTGGAAAGATCGAAGAGAAGGGCGAAAAATAACAGATGTTGCCAGGGAGTTCGACATCGCTCACAGCGTTGTTTCACGGCTGTGGAAGTCATTTAAAACTACTGGAATGTGTAGTAGACGGCACGGGGGGGAGGTCGTGTTAGAAGTACGACGCCTGCAGAAGACAGATATATCGTCCTATCAGCAAAAAGAAACAGGCGCACCACAGCTCAGCAGGTGGCAAATCAGTTTCTTGCTGCCTCAGGAAAGCAGATCTCCCAAAAAACTGTTGCCAGACGTTTGAGGGGAGGAGGACTATACGCACGCAGACCTGTTGTGTGTGTCCCATTGACCAGAGAGCACCGTACTGCCCGTTTGCAATGGTGTCGTGAGCATCACAATTGGACTTAACAGAACTGGGCATGCGTACTATTCTCAGATGAGAGTAGGTTCAGTCTGTCATCGGATTGTAGACGCCAACTGATCTGGCGCGAGAGTGGTACTGCTTATCGTCCAGAAAATATCCAGGAAAAGGACCGATATGCGACATGCAGTATCATGGTGTGGGCCGGCATCATGATCAATGGCCGCACGCGCTTACATGTGGTTGCGAATGGGAGTATGACGGGCCAACGATACATTGATGAAGTTCTACTTCCTCATGTTCGTCTTTTCCGTGGTGCTGTCGGTGATAAATTTGATTTTATGGACGACAACGCAACATGTCATCGAACACTCGCTGTTCAGGATTGTCTAGACAGCGAGGGTATTCAACGTCTCGTATGGCCAGCGCGTTCTCCAGATCTAAACCCCATTCAAAATGTGTGGGATGCTTTGGGGAGGCAAGTTGCTGGTCGAAACTATCCTCCGACAAACAAGAACACCCTCATCCGTGCACTCACAGAGGAATGGGATAAATTGCCTCAACAGCTGCTGGATAATGTTGTGCAAAGTATGGTACGACGTGTGGAATGTTGCATCACACTCCACGGTGGACATATTCCGTACTGATACCTTTCTTTTAGGTGCCTGCTGATTTTTAGATACATTGTTCCATTTCTCCGTACGCAGATCAAATGAGCATTTTTTTTTCTTTCAGATGTTTCACAGCTTTTGTACTTTCCAGAACAATAAATATTCTTTATTCTAATGTCTGAATATTGTGGCAACTATATTTTATCCTACTAGGCCTCATGTCTCGCTTAATGTTATGCTACATAGCAATTTGTGATCCGTCCTTAGCAATTGTCCAGCAGTGTATATATACACTGGTGTGCAAAAATTAAGGACGAAGTCGAAAAATTAGCATATCAGCTGAACGAAGAGGCAGAGCGGACAGAAAGACCAATCAGGAGATTAAGTAAGGTGATGTACGGTAGCACATGCGCAGATATGCAGGTAGACGTAATGGGGGAGTGTCTGAGTAGTATAAAGCATATTGTCGGTGTAAGATCAGTATTACTGGCAAAGAGATTGCACGCCGTATAGCAGTTAAAATCACACCGAGTTGCTGCCTCAGCGAGAAATGGCGAATAATCAGTCTGTTAGACGACATCTGGATGCTTTTACCCGAGGTCGAATCATTGGGAATTTGGAGGAAGGCCGCAGTGTGACAAGTGTGGCTGCAGAGTTCGGAATTGCTCACAGCATCGTTTCACGACTTTGGAGATAATTTCAAACTACAGGAACAGCTATCCGGGGGTTCAGTAGTGGTCGTCCACGAGGAACCACACCCGCAGATGACCGATACATTGTCTTACAGGCAAGAAGAAACAGGCGGCAGACAGCGGGAGAAATCGCTAAACACACGACACAGGCGACTGGACGACCGATATCGCGTTTTACCGTGGCCACAAGACTGCACGGTGGTGGTCTGTTTGCACGACGCCCTGTACGGTGTGTACCTTTAACGCCTGCCGATCGGAGAAGGCGTTCTCTGCGGGGCCGGGAACACCGGAATTGGCGAGACAATGAATGGGGACGAGTACTCTTTACAGATGAGAGCAGATTCAGTTTGAGTAGCGATTCTCATCGCATGCTCATCTGGAGAGAGCGGGGAAGCCGCAATCATCCCTTGAACATCATTGAAAGGGACAGGTATGGAGGTCGCGGTGTTCTCGTTTGGGGAGGCATCATGCTTGGTAGTCGTACAGACCTTCACATCTTCGACGCAGGTTCAGTCAACGGGACCTGTTATTGTAACGAGATTCTTCTTCCATATGTGCGTCTTTTAGAGGCGCTATGGGTCTGCAGTTTCTTTTCATGGACGACAATGCACCATGTCATCGCACAGTAGCTGCCGAACAGCTCTTAGAGAGTGAGGATATTGAACGTATGGATTGGCCGGCACGATCTCCGGATCTCAATCCCATCGAGCATGTATGGGATTTTCTAGGCAGACGCTTGGCAGCTCGTACCTTACCACCAGTAACGATTCGGGAGCTTCGATTGGCGCTGCAAGACGAATGGGCAGCAATGCCTCAACAACTCATTGACACCCTCATTCTCAGCATGGGCAGACGCTGTGAAACCTGCCTAGCAGTCAGGGGAGATCATATCCCCTACTAAAGACCGGATGTTTCTTGCTGGACACCCATCACAGGGATGTTTCGACCTTCAGTCGCATTGCGCTCCATGCTACTTTTTCAATCAAGCTTCTTTTTATCCCTTTGATTTCTCTTTTAGTTAGTGTTGCTTACATTACACATGTCCTTACGTATTGGGGATCTTACGGTATTAAATATGTTGATTTGGAAAGCTTTTGTACAAAGTTATATTGAAAAAACCGACTCGACCTTAATTTTTGCACACCAGTGTATGTATATATATATATATATATTGTATGGAGGGGGCGCGATGAAAATTATGATTGAATATTGGGTCGTGAATATTGAAACTTTGAGAAGCACTGACATAGTGCCAAGAATATAGTGTTCGAACGAAAGGGACAATAAAACATGGGGGTAGATAGATCATCCAAATGGTACTTACAACGCCTGATACATTTATATCATTGATCCAACTTATATTCGAGGCTTTAGTGACTATAATATCCATTGATAGGTGATACAGAGAACGGATATAGAGGTCAAAGAGACATTTGCGCCGATTGCCCCTAACCGTTGTACGTTGCATACCCATAGACATGTTTGCTGTGGTACTGGAAGCACATTCGATCTGTAATCTCACTGAAAGGAGTAGAATTGCTTAGAGATGAGTCATAGTTCGAACTGAACCCTGATGGCCAGTGAAAATGTGTCTGACAGCGGAGGGATATTTACCGGACTGTCTTCACAGAGCCAACAACAAAGAATTATGGTAAAGAATACCGTTTCTTTCTACAGCTGAATCTTCTGGTTGTATTGCGTGACATTCTTACAGCAAGTCTATAAGATTCCACATTCGCCAAGATTCTATAATCCGCTGTAGCATTATTCCTTTCATGGACTTCTGGGCTACATTTGCTTCCCATACTACACCTTTCTATTGTTTCTCCTTATGCTTCTCCAAATGACCGGCACGATTACCTGAACTATCTCCAAAAAAAGCACACTTGGCCTCTGATGAGCATGCATCTCCCGCCGTTCCTGAATGGTGCAAAATTAGAATGTGTATGGCACGAAATCCTATAGAAGAGCATTCACTATCTCTTTGAGTCGATACTTATCCAGGTAACAGCTTGAGTCAAGGATAAATGTCAGCAACATATTATTGGCTTATTTTTCTCCTATAGCTATATTTTCCGAATTCTTCCAATTTTTATAATAATGTCAATGTTTTGTTTCCAATACATGTACATCAGATGCATCGTTCTTTACGTCAATGTGTGTTTGTGTAGGATGTTTGTTGATTTAAAATAAGCACCAAACGAAATTCTGCCTTATGTAAACATTATTTATCCATTCTCGGAAAAAGTATTTATTCTGTTGAAAAAAATAATACTCACAAAATATTAATAAATGATTTTAACAGAAGAAAGAATACAACAGAAGGGAAATACAACTAATACAACAAATGCAATCCTCATAGTAACAAATTACAAATGACGCATTAAAAATAATACACTTTAGTAAAAAGAAATACATTGTAAAAAGGATTCCACGCTTCAAAGCTCATTCTAAGTACTGAATTTTGACATGTAAATAAAAAGATGCAGATAAATTTTCAGGTTAATAAAATATAGTAGTAGTTATATGTTAGATTATGCATATATACAAATAATAATTGTCAAAGAAAGTAGAGGAATACTCCACAACATAAAAAGCAAAGTAAGAACTCACAAAAGGGAATTTTTAAAAATACAGTATTCCATCTCAGTGGAAATATGACTTTTTTGATGGATTCCTCGAAACTCTGGTCGGAGTTCTTTATAAGAAAATTTTGCTTGCTTCCTCCACTTTTTTTTTTTGCGGAATCCATGATCTCTACCCAACTTGAAAATGTAACGAAATGAAAAAAGAATAAAAAAATATTCCCTTTCAGGTCCGGAAAAAGACGTAACCTTTTGTTTCAGCACGTTTCAACTCAATTTTTATTCATCAGAAATGTCACTTCTTTTCCATATAAAAAAGAGAGAGGTTTATATCAATATCATATTTTGTAAAATTTTGGTTAAAAAAATTTGGTTTCAGTATTCTGTAATATAAAATTTTTTCATATGTACGGTAAGAAGAAATTTCTAGAAAAATAATAATATCAAGAATTTATTCTGCGTCGTAATCAGGGCACGAATTTCAATCGTAATGGTATTCCATTTCTTAAGTGATACGTCAAATGCATTGAAAACCATATATAAATTTCCATAGATCATAGACATAGACATTCTACATTCGCATGATAGGAATACTAAATATTTGTGAGGGCATTTTATTGCTATCTACCATTTGTGTATTCACTTTTATAATATTTTTTTCTGAGATATGAAAACATATCATCATGAACCATTCAAAATTGTATCAAATAGATACAAATTTTTACCATATATCATTATTTAAATACGAGTATTACTCCAAATGTGTTTCTAAATTGTACTTAAATTCAGTGACATGTAGTGAAAATCGCTTAACACAAAACTGAAGGGACTGTAATACTTTTTCGTGTTAAAGGATATTGCAAAAATACATATCAATAAAATTAAGTTTATTAGAGTTTATTTTATTTACATAGATATGTATACAGTCGAACCTTTGTATAACGAACCTCTATATTGCGAATTTTTCTAAACAGCGAACTTTTTCCTGGAACCTTGAGCATTTCGCGATTTTCTTCGTAAAATAACCTCTCTATAGCGAAGTGCATTTTCTATCTAACCAACTTTTGCTTTTGTGATTCAATTTGTTCCCCTGTTTTTAAAGTATTTCTGAACAGTTCACTTTTAATTTATTTTATGGTGGTCATAAATCTTGACCTGGTTTTATTAGATCCTAACTCGCCAAGAGCAATAGAGTTCTGGACGCTTCATCCAAAAAGTACAACTTTTAACCCCCACTGTCCAGGTCACTAGAAACATCTTCAATGTCCCCTTTTACCCTCAGTGAAGTTGTCCCGTGTCTTCCTGTTCTAATTATAAAATAATGTGTGTTTAACATTACTTGTATGCTTTAGATTTTATAAAAAATGTCCTTAAAATTCATTAATTTTAGCATAAAATTATTTTCTTAATATTGAAAATACAGTGAAAATACATGGACATTCTTTTTCTTGTTTTCCTTGTAGTTTTTCTTTCTTTCTTTTTTGATAGGTAAGATATTTAAAAGAAACATGTATTAATTTTTAAAAAGGAGTGAGTAATTATTTTTTTTAATATATAGTGTTTATGAATTTAAAATATTTGTTTTATCAGGTTTATAAAGTATATTAAAAGATGAGCCTCTATACAACGAATTTTCCGTATAACGAACTTTTTCCCGTGATTTAGTGACTTCGTTATCCAGAAGTCGACCGTATATACGTGTATTTAATAAAAATCAATGAAATAATGGCATTCACAAGAACTTAAATAAATTTAATACTAAATTTTTAATTTTTTTAAAACAAAACATTTACTAAGTTTTTGGAAAATAATCTAAAATTTTTCTTTGTATTGACTTTTTTAGCATCAACTGTCAGCAAAATTATTCGATGTCGTCCATTTTGTTATACATTTTACCATTGGAATGTGTGTCTAAATAACTGCCCTTACTTTTCATAATATTCATTACTTCGGATGATGTGGGAACAAGCATGGCATTATTCATTTTATCTTTATCGTTGGCATCTGTATCAATGATATTTTTTGAGCCATGCACGAACTCCAAGATGTCTTTTTCTGCTATAATTGGGGCTGTACACAAATTATCATCATCTACTGCAACGATTTCTTCCAATGGTACAGTAGGATGGTTCAATCCTGCTGCCGTTTTCTGTGTTTTGTTCATTCTCAGAAGGGACAATCTTTTCGTGATAAGAGGGAAAAAAATGTATGAAAATACATAGCAGTTTGTCGGAACCGCTGTATTATTTAGTGTTAAACGATATTTCGTCTTAAGCGTTTTCACATTGAACGTAATTCAATGCAGATAGACAATCTTACTGACATCCTAATTATTTTACATTTACTTAATTATCTCAGAAGAGACAATCCTTTCGTGATAAAAGAAAAAAAAATTATGAAAATACATAGCAGCTTGTCATAACCGCTGTATTATTTGATCTAACCGATATTTCGTCTTAAGCGTTTTCACATTAAACGTAATCCAATGGAGAGAGACAATCTTATTGACATCCTAACTGTTTTACATTCACTTAATTAAAATATTGAATATTTATGAGATCATATTTTTCTACCATTTTATCTTTTAATAATTTCATATATCTGCCAAAAAAAAGCTATAAGGGATATTTTTATATTAAGTCATCCCCCATTATTTTTTTGTTTATTGTTGAACCCAGCTATAACTAATAAGAAAAATAACGCTTTGATGGAGATTTTTAAAGTTAAAAATAGAACACAAGATTTTTTGTTTGGTAGAAATTTCACACATAATAATATTAAAAAACTGAGTTTTGCAAAAATAGCTTGATTTGATTTACTTTTTACGTATTTTTTTCAGTTTTAGTAAGCTAAAATTTATAAGAAAAGTTTTAAAAATCATACGCAGTGTTTTTAGTAGTAGACCTTGCATTTTCTAGCATTCTGGAAGAAGAGATTTTTGTAATTAGGACATATGTCAGTATTTAAAAACTTTGAACTTTTATCTGAAAATGTCTAAGTAAAAATACATTGATAAATAAACATTTATGAAACAAAATTACCTGAATTGAATACTTTTCTAATGTAAATTTTGTTTGAAGAAACGCTAATATAATTTAAATAAAGGAATATAATTTATAATAGTTTTTAAAAAGTATTTTTAAGCATATTTAAAAGTATTTTCTGTTTCCTTTCAATTTTAAAGCATTTTATTGTTTATTTAAAAAAATTTAAAGCCACATCTGCATTATATTTATAAAATTGCATCACATTTATTAAATTAAATTTAGATATCTAAGACTTAGAATTTAAATAAAGAATCAAATATATTTTTCATTTTAAATATTCTATGTTTGACCATAAATTTTACTTGTTAAAGAAAGGTATTATCCAGATAATGACATAAAACTAAAGGAATACTTTATCCAGACATCTTTCATTGAATTAAAAGATTTTTCAGATTAATTAATTACACATGTAGAAAAAAATATATTCAATCAACTAGGTAAGTTTCGAAGTTCTCTTAACTTGAAGTTTTGTCTATTAGTTAATTACTATAATAATTTAATTAAAAATTAAATTTTCTTCAAACTAACATCTAAAAGACGTTATAAAAATGCATTGAAAAATTATTATTTATTTGAGAATCCAACAAGGGGAATCAGATTAGTTAAGTATAACGCTGCCAAAATTATCATTCTGATTGAGTCGTCATAGTAATTATATTCAATAAAATAGCAAGAATTATTTTTTGACACTTTTAATTTAAAATGATGTAAAATGTATTAAGTTCTTGCGATACAAAAACTTTCTTCAAATTATTTTTCTGCTTAATTATTGAATTTAGCTAAGCAACCATTTGAAAAGTGGTCAGCTACAAATTATTGGTAGCTAAAACAGTGTCCCCTTAGTGGCTGAAGTAAATCATAAATGAAAACGTTTATTTTATTTTTATTTATTGTAATAGAATTATTATTGAAAACATATTCAGTGACTAGAATTTGTGTTGTTTATCTGTATTTTTCTGTCGTTACGTACGAATTTTGTATAAATTAGCGTAAATAATTTGTAATTGGATGTTTGTGGGTAATGCATTTATATTACTCTAAATTATATTTAATTTACGTTAAAATTGTAACATTCACAAACAACGCTATCTCTTACATAATAATGGCGATTGTGAACTGCAAAATCTTGGCGGTAGAACCAAGTTGGCATCATATTTGGCGACCAAGTTGGTGATATGGCGACTATTTTGGTGACTTGGCGACTATTTTGGCGACTTGGTGACTATTTTGGTGACTTGGCGATCATGCTGGCGGATATTTTTGGCAAGTTTTGGACCCTCTGGATTCTTCTGGAAATTAGTGGATAAACACATTAATTTCACGATCTGTGACGCAAGCAGATTTTTCTCGAAAGATCCATTAGAGCTATAAACAGGGAGACGCTTACCGAACTGAGTCAGTCAGGTTTTGACAAGCGATTAATCCGTAGGGTTTTGACCAGTGATTGATTGAATATTAACGTCGCACTGTTCAGCTACACGAGGGCTTTTGGCGACGGACCACGTAATTTTGAACCATGGTCAAGTGACGCTTGACCAGTGATTAGTTAGTCTTGTTTCGGCAAGCGATTAGTAAGCTTGCCTCGATCGTGATTACCGATTAGCTCGGACGGGCGATGCTTGTGAATAATCTTATACATACGTGTACTTTAAACACTGAGAATTGTGTTTGAATGCTGTTGAAGGTGTGAAAACCTTTTGTGAGATTTATTCTGTGAATATTTCTGCTGAATCCTGTGTATTTCAAGCATTGGATTTTCGACAATACATTCTCGTCGCTCTTAAAGAGCTATCTTCTTCTTTGCGGCTAATTTGCATAAAATCTTCGTATAATATCAACGTAATAATATTATGCAAAGAGTACAATTAAATAATTAAGATAAATGAAGTCTAAACACAAAAATTAAAGTTTAGTTATTTTAATTTGAATAGTTTACTGTTTGTAATTGAATTGTGTGGTTTTAATAAGAAAATATTTAATTAGTGATTTTAACATAAAGGAATCTTATACTATTTTTATTATAATTAACACTTGCTGAATTTGAAAAAGCTTAAACTTCTTGCTGATAAGCGTAGATATAGAAGAGTTATTCAATTAATTCTATTTTTTTTTCAAGTTCCTTTACTAGAGGATTCCTGTTAATTCCTGAATTAAACTTAAATTTCCTTACTAACATTAGATAAATTTATATATTTTAATTTCTATGAGAATTATTGCATACTTTAAAATAGTTTAAGCTGTTGAAATACGACGAAATAAAACTAATTCTACCGAATTGACTGTCAATTAGGAGAGTTAAAAAACATGACATAAAATCTATAGATAAAGTGACTGGTTCTTATATTAATTTGAATATTAATATTAATTTATATTAATATATAAATTTTTCTCTTCATATTAATTTTATCATAAGTCTATATTCTTTATAGAAGATAGACTTATGAGAAATCAAATTTTACTTAAAAGAATTTATTCTTTATGGTTTTCAGCCTGCACCTTGGTTTCAGTTTTCTAAATACATTTATATAGTCTGAATTTATTCATTTTCTCATTTTAAAAATAGAATCGATTTTGATTATTGTATTAGTTTCAACTTTCTTAAATTTTGTTAATAAGTCTTCATGTGCGACAGTAAATTTTTAATACATATGGTACCCATTTTTAATTTTACCATGAAAATCTCTTACTGAAACCACAATAACACTGAATGATGTTTAAAAACTGGGAATGTATATTTAAATTTTCTTAGCTAATGTGAGTGAATGAATTTTTTTATAAAGTATTTAAATGATAACTTGACAAAAAAAATTCTATTCACCAATAATACCTTAACATTCTTCGAGGAAAGGAAATAGCTCTCCCATTATCAGAAAAAAAAATTGCACATTTTGGTAGTTATATCTCCCAGAACTTCCTCAAGAACTAATTACTTAGACATGCTTTTATTGTTCAAAAATATAAAAAGTAAAAAAATATTAATTCTTGAAAAATGTACACAACATCCAAAAGCTGCAGTACTGTTTTGGTGTTAGATTGATTAGAAAAATTGAGCCTGGCAATTTTTTCCCCCAGTCGCATTTTTTTTCACCTCTCTTTTATATTTTTTCCAAAGGCTGTTGTGTTCATAGCAAACAATTGCTCTTCAATAATTTCCTTAATGCAGCAGTTTGGAGAGGCATTTTTCATATATTTATCTCAGCTTCACTTAGCGCTTGTTATCCTCTGATGAATTGTGATCAATCTAAAGACACAACACGAGGAGACAAAAAAAACTCTCTTAAGGGAAGGAAAAAAACACTTTTGCAAAAATAGAAGGGTAAGACGGGGGAAAAAACAACAGAAAACAGAGTCGAGAGAAGGAAACTTAGAAAGAAAGGAAAAAGAAGAGAAAAAACATGGATGGAGTATAAAAAGATAATAAGAATTGTTCCTGAATGTCGGGAGATCCGAAGTTTTCGAGAGGGGGAGAGTATAAATTAAGAACGATGCGCGATCGTTATTGATAATATTTACTGACATTATGCAGCATGCTTGTTTTTAGGCGTTTGGGACTCTACCAAAATTGCTGTAAATGAAAGAATGTCAGGAAAAAATCCACAAAACTCTTCTATCTGTCGTTAGTTATTTTTTGGAATGCTAGACATAGCACAGATAAAAAAACTTATTGATTTGATTTGATATTAGCTATTTGATATAGTTAAAAAAACGTCTACGCTAGAGAGAAATTGATAGCTTTCTCTGCACTGAACATTGTAATCAATTCTTTGGAATTAAATAAAAAGATTTTTCGGAATCGGATGAGATATGCATAAGTAATAAAAAATAACTTTATGTGTCATTAGTAAACACGTTGATGTTTCATTAGTAGTAAATAAAAACTTGATGTGTATAATAGATACGTAAAATCTGTATAAAGGTAATTTCTTTGGATCTCGAAAAGATTTTTAAAAGCATGAATTACAATTCTGTGAAATTTTGGGGGATAATTATTAGTGATAATTTCTAAATTTGCATTCAATGTCTTTCTTAAGGAAAAATAAATGAATTTAAAATCAACCATCTGATTAAGTTTATAAAATATATATGCTGTCAATTTATTCAAAATAATTTATACAGCTAATTTGACCAACAAAATAAGAAGGGCGATAGTAGGCTTCATGGGGATGACAAATTATCCCATAGAACATGGTTTTTAAACCTCATTCAGTCGTTTGAAAATCGCGATAATAATTTCCGTCGAGAGGACGATGGGCCAGACGAGGGGAGTTCAACGCAAATACGGGGATTTAGAGTGACGTGGTTGGGTAGAAGAATTCAGCTTGTATGTTGCATGAAGTGTGGTGCCACTGCGCTTAAGAATGTGTGGTTCCTGCATGATGGACATAGCACATTTTCGATTTCAAACCTCTTATTGCCCCTTTTCAATGGTCAATCGATATCACACCGTTTTAACTGTTCTTGCACATTTCTCAAACTAAACGGGTTTTACTGACCCCATGTTTGATGATTTTTCATCCATATGATGCCTACTATCTAAAGGTAATTTTTTTTTATTGAAAACAATTTTTAATGATCCCCGTGCAAACAAAGTATCAATCCATGCATTGGAAGTATTAAACACACATTCAAGGGAAATAAACAAGAAAAAAAGAAGTTAAGAAGGATTACAAACAGTTGCATCAAATTTACAGAAATTATTGAAAGTACCTTCTGGTGGAAAGAAAGGTGAAAATTCAATCCAATTAATGTTAAGTCTCTTGAACGCGAGTCTTATAAGAAAAAAACGACTCTGACATACTTGGAACACAAAATCACATGTTCACATTTTCCTCGCCACTCAATATTACAGTCACAGAAAGATGAAGGGCTAAATTAAATTTGTTCAGGTAGCTTTTGAAATTACCGTGACCAGTGAGAAATTGGGTTAATTTGTAGTTAAAAAAATGATGACATTGATAGTCTCTTATTAATGGTGGAAAAAATTTCTTTGTTATGAGTCCCCTTATTAGAAATGAGATATTCTTGTTTCCAAGACAATCATTCTTTCATTCGTGATCTTCTTGTAAAACGATTTAGGAATATTAACGTCAATGTCAATTTTAAAATAAGAATGCAGCTTTTGCAAGCCAATCGTCTCGCTCATTTCCAAGAACGCCCGTGTGTCCGCGAACAAATGCAAAATCTGTTGAGATGTTTTTATCTCTTAGGCTTTTAAGTTGCTTCTGTAAAAAATCTCGACGATTATATTGTTAGATGAATTTCTAAAATTCAATACATTTAAGAAAATCCAAGGAGGAAAAAGTCAGTACAGATGAGGTATTATGAGATGACACTATTTTGCTCAGTGATCCATTTAACGGCGAAATTTAAACATAAAAGTTCAGCAAAAAAAACTGTGCATTCATGGGGATGACTAAATTGAAAGTTCTCGGATTCAACACCATCCTGAACACAACAAATGCGAAACCAATCTTCCATCAATTTTACGATGCCATCAGTATAGCAAATAACAGGGAAGTGTGTGCTCTTGTCACTAAATTGAACAGTATTGATGGCATGGTGCTTCTGCGCATAAGGATGAGGGATCAAAAATGATGGAGATAGAATTTTTCATAATTAGAGATGGAAGAAGCAGAGAGATTTTCACTTCAATCAATATTATGGAGAATAGTAACTGTTTTTGCAGGGAAGCCAGAAAACATAAACGGGGTCGTAACTTATTGTGCGATAATGATTTTGACCCATATGATGCCTACTATTGTAACTTCTGAATTTGTCGATCGAATTCGGCAACACCCTGTAGAGATATATATACAATTTCTAATTGTTTACTATATATATATAATAATTCCCTCTAGCATCTTTTTATTATTAACTCTTTTTAATAATTTTTAAAAAAAAGCTTTAAGTCCTCACAGGACTCTTAAATTGCAAATTTTTCAATTTTTTGAATAAAATATATGTTAAAGCCTCAATATATCTGGATATTTTGGTACCAAAATTGTGTTGATACTGTGCAAACTTCCGAAGTTATTGAGAAATAAGTAGTGAAATTTAAATGAAAACCATATCTCTGTCTTATCTTTAACTTCATGTTTCGCAAAACAAACAATTTTAGCTTCAGCGCAGGATTTCTCAGAAACTATTTATGATATCAATTTGAAATTTTATACACATGTTCAAAATAAGGCTCTTTATAACTTATACATCAATTTAAAAAAAAATTTAATTTTTTTATTTGAATTTTAATTTATTTTTTTCTTAAAACTTTAAAATTTTCGTTATAATCGTATTTAAAAAATATTTCTTTCCTCCAAATTTCTTAAAAGTTTGTATAACTTCAAAAATGAATATTTTTATACCAAGGAAAATTAATTTTTTAAATTTTGATCTATTTTGTACTTCAGAATCCTGCACAATGTAAAATACTGATTTCCATATTTTTAAAAAAATTGTCCAATTTTTATTTCTTTATAACTTTTTAATTTTTCTCAAATTCTCTAAAAATTTGAAAAATATTGTAAATATATATGGTTATTATGTGGTAAAAATTTTAAATTATTGTTTTGTTTTATTGCTAAGTTACATCGGTTTGAAGAAGGAGGGTTTTTTCGTGTGCCTGGAGAGCTGTTAAGAGTCCTGTGAGTCCTTAATTTTTTGGTCCAAAACTAACACTTTAATCGTAATCGTAATCAACTAGTATCCAAAATCTCTGTCCCACCCATTTTAACCAATCAGAGCTCTTATTACAAAGCAGTCACGCCATTGTCACTGCCGGTATATAAAGTGAAAACCTTTTGTGGTCGTGCTCTTTGTCTGTTTGCTTTCACCGTGTAATCGTCGCCGTTTTCGTCTCCAGCTCGCCGTCTTGAATGTGTGTAAATAGCTGCAGTTTTATGTTTTTGTGTGTTCGTATGCTTTCAGTATTGTCGTAACGCCTTTGATGTTTGATGCCAAAATAAAAAAAATGAACGTCCACTCTAAAGATGTTTTCTGTGAAGCCCTGTGCAAATAAACGAATACACCAACACCGGCCAACATTATTACATATATGTATACCTTTAAACTATAGCTTTTAAACTATATACATTTTATAATAATATAACTATATGAAGGATAAGTATAACTGTTTTTATTCAAAGATATAAAAATTCTGTTAAATATGTTACACCGTATGCATTATCAAAAAAAATTTAACTTATATTCACCAATCATGTACAAACATCATCACTTAAATTAATTCTTCACTGGCATGACAGTCTCGGATGCCCTTTCTCAGAATTCTATTCCAAGTTATCCTATTCTTTGCTATGGTTTTCCAGTTTCTTACATTGATAGTTTTCGAGTCTTTTTCGAATCAATCTACCTACGTTTTAATCTCCTTTTTCGAGTTCAAGATGGTTTATCCAAGCTATTTTTGGTGGCACAGTTGTCATTTAACCTTATTAAGTGCCCTACTCTGTATTCCTCTGCATATTAGTATAAACTTAATACTATCTAGCTATTTAAATAGTTTGGAAATTTCCGAATTGGTTTTTCTCCTATAATTATCACATTTGACTCCACCAAAAAATCTTTTAAATTTTTTTTTCAAAAATAGCTAGAGTTCCTTTATTTTTTTCAGTTCATTTCCATGCTTCAGTAATGTGTGTAAAGCCAGGCCGAATCAAAGTTTTGTAAAGAAGTAGTTTGGGTTTGCTGCTGATAAAATTAGATTTTAAATATTTTTGTAGTCCCCAAAAGAAACCTCTGTTAGCAGATATGTCTCTGTTATGAACCTTTTATGTTATGCAGTTTGTAAACTAATTACATTTATGAAATATTTTGGTACAGACAAACCCTTAAAGAATGAAAAAATAATAATAAATTGATGTGTTCATTTAAAAATCGCATTTATACTTTGAATTATAGAAATAAAAAGTAATATAACTATTTATTATGTAGCATTTTCTCTTCATTTTTGCTAAATTTAGCATTCCATTCCATTATGGATCGTTGGGATCATGTTTTTATAATTAAGAGCAGTGGACATGAGTTGGTATCCACTTATGGAGAATCGGGTATGGAAGGATTAGGAAGAAGACGAGACGAGAGGATTGAAGGACGTACAGGAAGCACTGGTGAATCCTATAGTGACTTGTTCTACGATACAATCAAATGTACACTGCTGGCCACACAAAAGGCAACACCCTGAAGAAAGCATGCAAACCATGTGAAATTTACGTCATGGGTAGGCGGCGATGAAAACTGCAAATCATTAGCATTATAGCGCTCATCAGCGGCGACTGTAGCTCCACCTGCAAGAGCAAAGTAAGGGGATTTGAAGTACGACAATTGGGTTTTTCTGCCCTTAAGTGCCCTATCCTTCGCGAAAGACATCCAGCGTCTTTTGACCAAGTTTCTGAATTTGACTGAGGAAGAATAGCAGCCTATAAATACTGCGCATTACGCATCTTCTTACAGAAGCTTAATTTGGAACACGTAAAACTCTAACTTCGTAATAATTATTACCTAAAGCAGGGGTGGGACATCCATAACCCGAGTGACACGACGACGGGGTTGTAACAGTGGCACGCTTAGACTTCCTGAAAAAATAAAAAATTTCAAAAGATAATAATAAATAACATTTTTTTTTTCAATTTTATCGAAATGCGATGGTATGTGATTTCGAAATCTGGGTCAAAACTTTTTGTTAATAAATGTTTTCTAATGGGAGCATAAAATCAAAATATCGCTCGAAACTAGCCGATATGCACCTACAACAACCTAATTTGTTAAAATATTCAAGAGTCAATCCAAATATAGATGATTTTGTAAAAAAAAATGACTAAAAATTCAAAAGTCGCATTATGTAAGTACTGAATGTTTAATAATTATTTAGAATTAAAATTCTTCAAAAGTTACTAATTTTTATCTTATACCTAATTTAACTGATTGAACCTGTAAAAAGTTGATTAACAATATAACCTAGGTTTGTATTGTTGTCTTATTTATCATGTTATTTTTAAATATAATAAATAAGAACACATTCTCAAAATATGCTATTAGCGGAAAAACCCCATAATAAGCTTAGAAGTATCACTTTTTCAACATTTCATCTATTTTTGTTTGTTGAAAATGTTGGAAGTGGCACGCATGCTTTTTTTGAGATAGTGGGGCTCTTTCAAAAAAGGTTTGCCACCCTGACCTAAAGAATTAGCTTATTTATAGTTTCGTATATTTTTCCCTTTCATGTGATTATTCACGTTACTTTACTTAAAGGTGAAGCTTACTTTTGTTACAGCCCCTCAAACTGACAGTTTTGAAAGTTTAGTTAAATAATAATTTTATACATTTTTTTTCTATGAATGTTTGATTGCTAAACCAGGTACAAATCGAACCAGTTGATTAAATTTCATAAGTCATTGAGAGATGAGGATTTACTAAGTCAACAAAATATTTTTTTATATTTATTCGAGACAGCATATCTCAAATGCTGTTTGGACACAATATTTTTACACATTATAATATAGAAATGAAATCTGGAAAAATGCATGCCAGTTTATGTGTTTTGTATCCATCTCATGTATTCATAGGCTTATCCTTTCCATCAAGTTACGGCTCTGATTTGGAAGACTTTTTTATTATTAACCTATTAATTATCTCTAGTTAGATACAGTTATAGAAAACTAATAGGCAAATATTCGTGTTTGTAAAAAAAGCATGCGTTTAAAAATTACTTTTCTTTAAATGCAATACTATAGGAATAAAGTTATTAAAATTCTTTTCCTGGTGATATTCGATGTTATTCAAATTTATATACCAAATTATATGAATGCAATATAAAGGAATATCTCTTATTGCAGACAAAAAATAGTTAATATGATATCTGATTATCCTATGGTGTTATGATCGTAAGAAAATAAGGATCAAACGCAAATAAAATAATAGTAAATCAGTTCCATCTCCAAGGTTAATACCACCCAGTGCTATAACTCATAATGTTTTTTTCCTAGAACTTCCTCTGCTATCATTCATTAGCCTTAGTAACATTTTTTGTTCTAATGTCCTTCGTGATAGATTACTAACACTGCGTGATACTTCAAGTATATAATACCGAATGTAATTACCATGTAAATAAGAAGAATATTATGCAGTTATTATTATACACCGAACTGGAGTTAACGGTTGAATATAACTTATCTTGAGGTATACCTGTTATGAGTTGTGGCAAGCTAATAATTGCATTTAGCAGCAAAAATATCTAATTACTTTAAAAAAATAACTGGAAGTTTAAAATTATGAAGATTTTCTTTAGATACACTTTATCTTATACACATTATTTTCAATCTAAAACATCACTTTGAATTGTTTAATTAGTTATCGATTTTAGTTGTCAGAGTTTGATAACCAGTTGTCAGTTTTTGTTTAAAAACATTTTCCTGTTGTTGTTTTTTGCATATATAGCTCATTTTTCTCAGAAAAATTTACGCAGAAATCATACTAGTATTATTTGTTTCTATTTAAAAAAAACTGTGTAAAAGCATGAATATAGAATGTCACACGATGGGGTATTTATTTTAAAGCTAACTATTAAATATAAAAAGGCATCATAAACATGTGCTTTTATCGAACATTTCTGATTTTAATATCATTAGTAATAAAAGAAAAACTTTATTAATAATTTATTTAGTTTTATGAAATGAATAATAGGTTTAAAACTGGATGCATTATATGAGACAATGAAATATGTTTTCTTTTTAAATTTCTTGCCAATTCAAACTTATATTATTAGGAGAGAGAAATGAATCAACTTATAAAACAAAAATGTACAACTAGTAATGACCTAAAAAATACCAATTTTCATTTTTGAGTCTGGTTTCACATATTGGCTTTATCTTTATCTAATTTTTGTAACACAATTTTTGTAAAGAAGTATAAAATTATCTATTAAGTAATTCTCGAACAATATTTTTTTCTTAATTTAAATTTGCGTGTATCGCAATAAAAAGTAAATTTCATAAAAGGTTATTTGATTTTCATTAAAAATATCATTGGAATATTATTATTAATCAAGGGAAAAAAGCATATTCGCAGGTAATTTCCGATTTGCAAATGACCTTCATAACTTAGTTTGCTTTGAAACTCTCTATAGAATTTCAATTCTTAAAAAAGATCAGTTTTTACATATGACAAATTTTTACACAAATGCAGTAGTAGCTTTTCAAGCAAAACCTTTTTTTACACTCTATATTTATTGTGAATATTGCATTTAAAACTATAATTTCAACTAAAAAGTACCGTTATACTCTCGTAACTAGAACCAAATGACACATTAAACGTGTAGTTTTCAAAGTAGCTAATGGCCATGATGTGAAATCTTCCACTCACTTATTATTAAAATTATTTATGATGCACTAAAGCAGGGATGGCCAACCTTTGGCACGCGTGCAACATTGTGGCACGGTGGAGTTGTAGCAGTGGCACGTGAAAACTTACTGAAAAGTTTAAAAAATTTTGAAAAAATAATAACCCTTTTTTACAATTTTATTGAAGTGGGGTTGTCTCAGACACAAAAAAAACCCCTCAAAATTTGGATGTGAATAATTTCTTTCTACTATGAACACAATAAAATAAACATTACTCAAAACTAGCTGATGTGCACCTATAGTAACCAACTAACGATTTGTAGACATCTGTAAGAGCTAAACCTAATACAGATGACTCGGTAAAAAAAAGTAGTAATTCAAAAGCCACATTAAGTAAATATTGAGCGTTTGGTAATTATTTTGAATTAAAAGATTAGTTACCATTTTTTTATTTTATACTTAACCGGACTCCAAACCGGAAGGCCTGGGTTATGCTAAAAACCTAATATTGTCCTTTAATCCTATTTATTATATTATTTTCAAATTTCGACTACATAGATTTGCATTAAAAAAGTGTTTTTTTTTTTTAATAAAAACCCTATTATAAGCTTATAAGTAACATCATTTTTTCCCTTTTCCACATTTGTTTGTTGGAAAAGTTGGAAGAGGCACGTTTAATTATTTTTTATCAAATAGTGACACTTCCCAAAATGTTGGCCACTCTTGCACTAAAGGAAGAAATTTGAAGATTTAAGTGTAATTACCAATTACCAATTGTGAATATGTTCACAAATACGAAAATTACTTATTTTCTAATCATTCTAAGCCAACCAAAATTCTTTAGAAAAGAGAGAAAAAAATATTGCCAAAACCAAACCTAACCTTTCCACATCGTTTCATTCCATATATCTACCATCTCCAATTGCAACAAGAGACCTTACCAATTTCAACAGTGGAAAGAATCGACAATATTCACCGAACCTCCGATTCGTGACCTACAGATAAGGTTTTTCTTTCTCGTGTTCCAGAATCACCTGGCCAGGCGATCTATTACCACCTAATGGCCTTCCTTGGAAGTAAACTGCCAGAACTGTTGGAAGAGCTGGTCAAACTTTGCGCCGAAACTTTTCGTCTTGGACTCTTACTTACGAAATCCTGCAGGCACGTATTGCATCAACAGCTTTCGTTCGTTCCATTCCAATCGTTCTCTGTGTTTATATTCCCTAACCCCTTCTTTTTTTCCCCTGTCTTGACCGATGGACTTTTTGGCGGGAAACGGAAATGGATGGAATTTTAGATTCACCTGGAATATTCGCGGTTTGGGTTTTCGGTAAGTTACGGTTTCAAGTTAAATAAGAGTATTTTGAATTTTATCTTCCATTTGTTTAGTTTAGGTGGGGGGTTTTTTATTCGGGAATGAATAGGGAGTTTTATTCTTTGTATTTGTAAAGAATATTACCTTTTCTGTTCCAGCAGATGGTATTTTTTCAAACGGTTTGTTTTGAGAAGGATGGGTAGAGTTTTTATGTATTTCTCTTTGAAATATTCGGAATATGTTTATGAAAGATGAATTTCTGCATCAAATAAAACATTTCGAATTACACTTTCAACTTATCTTATTCAAGGGATATATACTCGATAATAAATAGATCCACTCAATACACGTGTAATATGAGTAACGTGTACATATCTAACAGAATTGATGCAGGAACTATTTTTTGATTAAGATTAACAATCTATAAATTATATCAATTCAAATTTATAAGCAGTTTAAATAACGCCTTAAGGTATCCTACTACATTCCTATCCTATCCTACATTCGGAACCGAAATTTTAAAAAGAGCGCATAAATGGATAATTTTCATGATAATTAGTGCCACTTAGTTAAGAATACATGTATAAAATAGTTTTAAGGACATCATGACAAAAAAATTATTTCAGCACAATATTGTGGCAAAAAATAAACTTAGAATAACCTTTTTTCAAAACGTTCTCATTTTATAAAAAAATGCTTCTATAATAATAATTTTTTTATAAGGTAAAGACTTCTGTAGAGAGTCTGAACTAAGATGTTTGAAAAATTCACATTATTTCCAGAGTTACCATCAATTGAAATAATTATCGGCGTTTTTTTCTTAAAATTTATCTCCTCTGTTATAGTAAAATATGGATAAATAATATATATTATAAATATACATTATATATATATATATTATATATTTAAAAATTCTAGTTGAGCCTCTGAACAGAGGTCTGAGCTATACACAGTCTAAGTAATATTGCCACACGCATAATTTGCTACAAGTCCCGATAGCCGAGTTGGCAGAGCGTTGGACTGAACTTCCTCAGGTCTCGGGTTCGAATCCCGGCCCCGGCAGATTTATAGACTGGAATTTTGTTTCCGTTTTTAATGTATTGTTTCTCTAGGTTCTAGATGAATCCAGATCATTCTTTAGAGTGCATACTGGTTATTTCTCGAATATTCCGAAGTGTATAAAAGCAGAGTTCATCGCCAGTTGGGCATGTTCTCAGTCCAGTGTTGTATCGAGCTCCAAGCGTTAGAATAAATCTAATTGTTTGTTTAATTGAACTGTGTACTTCTTTCGAACTCCGTGACAAGTTTGGTGGAGGCGCAGGGTACAATTACGTCAAACGTGGATAATAGTGACAACCTTCGCAGGAGCCTCCGGTTAAGAGGATTATCCCCCGAATTCGGACTGTTAAAAAATAGTAGGAAGAGGACAAAAATGCCGACCGAGCAAGAAGCCAAGCCCGCTGTAGTAACACCTTCGTTACAGCAATGGAGGAGCCATCGACCTTCCGAGGAGCGCCTGGGGAAGACCCTCTCAAATGGCTTAAAGAGTACGATCGAGTAGCCAACTTTAACAAGTGGGATGACATGATGTGCCTGGCTAACGTTTATTTCTTTCTTGACGGAACTGCGAGACAGTGGTATGTCAACAACGAAGACGCCTTAGATTCCTGGGAAGCGTTTAAAAATGGACTAAGTGGACTTTTCGGTGACCGTCAAAAATATACCAGAAGGGCAGAAGAACAACTAAAATGCCGAGCCCAGCGTTCAGGCGAGTACACAGTCCTACATACAAAGTGTATTAGGACTTTGCCAAGAGGTAAATCCTCTGATGAAAGAAGACGAAAAAGTGTCACACCTAATGAAAGGTGTTGCTGAGGATATTTATCAGGCCCTGTTGACGAGAGAAATCAACGACACAGCAAGTTTTATCAAATGGTGCAACTATATCGAAGATATGAAGCAGAAGAGAGTTGGTCGACCGAGATTTGAAAGGCTTCCAAACGTCGTACCGGTTGCATCCCTGACGGATGAGACTGATTTGGTCTCTCTTATTCGCACAATCGTACGAGAAGAAGTCCATCGACTAGTTAACCAGACGCAAGAATCTTTGGACACCGATCCCCAATCCTTAGAAGAGATCGTTCAAGACGAAGTTGAAAGGGTTTTGGCCCCAGTGTCAACAAAACCTACAGAAACTAGACTACGACCAACATACGCCGCTGTAACCAGGAAATACAGAGCTCCTGTTCAGAAATTCCCACCTGAACCAAGAAAAACAGATGTGTGGAGAACGGCTGACAACAGACCTGTTTGTTTTCCACTGCGGACGTCCTGGACATGTAATGCGCTACTGCCGAGAGAGAGAAAGGCTGTCTTTGACAACTCTCTCGAAACCGCCGACGGAACTTCGACGACGTTGGCACTGAAGAAGAAATACGCCGACCAAACTCTTCTCGCCGTTTTACGCCAAGTCCCACGAGAGGCCGATCCCCAATACGTCGTTACAGGTCCCCGTCGCCATATCGCCGATCCAGTCAGTCGCCAGGCCGTAGGAGCGAGGAAAACTAGGAGAGCGACCTTCCAAGGAGGTGAGGCCGCGTGTACTGGAAATCCTCCGTCGACCGCCAAGATGACTGGTAACCAACTAGACGTAATAATAGATAAGAAGCCGATACGTGCTCTAGTAGATTCTGGGGCATCGTTTTCTGTCATATCCGATAAGTATCGCCGATTTTTAAAGAAAGTTCTGTTTGCTGATGCCAAGAGCGTTATGCTGAAAGTTGCGGATGGAAATTTTGTTCGGCCGATAGGGAAATGTGTTTTACGTGTCCGTATAAACAATCGAGAACTGCCTTTTGAATTTATTGTTTTATCACATTGTAGCCATGACGTCATCCTAGGATGGGACTTTTTTAGAGGCGTCTCAAGCCGTTATAGACTGTGGACAAAATGAACTTGTTCTAGAAGACATCTGTCGAGACTCCACAGCACCTGACGCCTGGAATTTGTATGCCACCAGGGACTATACACTTAAGCCGCATTCTTTAACTAGAATAACAGTATCAGGATATCAAACCCGAGGAGACATAAATGTAGTTCTAGACGGCAGCAAACATTTGCTCTTCGAGAAAAATATTGCTACACCGTCCATGGTATCCACATATCGTAACGGAAAAAGTGATGTCTGGGTTACCAACCTGCAGTTCCGAAACCAAATCATCCCTAGAGGAATGTGCATAGGCCAAGCTGAACCACTAAATGAAGGGCATCTATGTGTTATTTCCGACACATCGGGTTGCTTGGATGACCAGCAAGAAACTTCGGAGTCACAGATGAATTGTTCGTTAATGATGTCACCCGAGTTAAGTGACGAACAGAGAAACAAGCTATCCGAACTACTCCGGAAATTTTCTGGGCTTTTCACGAAGACCGACAAGTCGACAGCCGCAAAGACGAATGTGAAACACAGGATTTTTACTGGTGATCATGCTCAATCAACCAACGAGCCTACAGAGTCTCGCCGACTGAAAGACGCATCATTCATGAAGAGGTTCAGAAAATGCTTGATGAAGGTATCGTCCAACCCTCTGAAAGTCCTTGGTCATCACCCATTGTGCTCGTAAAAAAAAGACGGTAGTTGGCGTTTTTGCGTCGATTATCGCAAGCTGAATAGCGTCACGAAAAAAGACGTTTATCCTCTGCCTCGTATTGACGATACGCTCGACTGTCTGAAAGGTGCCATGTTCTTTTCTTCCATGGATCTCCGATCTGGTTATTGGCAAATAGAAATAGACGAAGCGGATCGTGAAAAGACGGCATTTATTACCCCCGAAGGCTTATACGAGTTTAAAGTCATGCCGTTTGGTCTCTGTAATGCACCTGCGACCTTCGAGAGAATGATGGACAATTTGCTACGCCATTTTAAATGGACTATGTGTCTTTGTTACCTAGATGACATAATAGTGTTCTCAGAAACTTTTGAAGACCATCTTATACGATTAAGACTTGTTCTAAAATGTCTTCAGGAAGCTGGTCTTAAATTAAATTCAAAGAAGTGTCTTTTTGCTGCCCAAGAAGTAAAGATTCTGGGCCATCTTGTATCTAGTAATGGCGTTCGTCCCGATCCCGACAAAATAAAAAAGCCGTAAGAAATTTTCCCACTCCAAAGAATATACATGACATACGAAGTTTTCTTGGCCTTTGTTCATACTTTAGAAGATTTATTAAAGGTTTCTGTTATCTCGCCGAACCTTTGCAGTCGTTGCTGAAAAGTGGCGTGGAGTTTCATTGGGGTCCTGAAGAGGTGGGAAGCATTTAACAGTCTTAAGAAAGCACTTACTTCGGATCCAGTATTGGGATGTACGACGAAAGAGCTTCTACAGAAATCCATACTGATGCAAGCGGGTACGGTATCGGAGCTGTCCTAGTACAAATTCAGAATAATGTCGAGACAGTTATAGCATACGCTTCTAGAACTCTGACAAAAGCCGAAAAGAATTATTCCACCACAGAAAGGGAATGTCTTGCCATCGTATGGGCTACCAACAAATTTCGGCCGTACATATTCGGAAAACACTTTACTGTTGTAACTGACCATCATTCCTTGTGCTGGCTCATGAATTTAAAGGATCCTTCAGGAAGGCTTGCCAGATGGGCCCTCCGACTTCAAGAGCATGATTTTGACGTAAAATATAAAACCGGTAAGAAGCATAGTGACGCCGACGCTCTTTCGAGAAATCCAGTGGAAGAGGAAACGGAAACATCAGACAAATTTTTAGCAGTCACGACGAGTATGAACCTTGCGATGGAACAGAAAAAGGATCAAGACCTTGCGAAATTAAAACTTTTGAGCAACTCATCCAAAAACGAAGAATTCAGATTTATCGACGGTATCCTTTGCAGGAAGAATTTTGATCCAGATGGAAAGTTGTGGTTGCCAGTCATTCCTAAACATCTACGAGCAGACATACTAAGGCACTTTCATGACGCCCCACCGCAGGACACCTTGGTTTCGCGAAAACTTATGACAGGATACGCAAGAGATTTTACTGGCCGGGAATGTACCGAAATGTCGTTCGGTATGTCATGCATTGTCGGGAGTGCCAAAGGAGAAAGTCCGTTCCTCAACGACCACCTGGACGTTTAGTTCCCATCCCTCCAGCTATAGCTCCTTTCCATCGCATTGGAATTGATCTCCTTGGGAGATTTCCAAAGTCTGCTCATGGAAACAAATGGATAATAGTCTGCACGGATTACTCAACACGATATGCAATAACAAAAGCCTTGCCGACAGCCGAAGTCGACGAAATAGCGAAGTTCTTACTTGAAGAAATTGTCCTCAGGCATGGAGCTCCTCGAGTAATTATCACAGATCGTGGAGCCGTCTTTCGATCCAGACTTGTTTCCTCTCTCGTCGACTTGTGTAACATTGATCATCGTTTCACAACGGCGTATCATCCCCAAACAAATGGACTGACGGAGCGCTTCAATAAGACCTTGGCCGACATGTTGTCAATGTATGTGGATGTAGAGCAGAAAAATTGGGATGAAATTCTACCATTTGTAACCTTCGCTTATAATACCGCTAAACAAGAGACCACAGGTTTTACGCCGTTCTATTTACTTCATGGTCGTGAAGCGGAAACGACACTAGATACAATGCTACCATTCTGTCCTAACGATTTTGATGACAATAACATCACCAAGATAGCAGCCAGAGCCGAAGAATCACGACAGCTAGCCCGAGTGCACACTCTGAGAGCTCAAGACAAAGATCGTCGACGTTACGATTCCAAACACCAAATGGTATCTTACGCTCCCGGAGATCTCGTATGGGTTTATACTCCAGTGAGAAAAGTCGGTCTCTCCGAAAAACTCTTAAGAAGGTATTTCGGACCGTATCAGGTGCTACGCCGTTTATCAGCCGTGACTTACGAAGTACAAGATTTTGATCCTGCTTCACGAAAAAGAAAACTAAGAGAAGTTGTCCATGTACTGCGTATGAAACCGTACCATGATCCCGCCGAGCAAATCGAAACCGAGGATATTCCTCCCAAAGAATCATACAAAGGACCCATCACTCGTTCCAGAATAAAGACCCTTGAACAAAATGACAGCGGGGGCGCTGTCTTCTTTTTCGAGGGGAGCAATGCCACACGCATAATTTGCTACAAGTCCCGATAGCCGAGTTGGCAGAGCGTTGGACTGAACTTCCTCAGGTCTCGGGTTCGAATCCCGGCCCCGGCAGATTTATCCAAAGACTGGAATTTTGTTTCCGTTTTTAATGTATTGTTTCTCTAGGTTCTAGATGAATCCAGATCATTCTTTAGAGTGCATACTGGTTATTTCTCGAATATTCCGAAGTGTATAAAAGCAGAGTTCATCGCCAGTTGGGCATGTTCTCAGTCCAGTGTTGTATCGAGCTCCAAGCGTTAGAATAAATCTAATTGTTTGTTTAATTGAACTGTGTACTTCTTTTCGAACTCCGTGACAATATTATAATAGAAGCATTTTTCATAAAAGGAGAATATTTTGAAAATGGGTCATTCTATGTTCATTTTTTGTCAAAATATTGAACTTAAATAATTTTTTATTGTAATAATATTCTTAAAACGATTTTATATACGTTTTCTAATCTAAGTGACACTAAATATCATAAGTATTATACATTTATACTCTTTTGCAAAACCATGGTTCCAAACGTAGTCGGATACCTTAAAAATTTATTCTGAAAAAGATTCCATTGCACGTCAAATATATATCTGTAGGAAGCCTACTTCTGTATGGGCTATTTATCTTTTGTTTTTATAGATATTATGTATTATGAATGAATGATCTGTGGTGTATAAATAAAGTGTTTGAAATTTTCGATTCATTTGGAACCGGCTTTCTATTTTGGGAAATCTATCTAAAAAATGGAGTAAATGGAATTTCTTATTTTTTAGAAATGAATGAGAAATTTAAATTTATGTCTGTTGGTATTCCCACATCGAGTAAAAATTGTACAGATTATCTCAAAATCAGACACAAATATTAAATGATTTTTAAAGTTTTTCCATTCTTCGAGTCAATGTTATACTTAAAGATCCCAATTTTTCTAGTGGCTCTTTTATTTTAATCTTTCATATACATCATTAGTTAAGTACATATAACAAAGTAGAGATCAAATTCTCCTAAAATGTTCGTGATTTATTTGATCCAATAATACAAAATTTCAAGTTTAGTGCTCTCTATTTTATACTGCAACACATTTTTAATACAGAAGGGCTTAAATTGTATTTTTAATAAATACTTGCCTTTAAACAAATTTTATAATTCAGAATCTTTTTTTTATCTAAGCAGATTTAAAAATTTTCTAATAAAATTTTCAAACTAGGCTTCTGTACTGTATTGATTTGGGGGTGTTAGTTTTATAAATTTATTTGTATTGTGCTTTAGTAAATATGGTTTCTACGGCAATGTGGTCCGTAAGTTTTATCCCTTGCCCCTTGGGGTTTTTTAAGGATTAAGGATTATTTATTTATATTTTAATTTTTGCAATAAAACTAAAGTGCAAAAACGTTTATTGAAACAAAATTGAAAAAACATTCAAAGATAAAAAATTAAAATTATTTTTTTTATTTCTAACAAGGCTGAGGATCGGTGTTTTACCATTGCAGACCTAGTACATTCCCCGAGAGCTGGTGTCTCTTTTTAGTGCGGCACCACATAGGCGGATACCAATCGCCTCAAGTAATTTTGATGTCCAGAGGGAGGCACCTGAGCTCTGGTGATGAGAAACCATACTTAGGAATTTCTTTTTACAAGAGCGTCAAACAGGCACTCGAGAGATATTTTACATGTCACATAATCATGCGAACCCAAAACCTTAGGCGCACAAGGCCAGCCACAAGCCAACTAAGCTACCCAGCACGCATGAAAATTTTCCAATTGAATAGATATTTGTATTAGCAAAAAGCGTAAATAAATAAAGATAAAAAAATACATAACAGTACTTGTGCTTATAATATAACTAAAGAATTAAATTTTTATCAAAAATCTAAATTTTTAAACAAATTTTGAATTTTGCCAGCTAAAGGGTATTTTTTTAGAGGTATAGAACTTTAAATTGCAATAAAACCACGATGTATTATTCGATTGACATGATTTTTTTTATTCGAAAGATAATCTTGTGGCATTACATTTTAAATATGATTTCTGGCATAGGTCTGCCACGGCTGGCTCGGATGTAGTCCAATCTGGACATCCAATTTTCGATGACTTTTTCCAACATTTGTGGCCGTATATCGGCAATAACACGGCGAATGTTGTCTTCCAAATGGTCAAGCGTTTGTGGCTTATCCGCATAGACCAATGACTTTACATAGACCCACAGAAAATAGTCTAGCGGTGTTTAATCACAAGATCTTTAGAGGCCAATTCACAGGTCCAAAACGTGAAATTAGGCGGTCACCAAACGTGTCTTTCAATAAATCGATTGTGGCACGAGCTGTGTGACATGTTGCGCCATCTTGTTGGAACCACAGCTCCTGGACATCATGATTGTTCAATTCAGGAATGAAAAAGTTAGTAATCATGGCTCTATACCGATCACCATTGACTGTAACGTTGTGGCCTTCATCGTTTTTGAAGAAGTACGGACCAATGATTCCACCAGCCCATAAAGCGCACCAAACAGTCAGCTTTTCTGGATGTAACGGTGTTTCGACATACACTTGTGGATTAGCTTCACTCCAAATGCGGCAGTTTTGTTTGTTGACGTAGCCATTCAACCAGAAGTGTGCTTCATCGCTAAACAAAATTCGCTTATGAAAATCGGGAACAACGGCAATCTCGTTTTGGGCCCATTCGACGAATCTACGCCTTGCTTGGTGATCGTTTTGATGAATTGCCAAACCAAACTGAGAATAAATCACTGGACAGCTGTTAAATCGGTCGCCATCTTGGAAAGTAATGCCAACTTAAACTTCTATACCTGGAAAAAAACACTCTTTACAAAGTAAAGAAAACTTAAGTTCAGTAACTTAAAAGATTTATTCAATTATTTTTTTGTTTTTGTTTGTATTATAACATTTAAATTTGAAAATAATTGAATATGTATGGTAATTATTATTTAAATAAACATTATATAGTACAGAAAGATTACCTTAAGCTTAGGTATGCAGTTTTGTATGACAATGACTGAATTGTATACATTTTACAAAAAGATTCATGACATTTTAAATCTTGCATAGAAATAGAAAACGCAGAAAAAATTGATTTAAAAGTGAAAAAAAAAATATATTTAGATTTTTTTCCCTTTACCATCGGAATCTCGAAACAACTCAGACGTAAATTTCAAAAAATTGGTCCAAAAAAGAAGGGAACAGGGAAAAAAAATTCCTGGTCGACCAGGCACATTAGGAAAAGCACTGAAAGAAATTTCGTTCGTTCATTCGCTTTAAATATCCGCTTGAAAAGAACTTCAAATATTTTAACAAAAAATATGAACCATAATTGAGTTAAACTGTATTTTCTTTACCTTTTTGCACCCAGAATACTACTGAAAGACGAAAAATGACTCTAAAAATAGAGAGCTCATTAGGAGTATTAAAGAAAAACATTGTAGGATTGAGAAAAATTCTCTCTCCTGCAAAGAAATTACCGATCAAAGAGAGAAATTATCTATGGATCAGAAAGTTTGAATAAGTTTTACTTGAAACTTATTAAAGCTTATATATAAAAATATATTTCTCGGCTTCTTATTTAAAAATGATAACGATAAGGACATAGAAAAGTCTTTATTAATATGGTATTTTTAGTTTGTTTCACTGTAAAAAAAGAAACAAGAACAAAATACTTCAATAAAATTTACTTGTCTATCCTAAAGCTCATTAAAAGTCAATGTTTTTTTTTTTTGTTCTAAAACTATTGAGTTGTAGAATTTTCTTAAAAAACTTAACACGGTAAAATATTTTTAAGCGGACGGTAGATCATTAAAACTAATTTCTTAAATTGTTCGCTTAATTAGCTGAAAATGGAATCATGCAGTAAATGATTATTACATTTCACAATTGAAATATATTTTTTTTTAAAAATTACTATAAACAGATTTTTTTTTTAAAAAATTAAACATTTTAGAACTATTTTTAAAAATACTCTTTTAAGATATATACATAATTTTTGTTTTATATATTTATGAACTACAATAAAATGCATCTGTGCATGGATTTTAAATTCCGAATAAAACTGGATGAAAAAAAGAAAAATTTTCTTTACTATATGAAACATTTCACCAATTATCACACATTCAAGGTATTCAAAGCAGCACAAAATATGATCCGTTAATTTTTATAGAAAACTTATGCCCAAATTTGTGAAATAGATCCTCTTTTATAAGTTGTGAAAATTTCAAAGAGATATGACGTAATTTGAAACGCAAGCGAGCTAAGAAAAGTACATTTTAAACATTTATTTGATTAAAATAAAAAAATAATTCTGTAATTTTTAATCAAAATGACAGAAGCTTTTGACATAATTATTCTATAAAATATAAGAAATAGTATTAGTATAAAAAATCAAAATCGCATTTGTGACCGAAATCCGACATTGTGAGGGTCCACCCTCCTCTTAATAAGTTTTCTTCTTTAAAAGACCTAAATTGTGAGATAACAGTTAGCAAGCATCATATTTAAAATTCGAATAAAACGGTTTGTATTTCACCTTTATGAATTTACTTTTCAAATTGTCTGTGACATGCTCGGTATATTTTCATAACAATTTTCTTTTGAAATATGCAATAAAAACATGAATTAGATTATGTATAAATAAATGATAGTCAAAACTTTGGTTGATACAATTCCAAAATCATTTCTCGCTCTTGTATCTATATATAAAAGAAAGCGACTCACTCATCACAAAATTTCCGGAAAGAAAAGACCTACGAACATGAAATTAGGCAGACAGGTTTCTTCTGTTGAGTTGAGATCCTCTAAGAACGTGTTCTTTGATAATCAACTGCTAAAGGGGTTGGGGAACATATATCGACAAAAATTCCCTTTTTTTTATTTATTACATCGATAAATTTGAAATTTATCAAACATGCTTCTTTTATTGATTAGAGAAACATTAAGCACAAATTTTGCAAAACTCAACTCCCATAGCGGGGGAGTGCGATGTGTTTCAGGGAAATTACAGATTTTGAAAATCCCATTTGTGGGCTAACAGACCTACAGACATGAAAATTGACAGGCATATTTCTGTTGTTGAAAAGAGAATCGCTAAAAGTGGGTTTTGCAGAAACCGACTCCAAAAAAGAGTTACTACGGAGACGTAAAAGATAAATATACTTCCTTTTAGGAATTCAAGGCCTAATCTTTCTTTAAAGTATAAGATGAGGGCTATAAAAATGTTTTTCAATAAATCGAAAGGTTAATGCTATGACTTAGATAACAATAACATAATCACAATATATAGTCATCTAACATCAGGAAGTACCTAGCAAAGCGGAGTAGTAATAACCAGTATTCGTATATACGACAGAAATCTGAGGATGAAACGTGTAAGGAAAAAGAAACAATAATGGTTCCAAAAAATTAAATGATTTATTCCAGATTCTGATCATTGTATACTCAATAAGCTGTTTATTAGCCTCTGACTAGGATGAAAATTAATACCTGACTTGACATAGACTAATAAAATTCTACAATAGTTCTCTATGGGTCATCTTGCCGAATTGTCTCCAGAATGTTGCTGAATGTCAGATAACTGGAGACATGTTCTATATGGGTCATCTTGCCGAATTGTCTCCAGTTATCTGACATTCAGCAACATTCTGGGTTGATTGTATAGACACCTTCTCATTAGTTCTCATTCTTCTCTTATATTTCTAAGGGAAAGACTCCAGACGATCTAGCTAGCCAAGGAAGTTTTCGACAAGCTAGAATACACTTCATGGTAAGGTATCCCACGTTCAACCAAGAACTATCTTGTTGAAAAATCAAGTCTTGCGTGGCACTAGAAAAATAATAATACAATTAGCACTCGAATTCCGTGTTTTATACTTTAAAGGTGTCGTGACGGATTCACTAAGAAATTCGTCTATCAAAGAAAATGACGCTTCAGACTTTTGTTGACCTGTTTGGATCTCGTTAGTAAAGATTGGATCTCTATGGATTGCCTTGGACATCTTCAGATACGTCTGCGCTGATCGTTACGGCTCAGTGGAAATGGGATGCGTCAATAAAGACTATTTCCCAGAATCAGCGCAATCCCGAGTTGATTGAACCCGACACAGTTGTAATCGGACTTATCTCTAGGGTCCAGGATAACGTAGGATCTACGCAAGCCTATGATAGGACTTTATGGTCTGAATTGATATTTATTTAATAATCTGACCTCCTTTCTAGTCGATAGCGCACATCACAGCGGTACCTAGACAAAATTCTGCTAGACATTTTGTCGTGGTTCCTCTATTGCGATCCCGAGAACTTATATTTAGATAAGATAATGTGTAATTGCACGCAGTTGTCTTGCAACGCATTATGTTATTAAAAACATCTTTATCCAGTTAAATCATTATCTTTTCTCCTCTATGCAGCATATTCAAAAAAAATGATGGAAAGATTCCTCTACAACATCAAATAAAGTTTTGATTTAGGCCAACCATTAAAGATAGTGTTCGGAAATTATATGTCCGTATGAAGCCGATGGCAGTATGCATTCAAGTCAGAGGTAGATGAATTCTTTACTAACTTCTTCAGTTTGTAATGATAAAATTCTAGCATAGTTCCTCAAAATGTTCTGAATGCATTCTGTAATCCATACAAATTTTCTTGATTCGGGGAAGAATGTATGATAAGTGCGTGTGTGTATAAGTATGTGTATGTGTGTATGTGTGTGTATGTCTATGAAAGAGAGAGAAAAAGAATGAATCCAAAAACACAGTTGAAGAGCTATTCGAATTTCTTAATAACTTGTATAAACGTATTCAAATTTCAGCTCTATTGTATATTCAAATATAATACGCAGTACGTTGTATTTCACTTGTAAATTTCGGATGCTTTCAAATGTATGTCATGTAGTTTTTTAATTATTCATCACAGGGCAGATTACGATGTGGTTGTGGATGTGGACAGCATAACTATCAATGTTGATATGGAATTTGTGTCCCAATTCCAGCACAGATATTTGTTGTTGTTGTTGAAAATTGTTGTTGAATGAAACAGAGCTTTTTCTAAGCTCTCTCAAATAGGATGTTGCTTGGTGTTGAATTTGGGGAATTTTGAAGAAGGGAAGTACCATCTTACGCACGGGCTGTCAACTTTATTTTTCAAATGTAGTTTAATATTATGAGAGGATACACCATTATTATCTCTCATAAATCTCCTAATTCAAACCAAAATCAAATTTACTTTGAATATATATAATTTGACTCGCACCCTTCAATGTAGAAGTTGCCATTGTTTAAAGTAATATCCTATTTCCATTATTTAAATCAGAATATTTCAAAATCAGTTTATTAATATTTACGAGACTATTTCAATTTTAATAATTTTAAGCCCCATTTCGATAGACACTACTTTTATAAATATGAATAGAGTAGTCAAAAGGTAAAAATCCGTGGAAATAATCTCTACACCAGACATGCAAATTTTTAATAGTACTACATTCTTCGATAAAAAAAATGATAGACTTCACAGACTATATAATCGTGCGTAACGAAACGAAATTTTGAAGAACAGAATGAAATTTAAATATGTAAAAAAATGCGTGTTAATGATTTTGTTAATGAAGTAAAATTTAAATTATGATTAATAGAAAGTCAATTTTGTAGACTAAATCAAGAATTTCATTTCTGTCTGAAAGCATACTTGACTAACTTTTACTTCTTAAGGAATTTCCAAAATAATTATTGAAATTTAAAAAAAAAAAATTTTTTTCGTTTTCTAAAAAAATATGTTTCACTTAATATTTATTTACTATAATAAACATTACTAGTTAAAAAAATTTAGAAAATTAATAACATTGTAAAAATGTGTCCGACTATAAAATTTGGTGATTCGCAAAGGAATAAAAGAAAAGCTTCCATGCAATTTTTACGATTAACTTTTTTTCCAAAAGAATGAAAAAGTACACTAAAAATCTTTATCTAACATTTTATTTCAATATTTTTTCTTATATCTCTCTTTTATAAATTCATAGAATTTATTCAAAGCAATAAAATCGATTTTATTTTTTAAGTTGGTTTTTGTGAATTAGTTTTTCGTGAATAAAAGTGATTTTGGTCAGTAAAAAGGTGTATTAAATAGTTTTATCTAATTTTATGTTAGTTAAATATTAGTTTTGTGTAATGTAAAAAAGGAATTTTTTGGTCACATTGTATTTCGTATAAAAGGTGAGAAATTTTATTTCATGTGTGATAAATTTAATTTAAGTTCTTCATTTGAAATAACTTTCTTACCCGTGACAAGTTAAAAGTAGTTTATGAAAATATTTCAGATAGAAAGTGTATGTATAAATAAAATTAAACAAAAATCAAAATTTCTGAGGGACTACATTTCTGAGAATTAACAAATTAGTTAAAAAAAACGGTTTGTGTTGTTTATATCTCTCTTGTAGCAACCAGTCGACTTAATACACCATGTACTTATTTTTTTATTTAAATATTTGTATAATATGGGAACTTTTAAGAAATTTCTCAAATTTCACTTTAAAATGCAATTTTATGAAATATATATATTTTTCAGGAAAATTATATTAATTTTACTGTATATTAACCCATTACAATACATAGCGTAAACTTGGCAAATGTAGGCACATTTAAGCAAATACCCATATTACTCGTAATGATTCTGAGTTGGTGCTTTCGTACTGTGGCGTTGACAATGCTGAAGCGTCATGGTGACTGTAATTTGTTCGTGTTGTAGTGCGGTTAAAAAAGAAGTGCAAGCAGATCATTTTTAATGTAAGTACAACTACCTAATACTTCAAATTGGAGCTGTTGTTAAATTTTAGTTACTTTACTTAACACTCAAAATTAATTAGTTTTACATAAAACACATTTCAATGGCTGTAATCTTATGTGAGTGTAGTATTCGTTGGCGAGTGCGGGTGGTTTCATTCGTTCTCCTTTCGACAGCTGTTTTGCCATTGAATAATGTCATTAGAGCAAATATGGGCAGTAATATTAAGAGTAATATGGACAGTAGCAATATTTGAGGAAGTAATGCTTTCCAACCCTACTCCTGGGCTAGCATCTCGTTTTACATGTCCTTTGAGTTCATCTTCCTTCCACAAGCCACTTCCTTATAATAACTGAGGCCAAATTACAGCAGCACATCGCTCACCTATTGTCACTACTGAATTCTCGCAGTCAGCAGAATCTTTTTTATAGGAACTAAGTTCAATTTCAACACTGAAAACAACCTACGGAAATTGCAGAAGATATAAGAATGTTGCAAGAGAGCTGACAAGTGCAAAAGATCTAGATTCTACGAGGAATATAGTTGTCAATAAAGATTGTAGAGAAAGTGTAGGGGGAAAATGCAGAGCAACAGCAAACACAATGCATCCTGTAGTTGTCCTGTTTGCGGTGCTAATTATTATGATAAAAATCAAGGACAGGAATGGGTGCAATACTGGGGTGCTTGTTCGTCCTTGTTTCATAAGGAATGTGTCGAGTTGGAGAGGGGCTCCATCTATTGTAATGAGTGTAGTGTATGATGTAACGGCATGTCCTCATTAAACGTTGTTTTTCTTTTAATATTTTGTGTTGATTTATTAAGATATCTAATTTTCACCATTTAATTATTTTTAATTTATTGGTGAAAACTTGGACATTTTTCGAGATACAATTTGTTCTATAACAAAGGTTTAAATTTACATCTTACCATTTGCCAAACATGTAATTTGTGTAAAAATGCATTTCCGTTTGGAAAAGGTAAATGTAGAGATGGTAGTTTCTCTTATTTTTTATAATGTTACCTGCCCACATTATATAAAATTATAATCCAATATGGGCAATTGTGAAACTTGTTTTGGAATTTCTTTATAAACACAGCAACAAGAGATAGAAGTGTGATCTTATACCGTTAGAATAATCAAACTCTAAACTTTGAAATATCTTAATTTCGGAAAAATGGAAAGTGTTTTAAGTGTAGTACACTTTCAATTAAGTGTTTTAGTGTCCATATTTATACCAAGTTTACCCTATAGAACATTTATTAAAATTTATTTTATGTTTGTGTGCTGCATGTTCTTGTAACAAAAATAAATAAAATTATATAATGATACAAAATCCATTGATTAATTTTTTTTTAATTTTAATAAATTTATTTAAAGCAAGAGCTGTTAATTAATGAAGCTGTTAGTGCATCGCACTATCTTCTCTCATCGTATCTCTTTGATATTGCTTCTCAAAATATTCTCCCGAAAAGTTTTATCCCAAAGCATACAGAAATAACTGAGACGCAGATAGCAAAAAGAAAAGAAAAGTTTTGCTCCAATTTCGAAGAAATATATATTTGAAACATGAGTTTTTCAGGAGAAAACTTTTTTGTAAATCCAAAAAGTGTCGTCATCTCAATTCTCCTAAATCTCAGACCATCCCTCTTCTTTGAGTTTTGTTAGATCTCCTTTGAGCTGAAAGACAACCCCCGAGACTTCAAGGAACCAGAGGATCCTACGGTGGGGGTCCTACATCGAAAAGTTCTAGGATATTCATGACTACCTTAAAATAGGATATCCCTTTTCGTCTACCAATTCTGGATTGTTTGATCTACTGAATACATGTTTGATTAAATTCACTAAGAAATAACTTTTTTCAATAAGATACATTTGTTTGAGTTCTCATAACAAATAAATACGGTAAAGTTTGCAAGTTAGCATAAAAAGAAGAATGCACTCAATTCTCCTTATATAGTTTTATCTCCACAATTTCGCGTGTACGTGTATGTGCGCGTGTGTGTTCAATATTCAAATGATGTACATGCATTTAAAAATAATTACAAACTCATACATTGGGTGATCGGTAAACGAACATAATCCGTTCCAAGACTATGTTCGCTATCCGAATTGTTCGTTAACCGATCATCAATTCACCATAGACTTCTATGTTAAATCGATTAATTCGTTCTGGAGACCCTAAAAATTAAATTTTAAAATATGTATAATTTTTTAGTGAGTTTTTTACAAAAATAATACATACATATAGTCTTGCATATTAATCAGTCCTTTTCATTTTTTGGTTATGGGGCGTTGAAGAACATGTACGATGTGGATTGATTTTCTCTCTTTTTCAGGATATAAAAGAAGTAATTAATAGCATTGTTGTTGTAAAGATCCCCAACCCTACTGACATCAGCTTGGTTTGGGTGCCATTCTAAGACCATTGCTCTGACATCCGCCCACTTTTTCAAAAGATCTTTAATAGCAGATGCCGGCATTGGTTCTCTTTCGTCTTCCTCTTGTTCAGAAGGAGACACATTTCGCTGTGTTTCTTGTTGTTCTTCATTCAAATTTTCTTGGAGTTCTTTTGTCGTTAGTTCATCTTCATGTCCCATTATGAGCTCTTCTATGTCATCCTCGTTCGCCTCCAATTCCAGATCTCCAGCAGATGTCAAAATTTCATCCATAATTTCAGGGGTGTATCCCTGATCACCTCCGAATATGTGTTCGTTGTCCAAACACAAAAAATCTTTCTTGAAAGTTTTCGTTATCCGAACACAAAAATCTTTCGTGAAAGTGTTCGTTAACCGATTTGTTCGTTAACCGATTTGTTCGTTAACCGATCTGTTCGTTAACCGATCACCCACTGTATTTTGATTTAGAACTTTATGTGAATAACGTGTAGTAGCTTTTTCTTGAACAATCAGAAGTACCCCCTCCCTAAAAAAGGTTTAGCTTCCCCATGTCCTCTTTAAAGCAGGTATATCTATGATGTTGATTTACCCAGAGAGACAGCTACCAATTAGAGAACCTCACACTAATGTGATACACGATATTTCATTCACGTGTGATTTTATTTGGAGTTCTATCTCCTTCTTTCAGAGAACTCATATGCATTTCTTGAAGCTAATACAGAAATAATGTACGAATGTATAAACACAAATTTTATGTCCTACTCTCTCTTTAGAAAATTCTTTTATTACTCGATCAAGATCATATGAAATATAAGAGAAAAGAATAAGGAGAGAGAGAGAGAAAGTTTGATATGCTTCACCTTGTTCGACCACGAAACTTTGAAAGGTCATGTATGGTCAACGGCTATTCTGGTGAAAGAACTAATAATCTGAATGCGTTTGCCTTGGTTAACCCGGTTCAATGCTTCTGCAACCTGAATCTCGCATGGATACCACTTTACAATGGATTGAATAGCCTTTCCTACTGAGGAAAAAACAAATATTATTCTTCTTTAGTACAAGTCGAAGAGAATTATTCAAACCTGACGCTATGTTGATCATTGAAGAACAGACTTCGTCTACAGTTACATTTGAAAACCGTTCCCTAGCATCACTCCCCAGTCCTTTCAAATTTAGCGATCATCTTTTACATAGCTTGTCTCAACACATGTACCGTTTTCATAATACTTTTAATTGTCGTTATTCTCAGTGCAGTTGACAGATTATTGCCGTTCTGATATAACAACTTCATCAACAACGATCATTGTTTTCCCTTTAGCTGCTGAATAATTTTTCAGCACTTATTACTGGCTCTTTAAACCACTCTAAATTTGCAATGCGCTCTTTCTTGTGCACAAGAACCACTATTTATCATTCAAAATCTGAACTATTGTCTTTTTAATCATAGGCTTCTTTTTTTCCATGGTCACGTATATTTCAAATTTCATCGAACATCCATCTACTCCAGAATGAACTTCTGTGCAGGTCTAAATAAGGTAACTGTAAATATAGCCCCCCCCTATTTTATCTGCCATTTATATTTTAGTTTAGTTGTGTAATCGCTTAAGTTGACAGTGTTTATTCTCTGAATTAAGGCTTACGCGTCGAATAAACTATTTTATTCGACAAATAACTCTAAATTCTGATAATCATCATTATTCAAACACCATTTAGCTAAAAGTTTAATCCTATTAACTGGTTGTTTTCTTCTCAAGATGAAAGTTTGCTTTTAAACGGGATTTATTTAAATAAAAGAACGATAGAAAGTTACTTGTTTCTTCGACTTTAATTCTAACCTCAGATATTTTTGAAGAAACAAACGGAACAAATTTTTCCAGAACATTATGAAGCCTTTCATATTTCCTGCATTTCTACAATTTTACGAAAAGTATTTAAAACTTTTATTATCCTCTATGACAAATATTTCCAAGAAGAGAGAAAACAAAAAACCCTAAAATAAAATAAAACTCTCAAGTCCCAGACACATTGTGACACATTACGTATGGCCATCGATTTGATCAATCAATGGCTTCTTTTAAAGATGCGGAAATTTAAAACATCTGCTGTAAAATGCTTCCCTACTTAGAACGATTATTCACTTAAAAGATATTCTTCCTTCAGAACATTTCCTTCCTCCCTTGTCAACGGAAATCGTCTATCAATATTCTTAGAAGCTCCAATCCGATCGTCTTTACACAGAAAATCTCTTAAGTTGCTCAAAAGGAATTATAAATTTAAAGAGGCAGGAGTTTTGATTTAAAGGCTCGGAACTTACTCGCGACATTTAGCAGTTTAAAATCGCCCTGCAAAATAGATAGAAATTCCCGGAATTGATTGCTGAGAAGTTTTAATATGAAAAGACCCTTTCAATATTTAAATTTTTCGTCCTTTCTTTGCATAAATATTCGATTTATTTTGATAGGATTAAATGTTTAACGAAGTAAATTTTTAATGCTCATTTTAAGTTTGCTTCGATTAAAGTTTGCTCATGTAGTGTACAATTTACTCATGGAATCAGTCTTATTATTAATAGTTTTAGTATGTTCCGTAATTTTTATTAATTGTTTTGTTTAAGTAGGAATTAAAAAATATTAGTGTATAATGCTTACGTTACATACACTGCTGATTGTAAAATATGCAACACCATGAAAGAAACATCAAAATTAAATGCACTTTACATTCAAATATCAATTATAGGATGGTAGGTAAAATAGTAAAGTTTCAGAGCCACTGCGCGAGCGGGGCATGTGCAGCGCCCTCTGAACTAATGCTGCAAACGTATAAAAAGAGGGCTATTGTGGACGTTGAAAATATAGTTAAGGATTAATTAGACCTCAGTATGCCCCCATGACGAAATAAGGAAAAATTCCAACAACTTACGGAGTTTGAACGGGGGAGAATTATCGGCCTTCGAGAAAGGGGATTTTCCTACCGCACAATAGGAGCTCGTTTGCAGTGGAACCGTTCCACCGTGATGCGAGTTTGAAAGCAGTGGACTGACGAGCAGAGAATAACTCAAATAACTGGCAGGGGATGACGAAAGGTAACGTCAGTGCGCGACGATCGATACCTGCCCCACATGGCGGTGGATGACCGTACAGCTTCCTCCAGGTAATTGAGAGCACGTTCATCTGCTGCTGCATGTGTACTAATGTCGGCTTCGTCAATTCATCGACGGCTGCTGCACCGTAGTTTGCGTGCAAGGATGCCTTTATACAGGATCCCCTCACGGCAAACCATCGACGGCTGCGTCTGCAAAGGGCTCATGAGCACAGAGCCTGGTAAGCTGATTGGCACCAAGTTGTCTTTTCAGATGAATCACGCTTCAATTTGTTCGTGTTAGACGTTAAGCCGGTGAACGCTGCCTTCCAGAGTGCGTTATCGAACAACATCGCCTAACACACGGAATTATGGTTTGGGGTGCGATTTCATATCATGGACAATCCAATTTGCTACGAATTTAGGGTAATCTCAATAGCAACAAGTACGTCCGTGAAGTGCTACAGCCCGAAGTCATTCCTTTTCTTCAAGGCATCCTTTGAGCTGTCTTTGAGCAGGGTAATACACGCCCACATGTTGCAAAGACCATTCGAGACTTCTGTTCAGCCCAACACATGCAACTTCTTCCTTAGCCTGCTTACTCGCTGGATGTGTCGCCTATTGAGCACGTGAGGGATTTGGTTGGTCGGCATCTCGCTCGTGATCCGCGTCCTGCAGCTTCAAAAGACGAACTTTTACTGCGCATACAAGCAATATGGAATTCTCTTCCACAAGCAGACATTCAAAATCTGTTTGACAGTATGGCACGTCGTATAGCAGCACTTAATTCAGCGCGTGATGACTACAACAAGTACTGATTTTGGACACTTAATATTGTGTTTTTTCTTTGAATATTTCGTCATTTATTTGTAATTATGAAGGTAAATGTGCATTAAATTTCATTTAATTCTTATGATTCCTTCATGGTGTTGCATTTTTTACAAACATCAGTTTATAAAGCTTGTTCACAGGCTTACTACTTCGTTTCGTAAATATTTGTGTAATGAAAACGATACATTCCACATACAGAACTCCAATTCTCTACATGTATGTGCATGATTTTATTTCTGAGTGATATGTATACATACACATACATATATGTATGAAGTACTAAGCCGAATGATATTTGTATTTTATTAATTTTAAATGTTTATGTTGTAGTCATGCCAAAATGAATAAGAAAGCTTGATGGCTAATGCATCTACATTTGTTATTTTATATATAACACTCAGATAAAACTACAAAACTGAAACGTTTTGAATGGTGATTACCACACAAGCAGATTAAAACATCCAGAACATTCTATTTTTTATACAAAATGATGCCAACTGGAAGTATATAACTCCTAATTTAATTATTAAGATAAGTTAGAAAAAGATTAACATGAACTATTATGTATATCAGCGTTTCTTAAACTGTGGGACGTGCCCCCCTGGAGGGTGAGATAACCCTACGAGGGGGGCGCGAGCATACTGGAAATAAAAGGTTTAAAAAAATAATTTTTTGGAATGAAGTAAAACAAAATGATTTCTGACATAATAAAAAATACACATTTACACTGATATAATTTATATATATCATCTGGTAATCATCAAAAACAAAAGATTCTACTTCAAAAGCTCATTATCTTTGACTATAATCAAATAAAAAGACATTTTGTTTGCTTTGATGTAATCCCAAGATGAGAGATTTTTTTTATTACGTTTCTTTAAACTCCTAAAATACTACTTTTGATTATCATATATTTGACCTTCAAACTTACTGGTATGTTTCACTCCGTCTCTTTTTCCTTTTAAGAAAGTTGTAAATAATATTTTTCTGTTGCTTTTTTTCCATGTGAATGAGTTCTATGATTTATGGATAAGCATATTGAACACTTTGAAGGATTATTTGGCCAAGATGTATTTTTATTATTCTGAAACATATAAAGCATAATGAAAAACGTTTTACACAATTATTTTTTAGAACTGACATTGTTATTTTCATATTGAATATGGTCGCATGAGGTGCAGAGTCAACCCAGGCTCATGAAATCGTTAATTCTAGGAAAACTGTTTAGTTGTCAACAGTGACCTGACCGTATCCTCCTATTAGACAGTCTTAATGGGAACTGAAAGGAATTTGTCACAAATATGCCTCTTTTTTCAGAGTGGCAAGCGTTTTTTTACAATTAAGGTACTTGTTTTCATTGAGTTCCCTGCACGACCATTTTTGTTCAAAAATACTTTCTATTGCTACACTTTCCCCTATGAACAACTTTGTCGTTCTGATTGCTGTGTTGTACGATTTAATATGGTTTATAAATGTAAATGAGCAGAATATAATAAAATGGGCATCACAGTTATCTCTATTAAAGTAAGTTGAAACTGATCAAGCAATGGCAGAGCCTAATGAAATAAAGCATATTAATCAAGATAGCGAAAGTTAATATGAGAAAAGCGATAGACATGAAACATTTGAGTTGAATTGAAATTTTCAAATACTCCCTAAAGAACTCTATGAAGAAAACTATGAAGCCATAAATGTAGCACTTCGCCTTGGCAAAAAGACACAAGGAAGAAAAAGTTCAAATGCTATTTGTGGATCATGAAGCGACAGCAAAACTACAATAACGTGAACAAAATGTGACAGTTTTTCTGGAAAATAACGTTCCTATATTGTTAGCGAAAAGTGTCTGTGATTTATGTCCTTTATTAAAGTCACGCACATTTGGAACATTTTCTTCAGTTTTATTGGATTTTTTCTCAAATTATCAAAGAAAAATTGAAAAGCCCTTGAAAGTAGGTAAGTATATTCTCTCTTAATAAATTATTCACTGGAATTGTGATTTTTATCGTGTATAGTAAAAATAGTTATAAAATAAATTATAGTTTAAAAACAAACTGAAAAGCATGCTTTTATAGTGAATCAAACTAAAAAGTAAAAAATTAAAAATATATATTACTTAAAAGTAACATATATACGAAATTTAATACTTGTGGCGAAACTGTACGGAACCTTTCCACTGATCTTCTTAGGCGTCTTTTTGGGGAATATAAATTCGCGTTTATTTCCAATCAACTCCAAAAAGATGTACGGGATTTTTAAATTAGATAAGGTATTTAAGTCGAGCGTTACGAGATAGCAAGAGAGATGATGTTAGGCTATTGAGCCAGTATCTTTAAATACATTACTAGAAGATTCAAGGAGATTAGATTCGTGAAGACGTCGTGCTGCGAGACGTGCCAGAAAGCTGATATAAGCCAGCGGTAAATATAATTCACGTACGCTTAAAATAAGCGTCAGTTTAAGCGACTTAGTTAAATTTAATGAAAGTTATAAGAATTCGAATACGTGTATTTCTCGGATCTCCTATTTCGGTAAACCTTACTTGAGCTTGATTATTAATTAATTGCATTCTTAGTAATTTAATTTAATATAAAGGCAAATCCCTTTAAGAAACGTAACATTATCTTATTATATGTTATCAGAGGTTTTTTTGAGAAAAGTATAATAATAAATAAATATTATTATTATTCAAAATGGCTCTTAGTGGTTCTTTGCCTCAAATTAATCTTGGTGTTCAAGGTGTGACCCAGGGGGGTCATCACATACTTATCTTGTTAATTTGTCGGGTTTATGAATATGATAATATTGTAGCATTAGCGCCAAAAAGGGCTTTATTATTGCATTCAATACATTATTATTTGGGGGTGATAAAAATTATGATTAAAAATTGGGTCACCAGTAGTGAAAGTTTGAGAACCACTGATGTATATATATATACATATACAGGGTTAATCATAATTCCCCCCAATGTTTCGAAGTCCTGTAGTAAAAAAACTAAGACGAATACAGCAACAGGAATATATAAAAAAAGGAAATGCTAAATTTTTATTTAGATATTTTACAGGTGCTCTATAAGTGAACTCTTGCTTTTTACGGCATACTTCAATGCGATAGTCCAGTTCCAACCACACTCTACTCAGCATGATACTATGAACGTTACTAACAGACTGAGATCCGTGTTAAAAGAAAACTTGGTATCTTACATAAAACCCAAGTATTTGTACCCCTTTGCCGCGTGATGTAGCAGAACTACATGAAAGGATAAGACGTACTGTCAGTAACATTGATAGTACCATTGAGTGAGGCGGGAACTGGTCTCTTGTATTGACGTATGCAATGTGATCAAGGGTCCACATTTCGAAAACCTACATAATATGTAAATAAAGCATGAATTCATCTTTATGTTTTGTCTTGGTTGTTTTACTATACAGCTTCTAAACCTTGGAGAGAATTATGAATATATATATATCCCTGTGTACATACTGCCATTGAGATATTAGATATTCTTTTTAGTTTAATTGTTTAAGGTATCCGACTACGTTCGGAACTATGATTTTACACAAGCGCATAAATAGATAATTTTCATGATATTTAGTGTCACTTAGATTAGAATACATGTATAAAATTGTTTTAAGGACATTTTTAACAAAAAAATTCATTTAAATATAACATTATGGCAAAAAATTAACTTAGAATAATCTTTTTTTTTCCAAATGTTCTCCTTTTGTGAAAAATGGTTATATTATAATAATATTTTGCCTGTCTATAGCTCAGACCTCTCTACAGAGGATCAAGTAGAATTTTTGAAAAATTCACATTATTTTCAGAGTTACCACCCATTGAAATAATTATTCGCGTTTTTTTCTTAAAATTGCTCCCCTCTGTTGTCGTAAGATTTGAATAAACCCACTTCTAAGTTATATATTTCAAAAATTCTAATTGAGCCTCTGTAGAGAGGTCTGAGCTATATACAGGCAAAATATTATTATAATAGAAGCCTTTTTTACAAAAGGAGAGCATTTGGAAAAAATATTATTCTAAGTTAATTTTTTGCCAAAATATTGCATTTAAATAATTTTTTGTCAAAGTGTCCTTAAAACAATTGTATGCATATATTCTAATCTAAGTGACACTAAATATCATGAAAATTATCCATTTATGCGTTTTTGAAAATCACGGTTCCGAACGTAGTCGGATACCTTAATTGAGTAATGTTTGATTACACGCGTACAAATTTTTAGGCCCAAATTTCTCAATCTTGGTTTATTTTCTTAATTTTTTTCGTACACTATTATGAACAAATTTTGTGCTAAAAGACAAGGTCAGTATCCGGTAAAGCAAGCTTAACCCTACTTTATGGCGCTAAATCGGTGGCAGCTTTAAAAAACATAATAGTCTTCCCTTTTGGTCAATTGGCTTTGTATGTATATTGGTTTTTTTTTTGTTTGTTTGTTCTGGGTTTTCTGTTTCAAAATTTCGAGTTCCTGTGCTATGTTAGATATTTAATAAATCCATCATTTCTAATTTTTATTATTATTATTGATGAAATAGAAGCATAAAAAACTAAATATTTAAAAGAATTAGGTAGTTAAAAACTTTGACTGTAATTTGGACAGGCAAAACTGCTTATCGTATTACTTATCATTTATTGAATTATTTACATTTTCACACTAATTTATGTTAATGATTTATCATATCCATGTTACATAAATAAATTTTATGTATTATTAAAATTTAAATACACTAATATGTGACGAATCTGTACGGCACTTTATCACTAATACTCTTGGGCGTCTTTGGAGATTGTAAAATTGCGTATATTTCCAACCAGATCTAAAAGAGAAACCGGGATATGCAAATGAATCAAAGTATTTAAGGAGAGTGTTTTAAGTTAGCAGAGAGAAGGCTATTGAGCCAAGAGATACATTGACGGAGCTCTAAGAAGATTTAAGTTGATTGTGTAATTAATTTCTGGCTGATTATAAGGCAGCAATCTACATTTGGAAAGTTTGAGCCGACTAGAAAGGAGTGAAGTAGTAAAAGTCAGGTGATATTTAAATTTCAATTCTCGGATCATAAAAGTAAATATATAACAGAGTTAGTGGAAAGTTAATAATTGCTAGTAATTCAAATTGCGTATATCTCTTGGTCCTCTTATTCCGGTAAACACGTTCGATATTGAGTTTAATAGTTGATTAGTATCATATTTCGTGATTTAATTCAATAGTAAAGTTCAATCCCATTGACGTAGACATATCGATTCATTTTTGTATTTAAAAGGTTGATAATTGATTCAAGTGAATAAATATAATTCGTTATTATGAAAGTGTCGTCTGGTAATTCTTTGCCTCAATTCAATCTTGTTGTCCAGGTGGAACCCATGGTTCTACCAAATGTTTGTTTATTAATATTGATAAAGAGAATAGAGAATGTGATGTTTGAACACACACACACAAACAATTTATGAACTTTTTTATATTTTGTAATATATATATATAGTGGTAATAAAACAAATTTAAATATCATTGAAAGATAAAAAGTAATTGATTTAGACAATAATAAAACATCATTTTTCGGGCTTCTATAGTAAAGTAAATACAGATATAGTAACAACGATTTCGAAAATGGAACACAGGGATGTTCATTTAATATCTATAGGGATTAAAAGAAAAGTAATTCAAAGAGATATAACAAATAAGACCGGACATTATTTAATTTAAATGGCAAAGCCAAAGTTTCAATTTTATTTCACATAACGTTTTCCACTAATTTTTCTTTCTTTTCTTATTGTGTTCCTTTTGAATATTTTTTATTCATGCGAATCTGTTCTATAAATATTTTTTTACCTTGTTTTCTTATTTTTTCCCCAACTAAAAATTCTTCTTCCTTGTCAGAGATGGACTTGGACGGAATTGAATTTTTCCCCAGCGATCCGAATAAAATATTAGAGCACAACCCGTGAGATAAATATGGTTTTATAGGCAATGGATAAAAGGATGGAATTTCATGTACAAGGAAATTCAAATAAAATGGACTTGATACAAGGGTACAATATAAAGGTTACAATTATTATTTTCGCATATTAGTAAATCAAATGAATTATTTTCTTATGATACCAAACCTTATACAAAATTTATTTGTAACGCTTAAGGTATCCGACTACGTTCGAAACCGTGATTTTGCAAAGCGCAAAAATGGATAGTTTTCATGATATTTAGTGTCACTTAGATTAGAATATATGCATAAAATTGTTTTAAGGACATTTTGACAAAAAGATTTATTTAAATATAATGTTTTGGCAAAAAATTAACTTAGAATAATCTTTTTTCCAAATGTTCTCTTTTTGTGAAAAATGGTTCTATTATAATAATACTTTGCCTGTATATAGCTCAGACCTCTCTACAGAGGCTCAACTAGAATTTTTGAAATATATAACTTAGAAGTGGGTTTATTCATATTTTACGACAACAGAGGGGGACAATTTTAAGAAAAAAACGCCAATAATTATTTCATTTGGTGGTAACTCTGAAAATAATGTGAATTTTTCAAAATTTCTTGTTGAGCCTCTTTAGAGAGATCTGAGCTATATACAGGCAAAATATTATTGTAATAGAACCATTTTTTACAAAAAGGAGAACATTTGGAAAAAAGATTATTCTTAGTTAATTTTTTGCCAAAATATTATATTTAAATAAACTTTTTTTGTCAAAATCTCCTTAAAACAATTTTATGCATGTATTCTAATCTGAGTGATACTAAATATCATGAAAATTATGCATTTATGCTCTTTTTTAAAATCACAGTTACGAACGTAGTCGGATACCTTAAGAAGACACAAAATTCTTCTTCAGAAATATAAAATTGGAGACAGTAAGATATTTTTAAACTGACTCTGAAAAAAATATATTATTTAAAACAAATTTCAAAGTTTTCATAATTTGATAGCATAGTCAATTGTTTGTTAATATTTTTAGTTATTTTAAATATATTTATATTTCTTAGTTTATTAGGAACAAAGCCTAGGATGGAATAGCCTGCTGGGTAGCGTAATTGGTTAGGCTCTGTGCTTGTATATATATGTTTGCGGGTTCGACACCGGCCCAAGTGGTTTTTCATGATGATAAAATTGACAGTGTCCATGTCGTATGATTATGCGAGATGTCAAAGACCGCTAGGTGTCTGTTTGGACAATTTCACATCGTCAGAGCTCAGGTGCCTCTCCTTGGAGTGGAAACTGGGCGTCAAAATTACATTGGGGCAATTAGTATCTACCTATATAATGCCAGAGAAAAGTAAAACCAACTCCTGAGGAATGTACTAGGTTTGCTATAGTAATTAGCAATCCGAAGCTCCGTTTTAAAGCCGAAGTTAGGACGAATTAAAAATCTGGTAAATTGTGAAGTTTTAATAATTGTTTTTGTAGCTGTATGTATATAAACCCAAAAAATAACGTGAAAATTCTAAAAATGTCATATTTAACATTTTAAACTCTTCATTTAAGGTATCCGAATACGTTCGGAACCGTGATTTTAAAAAAGCGCATAAATGGATAATTTTCATGATATTTAGTGTCACTTAGATTGGAATATATGTATAAAATTGTTTCAAGAACATTTTGACAAAAAAAATTATTTAAATACAATATTTCGGCAAAAAATTAACTTAGAATAACCTTTTCTCAAAATGTTCTCCTTTTGTGAAAAATTCTTCTATTATAATAATATTTCGCCCGTATATAGCTCAGACCTCTCTACAGAGGCTCAACTATAAGTTTTGAAAAATATATTATTTTCAGAGTTAAACCCACTGAAATAATTTATCAGCGTTTTTTTTTTCTTAAAAATTCTCCCCTCTGTTGTCGTAAAACATGGATAAACCCACTTCAACGTTACATATTTCAAAAATTCTAGTTGAGCCTCTGTACAGAGGTCTGAGCTATATACAGGCAAAATATTATTATAATAGGAGCATTTTTCACAAAAGGAGAATGTTTTAAAAATGAGTCATTCTATGTTCATTTTTTGTCAAAATATTGTACTTGAATCATTTTTTATTGTAATTACTATTCTTAAAACAATTTTATGTACATTTCCTAATCTAAGTGACACTAAAAATCATAAGTAAAGAGTGTTTTTTTTAGGGGTATAGAACTTTAAATTGAAATAAAACAACGATGTATTACTCGATTGACATGAATTTTTTTTATTCGAATGATAATCTTGTGGCATTACATTTTAAATATGACTTCTGGCATATGACTGCCACGGCTAGCTCGGATGTAGTCCAATCTGGACGTCCAATTTTCGATGACTTTTTCCAACATTTGTGGCCGTATATCGGCAATAACACGGCGAATGTTGTCTTCCAAATGGTCAAGCGTTTGTGGCTTATCCGCATAGACCAATGACTTTACACAGCCCCACAGAAAATAGTCTAACGGTGTTAAATCACAAGATCTTGGAGGCCAATTCACAGGTCCAAAACGTGAAATTAGGCGGTCACCAAACGTGTCTTTCAATAAATCGATTGTGGCACGAGCTGTGTGACATGTTGCGCCGTCTTGTTGGAACCACAGCTCCTGGACATCAATGATTGTTCAATTCAGGAATGAAAAAGTTAGTAATCATGGCTCTATACCGATCACCATTGACTGTAACGTTGTGGCCTTCATCGTTTTTGAAGAAGGATTTTACCAGCCCATAAAGCGCACCAAACAGTCAGTTTTTCTGGATGTAACGTTGTTTCGACATACACTTGTGGATTAGCTTCACTCCAAATGCGGCAGTTTTGTTTGTTGACGTAGCCATTCAACCAGAAGTGCGCTTCATCGCTAAACAAAATTCGCTTATGAAAATCGGGAACAACGGCAATCTCGTTTTGGGCCCATTCGACGAATCTACGCCTTGCTTGATGATCGTTTTGATGAATTGCCAAACCAAACGGAGAATAAATCACTTGACAGCTGTTAAATCGGTCACCATCTTGGAAAGTAATGCCAACTTAAACTTCTATACCTGGAAAAAAACACTCTGTAGTATCCATTTATACGCTTTTGCAAAATCACGGTTCCGAACGTAGTCGGTTACCTTAATCCATGCTAATTTTTATAAAATATGTGTATGAAAGTAACGAAAAACAATTCCAAAATTCGGTCTGGAACAGAAAAAAAAATTTTTGAAGAAGAAAATTTGCATCGATAATAATAAACGCCTGAGAAGAACGTACTTAAAATTTGTAATGGCGTAAGTTTTAAGATTGACAACACACACTTAGAAAACTCTCTCTTCAAATATTTTAAAAATGAATCGAATATTAGATCAAAATCCTGGAGTTATTCTTTTCTACTAGATGCGTCGTCCAAACATGCAAAGAAAAAGAATTATGTGCTTATGATTTCTTAATTAAATTCCCGTGTGCGTGCGTGCGCATACAGTGACTGTTGCTAGCATGTACATAACTTCAAAAACTGTTGTCAAAAATTCTAAACTGAAAGATTTAATTCATATACAATTCGAAATAATAATGCTTAAGTTATATAAATATTGTACGGGGTTTATAATAATACATTTAATAAGTTAAGAAAATTTATTAAACTTTATTTATCAAACTTTTTTAAAAAAATGAGTTTGAAAACGTTAGAATTTAATATTTGCATGCATTTGTCAAACGTTTTCTCTCATAGAATGTGTGTGTTTAAAATTGCTGAATCAAAGCTTAGGTACTTGTTTCTTCTGCCATATTTTCTCCCAGTAAAAAAATGTTTAACGTTATGAAAAGCTAATTTCTTCGTCTTTTTTAACGATATTTATTTGAATATGAATCAAATTAACTTCTCTAAAACAAAAGAAATTGGTCTAGGGATTCGCTTTGCTCTTCACAATTTTTGACGGCGGCAGTCTAAAGAGCTTTTACTGCAGCGACTTCATTAAAGTAAAATGGCTAATACTTCAAACTACAATGTATTTAAACAGAATTTTTTTATAACTTTAACAAAAGCAGAAAGAGAAACATAAACAAAATCAAAGGAAACGAAAACAATAAAAAAAAGACATTAAGACTTCAAAAACCTCCAAAAAAGAAAAGAGGTATGTACTAAGAACTAAATAAAAATAAAATTTAAAAAGAAACAAAAAACGATTTTCGAAGGCAGGGCCGTAAGGACTAACCAGAATAAAATTCAAGAGAAGGGGGAAGAAAAAAGATTTTCTTTTAATATATTTTTTAATTCACTCGGTAAAATAAACCTCGGGTGGAAAAGAGGATGAAGAAGAGAACTGAAATGAGGAAAGCTTCAAAACGGAAAAATTCTGGAACACAAATAAAATAAATAAACGAAATTCAGAAGGGAAAAAACTGAGAATTTTTTTTATAACTTTACAAAGAAAAATAAAATTTAAAAAATACACTCACGCCCAAGACTGAACTGCAACTCATAAAAATCAGGAACCAGCATTTTTAAAGTTTTGCTTAAAGGAAAAACAGCAACAAGATATAAAATTTTGGAAAGAAGATCACAGTAGGACAAAATAGAAAATCTGGTGTGCTCTGAGGTTTTAAGGAGTGTCTATAACTATTCTCATTAGTATGACCCTCAGGGCATAAAAAGTTTGTTTGAAAAAAATTTCTGCTTCAAAGAAACTTTCCCTTTTTGCCGGTATGGATTTTTAGAGAATGAGCCATTGCCATTGTATAGCTATTCCAAAAAAGAGGTATATATATTACACATTGATGTATTAACTTCGGTTCTTTGATGGGTTTTTTTTAATAAGATTTCTATTTTTATCCTGATGCATCGAAAATTATATATGCAGTCAAATCTTAATTTTTTAAAGTGTTCATGCAAAACATTAAAAATAATTAAATTTATTTACCATCAAGATTATCAATTGGTACTTTAAAATTCACTTTATTGAAAAATAGTTTTAACTAGCTTGTTTACCCGTTCTTTGCACGGATGAATTGAAAAATTAATCAATATAGATTGAAGGATAAAAAAGTTTTTAATTTTAAGTGAACAGCAAATATATTAAACAAGAAGAAAAGCTTTTTGCACATCTCAGCTAAACACAAAATACATATTTCTTAAATTTTAAGTCTGCAGATCTAATAGCTGATAAAAAGGATTTTTTTTATTCGCCCCATAACTCTCATGTGGGTCGATTTTTGAAAACACCTTCCTAAGCTGATCTCTGCTCAACAAAAGTAACACATTGTTACAAATTTTGTGTAATGAACGCTAAAAATAGTGTAAATAATTTATATCTGGATGTGTAATACGTTAATATTACTTTCTGTTGTATTTATTTTATGTTAAAATTGTAATATTCGCAAGCAACGCCGTTCCTTACATTTAATGGTGATTCAATGGAAACATAGCGAAATGTTGACGATAAAGCTAGCATTTTTGCGACTATATTGGCATCTTGGCGATTTGATTGAACGGTGCAGAAGTTGATATGCTGTAGCGCCACCTGGTGGGGAGCTGTAATAAAAAGGATAGCGCAAAAACGTTCTCCATACAAAAAAATACATATGCATGCCAATTTTCATATTGATCGGTTGAACTGTGTAGGAGGGAAGCGAGGTCATTGTCACAAACATCAATTTTTTTATATACAGATCTGTACATAGCACACATGATGATGGCTATTATATATTGTAGGTCATTAGCACGTGCAAGTATCGTAGGTTACAGTGAAATCTGAATGTCGAAGAACAAAGTGGCTATTATAAAATTTTGAATATGTCCATTAAAAAATATTTAAACGACTTGATCCGAGAAAGGATTATATTATTGTTATCCACTGTGTTATTTCTTTATTTCGATCAAGTGGAGTATGTAACAGGCGTAAGCATGAAATAGAAATGCAACCTTAGATAATAAGTACATTGTCTGAAGAAACGAGAAGAAACATTGCACCATAGCTGGTCAAGGAATAAATAAATTTCGGGTTGCCACGGGTAGAGAAATATTCCCCAAAACTGCTTGTTTTAGTTACTTACAACAACCACGATTATACGTTGTTGTTGTGTGTATCTCAATAACAAGAAGTGCATCAAATGTTAGCAACGAATTGGGCCGAGAACTGTTGGACTTGAATGCTCTTCTCTGATGAGAATAGTTCCAACCTCTTATCTAATTGTAGACGCTACCTGCTATGGCGTGAAAGTGTCTAGTGTGTATTGATAGATGTTAAAATAATCTTGAAATGTATGTGATATGATTTTCACAGCATAATGGTATGCGCTGGCATCATGATTCATGATCACAAGTCGTTACACATATTGCTGCCTAGGGCTCTGAACGCCGATCGATAGGTTAATGAAGTTCTACCCTCATGTTCCTTTTTCCCAGCTGCTTTTCTCAATACATTAATTATAAGTACGACAACGCAACATGTCACTGCACAAGCACTGTCCATGACATCTCAGACATCAAGGAAATTCAGCATCTCGTCTGACCATCAAGTTCTCTAGTCTAAAAACTGACTGAAAATGATTGACTGTGAATCCTTGTTACTCAACAATAGCCTCCAACACAGGACTCCCTTGGATCGTCCCCACAATGTCAACGGAAAAAATTTCCAATCACGCTCATACTATCTAGGGCTGTGTATCAATTGAAGTAATAACTGTAAAACAACCTTCTTTATGTATTGCTCAAAAGGTTCATCAACCGCATAAATGACTTTTTCTTTCTAGGAAGGGGGTATGCAGCGACCCCTTTCGCGCAAATCGTAGGCAATGAAAGACAGAAATAAAAGTGCTTGAAGACTGGACCGAATAGGGACTCTTTTTCGTCGCAGTAGTCTAACAAATGTACGGTAGAGCTGTGAAAAGGTAGATTGGTGGTTGAAACAAACATTCATGTCCAAGGACGCCAGCTTGTAGCTGAACTCTCGTTTTTGCTTTGAAAAAGGAACGGAAAAATTTTCCTCGACATCTCCTCACTGATGTATGCCCCAACGTGCTGACAATTGCATTGGACTTCAGTGTGGACATATATCTCACTATAAATTTCAAGAATACCTATGGTGAGTTTTTTACATGATAATATATCCATGTGTTTGGGTCAACATACACATCTGTCTGCATTACTTTCAATAATGCTTGGCTTTTAAACTCTATGGTTATGTTTTCTATGTTATGTATGTTTTCTGTACTTGTAAGGTTTATCCACTTGGGAAATAATTATTTTCCTTCCAATATTTTAAACAGTATCAATTTTATGAGTATTTTATGAGTATCAATTACATATTATTTTAATTGTATTTACAAGTGTATGATGTATTTATGTATTAATTAATCCTAATTATTTACCAATAACTAATGGATTTATGTCGAGTCAAGAATTTGCATCACTATATTATAATTTGTATTACTTAGTTTTAATAATTTTTACGCTTTTTAAATAAAATCAATACAAACTTTAGTTAAAAAGGCAAAACTGAAATAATAATGTAGATACATTTAATATTTTAATATATGTTATTTCATATAATTTATACTCAACTTAACACGTCATTTCTTTACATGCATACAAGGGGATATAAAAATTGCCTGATGTATTTTTATGATCTATATTTTTACTTATACTTGTTGTATGCACAAATTATTCGATTAAGCATTTTTCGCTTATTACAGTCGATGAACTCATGTTTTAATAATGTTCAACTCCATGTATTTCTATCAATTTATCCTTGAATTTTTTTCTCTTCAATCTAATAATAACTTTCATTCCACCTTATAATTATTTCCTACTGAGTAATAAATCTTTTGTAACCCCTAAAAGCAATAAAAATGGATAACGTGTAGTGGTGACCACCATAAATTCCCTTTCTTTCGTGTATTTAATTCTTTCATTTTATTTGGAAAATGATAAAACTTTCAAGAACATCTGTCTGGTCTCTTAACGTGTAATTATATAGTGAGTCCATTAATTGTTATTCACGGCATCTAATATGAAAGATATTATATTTTATAGGAAAACATTTTTTTTTTGTTATTAAACTATCGACGAGAGATAAATTGCTCATAAATTTGATTGGAGACGTAAGAATTTGATTAACTTTTTTTAAACAGGCTGTTAGAACGTTGTTTTCGTCTAACACCTAAAATATGGAATTAAAATTTTAACATTATTTCGGTAGGAAAAATATTCTAATTTCAGTATAGTACACACAAAATAATTTTTCTCTGGTTGCTTCTAAAATATCTTTTTATAAAAAATAATTAAAATGCATTTCTTATATTACATCTACTCTATTCGAATAATATAGGGACGTTTAGATGTATATTTTAAAGTGAAAAAAGGGACTATTTATTGAATGATCTAAATTTCAAAGGTACAGTACCATAAATAGGTGTATGCGTTTTGGACCACAAGTGTATTTACTGACATTGATATTTTTGTCTTCTTAATTGATTTGTTTTAGCTTTTAAAGGCATAATTTTGGGAATTATTATATGTGTCATAATCTCGAAAATTTGTGTAAGCAATAAAAGAATTTTTCACTCCAAAAATAACTTCAAGTTTGGATCCATTTTTTTAATATTAAGCACAGATAGTTTTAAACTATTTTTAAACATTTAATAAGATAAAATTTCTGTAACAATTTCATAGCAGAAAGATTGATGAAAACATGATTATTGTGTGTTATTGTTCTACATCTATCATCCGTCTTGAATGAGACAAATAGTTACTAATGTTAGATTGCCAGACAAATAACGCTAAAAACAGAACAATATCCTAACATTAATATTAATCAATTAATATTAACTATTTCAAAGTTGCTTTGATTGTAATATGCATACATAAATATCATATGCTTTGTTTATAAGCTTATCTTATAATTATTAAAAATTATTAATTATCTTATCCTATAATTTTTTTAAATTTACAAAAATATGCGTGCAATTTTTCACCTCTACATACAAAGTTTACAATGAATTACAATTACAATTTTCCAAATAGAAAACGAAATATAAAACAAATTCTTTTAAAGAAAAAATAGTCTGATTCAAACACAGATCATTTTAAGAACGCGAATGTATGTTTACTATATTCTAATAAAGTGAGAGTATGCCACTCATCCCCTTAAGATACATTTAAGAAAGATAACAAAAATTATCTTTAAGGTTAAGAAAGAATGTAAGAGCAGTTATTACAGCCCGTGAACAAATTAGCATTTATACTTTGCGTTTAAAAAGCGTACCGTAAAATTCGGCGTAAAACGCGCCCCTATTCTTTCAAGCTAAATTTTTTTTATATTTTTATGTATGTTTGCCGTATAACACGCCTTTTGAAAAAATAGTACACTTTCTAGAACTATAACTGTTCTTGTTCATAAGGCAAGTCGTTTCTTTTAAATGAACAGTGTTTCGATAAATCTAAAAGTAATTTTTTTTATTCCTATACTTTTTGTTATTTTTAAAGTTATCGTGTTATTGTACCCAATGTATAATGAGCACTCTTAATTTTCGATCTTATTTTTTTTGTGTTCAGAGTGCACGTTATACGCTGGATTTTACGGTATTTGATTTAGATTCCAATAAATCGATCGGGGCTTATTTTATAACTTATTGATTGCGCCCCCAATTCATTAATCATCATAGTGTATAACTTTAAAATACAAGTATTTTTAAACTACTAATACCATTATCAAAGTTTATTGTTTGATTTGAATGATTCTTGTAATAAAGAGCTTATACTATTATGGTGTATATGTGATAAATAACGAAGTCAAATAACGATTTCGACATCCCATACACTCCTAATTTCTACTCCCCTCCAATAATTTGAAACCCAGTTCAATATGCCTATCAACATTCCCCCAATATATTGTGAAAGGATCTTGGATGGAATTAGGATATACAAATTGCAGAGAACATTATTACGAAGTCCAGTTACGTCAGAGATGAAACCAGTTGATTATATCAGAGACGAAAAGCTTATACTGACTGCCTTATTGTAGGGGGATAGGGTTCCCCTAAGTTCCCAGATAGACTCCCAGTCCTTGGTTAGTTCCCAGAGAACAGTTTTAAAGTCCCGGCTGGAAGCAAAAAATAAAAACGTGATCTCGAGTGCAAGATGGCATTTTAGCATGTTTTAATGTCATTAAAGTTGAATATATATCTCTAGCCTGACTGTGTGTTTCCGTGTCCAATACGCCACAAAATACACAACTCGATTTGAATGTAACTGACCCCGAATTTTGCGAGCTTAATTGCTTTATACATGTACTAAATGTACTCAGAATCTTAATTTTTGAAGAACAATTTAAACACATAAATAAATTGTTGATTTACACTCTATTTGTTGAAGATGAAATCATAGTGTTCACGACCAAGATAGCGAGGATAACGATGTCTTAACAATTGCGTTTATTATAGAACAGTAGAACGTTGTTTATCTGAATCAATTGGGACTGGACACCGTTCGGATAAGCGATTGTTCGGATAACCGAAAACCGAATGCTATCCATGCAGTATATGAAACCGGACACTATACGAATATCGAAAGTCATCATATGCGGGAAATGTGCTTGAAGAAAAAGCAAAATAGGTGCAAAATGTCTTAATTTTAGCTTTCTTGTGGAAAATAATCGCTTATTTTTCGCTGTACAATTGTACACCTTCGTTTTTTCGCTGCAAGGTCTCTGATTCTCTTTTTTGAGCAGCACTAGTTGAGTAGGACAGCACTTTGATTGTTGTCTGTACCACTCCATAGCTGCCTCTAACGCAGAAAACGCGTCAGCATTTGATGGACCCTTGCTACTTACGTTGTTATCCTCGTCTTCATCCATTTCATCGTCGACCGGGTCGGATTCTACGAGCACGGAAGTCACAATCTCGTCATCATTTAGCATTTGAAAACCACAGTCTTCTGCATATCATGCCATCCAGATTTCTACATCTTCTTCATCGCATTTTAAGTTTTGTTTCTATTTTCAAGACGTTGCGCTTCCGTTTTGAATTCGAAGCCATAGTAGTTCACAATTCAACAAAAGAGCAGATATACACCCCCTCACTTGGAAACAAACTGACCTAATATTCCGCGCAGATGTTTACCAAATCACACAACTGAAATTCCCCAAATATCCCTGGCCTTCGGTTTTTCCGTTACTTTTGGCCTCACGCGAAACAACTGTTGAGCGTTGCACACACACTGTTCATAAACGTATTCATATTCAGTACAGGTATTTGGCAAAAAAAACTGGTCCGGACATTTGACGCCAAGGACAATAAACATTCGGATAAATAACGTTCTACTGTAGTTAATTAAGTAGCTACAAATGTAATTAACATTATTTTCAACATTTCTAACTTTGAAATTTTTATTCTCTCTTGAACAGATTGAGAGCGTTCATAATTTTATTTTAGTTGTTGATTTAAGAACAGGTATGGGAATTTAATATTAAAGTAAACGTGTTAATACATTATATGAAATATATATTTTTTAATGTTAAATACTATATCATGTGTGTGTGTGTGTGTAAATACGAACAAATGTAAAAACTTACGCAATTAAGTTTAAACTATTTCTTTTACTCGGATTTGTAAATTAATTGGATAACGTATAGGAAGTATTCTCTTTTTTTAGAATGCAAATTCCCTGCTTTTTGCACGGCTCTTCGAAGAACATTTAGTTGAAGCAATTTAATTCTTAATTTAATTCCCCTTAGTAGATGCTTTAATTTAAATTTTAAATAAAATATCATTTCTATTTAGGGAATGTTAACTTTTTGCTTTTTGGCAACACAGTTAAGAGAACAAAAAGAGTGTTTTTTGTGTTAAGAAGGATGCAAATAATTTTTCCTTTCGGAATCGATTTAAAAATATGTGTGATATTGTTCCATATATATTTATTGAAAACACCATTACAGTGTCTACCGTGTACAAAAATCACAATTACATGTAGAATGATTATAATGATTTATATCTACTGAAAGGAAAAGTTGTGAGATTTTGTATACTTAAAATAGACCAATATTTTCAGAAAACAATTAAAGGTGAGACAAACCAGTAAGTTTATGTGATCTACGATTTTTTTTGTAAAGCAATCTGTTGTTGTTTTTTTTTGGGGGGGGGGTAAAATTATGTTATTATGAAATTGACTAAATAAAAAATCGGTGTTTGATAAAAAAAACTCTTCACAAAAATTTAAAATTGAAGAAAAGATTTTTAAGCTATAAGTCTAAATTAAAATATCATATCATGACTTAAATGTAAATCGAAGCACTCTGGGCTGCTTTTGGCATCCCCGGCGCCCTAGGCACTTCGAATTGTTACACCTCCCCACACTACTTCGAACACCCCTCCCCCTCCCCTCCTCCTCCTTCAGTTCTTGCATTATCAGTTTTGGTTCAGGAGGGATTTTCCCTTTGTTCCCTTACTCTTTTTCCTTTCTTTGTTGTTGCTGTTCGGAGTCTTTGCATTATCCATCCCCTACTGACCCACCGTGTCCTGAACTGGCAACCGTAAGGAATGGATAATGGTATGCTTTGGCCACTCTTATTCAATTCTTGCCTTACAGCATCACGCACCATCCATCCACCCATCCTTTTGTATGTACCATGGCGTTACCAGTGGTGTAACGGAATACATTAGAGTCTCCCTGCAAAGTCAGGTTGTGGGACCCAAGCTGGATCTTACAAAGAGTTGCAAAACCATAACCTTCAAGCCCCCTAGAATCTTGTCCCCCGCAAGGCGGGGGTTGGTGGGGTGAACATTACGCCACTGGTATACATTACTGTACGAACTGTTTTCAACTAGTTAATTTTCATCCTTTTCATTACTTATCGCTTTACTATCTTCTACTCTTAGACGTCCCTATTCTTCGCTGAGTCACAGTCATTGCACTGATACTACAAAGGGATTTTCTTCGAGCTTAGATGATTGCAAAATTATTAATAACTTCATTGTAATCCATTTCAATTGTAATATCATTTTGAGTGCATAGCAACATCAAACTGTTAAGCTGTTCTTTTTCCATAGTACTCTCTAAAGGACAGAAATGCTTATCTCATGACTCATTAGGCGGTGGAACGTTAGCAGCAATTTTAATCTTTTCACGGTTTTCGCACTCAAAATGTTTGCGCCCCCCCATTTTTTCGCCTTATGCACATGGCTAGCGTGCCTACGCGGAAATGCAGCCCTATACAAAATTTTTAGAATTGTACTTTCGTAAGGGAATAAATAATGAATTTCCTTACTCACGTATTTTTTTTAATTATCATTATTAGTAAACACGTTCGGAAAAGAAATTAAGTAAATTTGTATCACCTATACACAAATTTGAAAGGGTATTTAATTCATTCATATACTTAACCTGTAAATTTCAAGAAAAATGTAACATGGTTTTTTTCTTTTATCTTGCGAGAAGAGGAACGAAACATATCTCTGCGCAATCATCAGTCTAATAGGCAGTGCTGCCATCTAGCATTAAGATTCATCACTAAATTTAGTTTGTAAAAATGAATAGCGTTATATTATAATGTGCTGGAAACCAGTAAAATGCTAACTTAAAATATAAAGTTTATTCCTCCCCCTCCCTATGAATTTAAACTAAAAGTTCTTATTCATTTTATAAATATTGCGGGGTTTTTTTTTCCTTAATTAAACTTTTTTTTTAAATTTCGTTTTAAAATTAGAAATATAGGAATTTTAACTTATCAGAAAGTTAGTATAAATATTGTAAAAATTTTAGTAGTATGTCTATACATAAATTTAAAACTGCTCATTATTTAATTTTAAAAAACGTTTTAAACAAAATAATAACTATGCTAGAATTTTCAGTATCAGTTTTCTTATCCAAGTAATCATTTTTGGTAAATAATTTCATTTTTTGAATTAAAAAGGTTTTTCAGAAATACTCAGCATGAGACAGATTTTAAGAAACCTTTTTTCTAGAAACATTGGTAGATTATAGACACTAAATCTTTTATATAGAATTTTCTTCCTCCAAATATCAGGATTATTAAATAATTTTAATAATGTTTAGAAAATGAAAAGGGAGAGTAGTTGTGGGTGAAACCAACTAACCACAAGAGAAGAAATATTATATTTGAATGGAAATCTTTGCATTTTCTTGAAATATGCATTAAAATAAGCAGCATAATTTTTTAAACATACAATATAATTAATGATTCAGTATAAATATCAACTTAGTTCAATACAACTATCCTTAAACATAGATTGTTCTCTGTCTTATTCTATATTCTGCAAAAGTAGATTACAAACGTAATCTAATCCTGAGCAAAAAGTCAAAAACTAATTTAGATATGATAACGACATTTTTGAATTTAAATAGGCTCTTGTTTCGAAAATAAACAAATTATACTTAAATTTCACGTACTTTTTCTATGCCTTCCTTGTTGAACTCGTCCAATATCCGTAGTCTTGAATGGCATCGTGAAATTGTAGCTCAGTCTCGACCGATGACCAACAGAGTAATAAGACTTGGAAACGAAAAATAAGCTCCTGAATAATTCAAAAAACACGCGATGCTGCTCTTAAAAGAGAAAAAACATTCGCGGTTCCTTGAAAGAGGAAATTGTGTTGAAAGAAATATACTATTGTAAAACACAAAAACATTCGTTTTTCTGAAAGAAAAAGTTGTGCAGAGGGAAAAAAAGTGTCATTAAAATCTATCCTGTATTAGAGACACAGTTAAGTAAGCTGAGAAACACACCAAAAAATCGGTATATATATATATGAGTGTCGTACTAAAATATACAAATGTTTCAATAACATTTATTAATGTGTATATCCAGCCGTAAGTTATCTATATTAAAACTAAGCATATTAAGTAACCTTTGTAACTTTATCTAAAACGTAAAAATGATGTTTAGTTTCGAGTATGTAACAAATAACGTTTAATGCAAAAAAAAGTTTATCATATGTGTGTGTGTGTGTGTGTGTTGTTGCTAATCCCCTCCGGAGCAGGGCGTCTTAATGCATGGACCAACTGGGCCCAGGCTCAGGGCCTCAACCTCGGTAGGGGCCTCGTTTCATTCTCGACTCTGTCTTAATAAGATCATAATCCACAGATAATTTAATGGTCGGGTATTATTCCAGTACATATTCTCAAAAAAACAGGAAATTTCCTACTGCTTGTCAACTGGCAAAAGTGGTATGATTGTATTATTATGTGATGACCGTTGACTATGTCTAGGCCTAGGGCCTAATATCATTCAACTCATTTAGTCGGAATGCTGCCTCGGTCGAACCGGTTTGTGCCTAGGTTTTTGAGATAATGAATCGTGTACATTTATTTGTTTCAAATTACCGTTAGAGCGATTATTTAACAGTGAATGCTACTGTCTACTTTTAAAGATCTCAGGTAGGGCCTACTTTTGCATAGGGGTCCAGGGCTTTTAAATGTCCTAAGATTTCTCTGGACCCACGGCATCAAAGATTCTTAAGACGTCCCTGTTCCGGAGAATGACAAAATCGTACAAAACCCATAAGAACGTCGACTCTAAAAAGTCGAGCACAATTAGCAAATCCGTATGAGAGATCCATTCAACTCAAGATATGCTCGTCAGAATCCTGGTGAATCTGATACTTGATACAGGTAGAGAAAATGTTCGTGTTCTCTCAGAACGTGAGGCACTTGACTGACCACTAGCAAGACGTGAAGTCTCCGAACGAAAGGCACAAGACGGACTACTCGCAAGACGTAAGATCTCAGAACGAGAGGCATTTGACGTATCACTGGCAAGACGTGAGGTCTCAGAACGAGAGGCACTTAACTGATCACTTGCAAGACGTGAAGTCTCCGAACGAGAGGCACTTGATGGACCACTGGCAAGACGTGAGGTCTCAGAACGAGAGGCACTTAACATCATGCAAGACGTGAATCGAACGAGAGGCACTTGATGGACCACTGGCAAGATTCTCAGAACGAGAGACATATGACGTATCACTGAGAAGACGTAAGATTTCAGAACGAGAGGCATTTGACGGACCACTCGCAAGACGTAAGATTTCAGAACGAGATGCATTTGACGGACCACTGGCAAGACGTCAGGTCTCAGAACGAGAAGCATTTGAGGGACCACTGGCAAGACGCCAGGTCACAGAACGAGAGGCATTTGACTGACCACTAGCAAGACGTGAAGTCTCCGAATAAGAAGCACTTGACGGACTACTTGCAAGACGTGAGGTCTCAGAACGAGAGGCATTTGACGTACCACTGGCAAAACGTGAGAATGTAGCGTGGAAGCTTCTGTCGCACTCGAGAGCTGGAGCCGATGATGTCTACTACTAATATACTTATGATGAATACGAGGTACCCACCACACCACCATATTTTATGATTTTTTTCAGTGGGTATAGTTCCAGAAAGGGTGGAAGAGGAGTGAATTGGAAGATTACAATTCTTCTTTTCTTGTTTGACTGCTATTTTTTTGCCTTAAAGGACTATATAAGATGAAATCCATTAAAAATAAATGGAAATGGTGCAACGATATAAGTTTCAGTTTGTATAGGATGGAGAATCTTGTTTTGTTTCAAGTAGGAGCCAAATGATAAGGAGTTTGAACAAGCTACGGTAACATCGAAAAGAATCCAAATATCACCATAGTTCTTCTAGAATAGAACCAAGGCCCGCGTAAGTCGCTATTAATTCACTTCTAAAAGTCCAGCATAAATCCGGATTACGTTTTTTAAGAGTCAATTTTCCTGGAGTAGAGATATCAATGTAAATACCGGTACCTGTGCTTAGTCATATATTTTACTGCCATCAGCAAAGGACATCATTAGGGAAAGTATATACAGTGGGCCACAAAAGTGTTCGCACACTTGCAATTTCCTATAAAATTTAATGTTTTCTACTAATAAAAATTAATATTTCGGAATTGTAATTTCTTAAGATATCTGCAACTTGTTCTTAATGGAACGACATAATTAGTTTCTGAAAAATAGTATAACTATTATTTTTAAAAATTATTAATCAAAAAGCTAATAAAAAATTACGCCACAAAAGTCTTCGTACACCATACAAAAATCTCAACATAGCTTTAAGTATTGTATTTTTTTCTTAATTTATTTCTTAATAGGATATCTTTTAGTATCCGCAACAACTTTTAAACGTCTGGGTACAGATTTAATCAGTTGCATCGATTTTCCTCGATGCTTCTGTGACTACTGTTTTTACTTCCCATTATGTGTTTATATATGTCATGTTTTCTTTTTTTAAAAATCAAATTCTCACCAAATATATTCTACAGTGCTAAATAAAGTGATTGAGGAGGTGTTTTCAGAATTTGGGACAGTTATAGGGACACCAACGGCGTAAATTGAGAGCAGTGCGCTTGTCGTCATTATCCTGTTAAAAATGAAGAGTCTTCTCCAATATACAAATCTTGGACGTATAATTTAAACTTTCTTTTAAAATATTTAAACAGAGCTCATGATTCTCAATACCATCAAAAAATATAAACTTATCTAATTCTGAGGCCGATTTACACCCCCATGCAAGAACACCTTTCGTTGTTTTCGACGTACCTTTTCTCAAAATCTGTTAAATGTACATGTTTGAAATTTTTCATAAAATTAAAGTATACCTTTCTCGTTATACTGAAATGAGTTTTTACCTAATTTTGAATTTTTTTATAATTTATGAAATATTTTATCAAACATAGTGAAATTTGACCCGTTTTTCACTTTAAAAAATTTCTAAAAAATTAATTTTTGAGTTTTTTTTACAATAGGGTCATTTCAGTATATATTAGACATCATTATAAATGTATCATAAAAAATTTACATACCTATGAGCAGTAGTTTCTCAGAAAAGGTACATCGAACATCAAAATTTACATTTTAAGATAAAATGATTTTAATGTATACAGTGAGACTTCTAATCGGCTAGGAAATAAAATAAAAGGCTCAATTTACAATAAAAGATACATGTTTTGATTTATGTCAAACGTTTAACTTTTAAGCAAAAACGAAGTACTTTGTTTACATTTTTCGTTATTCAAATGGGATTGGCCCTGTTTCAACGATTACTTAAAAATAGGTTTCAAGGTATTCTAATTACCCTAGAGGTTAAACTAAGGTATTTTTAGAAAGATTAAAATCTATACAATTTGAAAATGTAAAAATCTCAAATTGTCAAAAAAAAAAAAATTTTAGCTTTCGAACAACGCTTAATCAATAACTACACAGACTGTAATGGGATACATTTCGCGTATACATAAGACGCTGGGAAATATATCCACATTATTTTAACCAACCGAACTAGACTCCACATAATAGAAATCACTCGTCCAAAAAAACCCAAAAATAAACCATTCCCCTTCAATAACTCTTTCACCCAACGAAACAATCCTTATTTTACACCAGGACGCATTCGGTTTCCTCAGCATTCAAATTTATCGCTTCACTCCCAGGGATTAGAAAACCTTATTTTTCAATTCAAAGAGCGATCCTCTTTCCACCTGTCCAATAAATAGTCTGAATCTGGCAAGCTCGCTTTCGAAATCTCCCAAGATGCATTCTTCTCTTAAGCTTCCAAGACAGGGGGCAAAACGCAAGTTCGAAACAAGTCACGTCGGACCATAAATATCGTCTGCGTGGCGCGAATATGCTCCCCTTCGGAGGTTCCTCCCTTGACAAAGCACAAATCAAGGGGAACACTTCTGGAAATTTAACTCGGAAAAGTGACATCACCGATCCGTGGTTAAAGGGATTGCACTGTGTTTCAGGTGTTATAGATTTGCCCACTTGACCTCCCATTACGGAAGTGAATTACCTCCCTTCGGGGGAGGGGGTAGTGGAAAAGGCTGGGGATGTCACTCTTCCCCTGTACATTGTTGATGAGGAAAGGGAGTCTTAGAAACACGATTAGAATGTGTTCAGCTGTTTTCCCTGTCATGTCATAGAGGAAACAGTTGAGAGGTATTATGTGCCCTGAACGGATAATTTACGAGAAGAGCCTTTGAAGTTATTGATTGGAGGCTTTAAAAGAGTCTGTCGGATTGGAGAGTTTTTAAAAATTATGTCGTCTTACATCTTGTCATCATTTATCGCTCAATAGATTTTCACATCGTCCATCCTTAAAGTTTTCAAATGAAATGATTGCTCGTTTACCAATCATTTACGTCAGGAGTGTCCAACACGTGGCCCGCCGATTCTTTTTAAAATAAACTTTAAATATGAGATTTTTAAAGTTTTTTAAATTTGAAATTTATTTGAGGGTAAATTTATATATATTATATATATATAATATATATATATATATATATATATATATATATATATATATATATAATATATATATATATATATATATATATATATATATATATATATATGTCATGATTTTTAAGACGGAATCAGATTAAAGTTAGAAAAGTGAAAAGACGACCTTTATTCTTTCATTTGTACATCTGTTCTGACACCGAGAGCAGGGAGGAAAAAGCACGCCATGGTGGTGGTTTCAAGTGGATAACACTTGAAAAACATATGGTAAGTATCACTGCTTTGAAGAGGGTGCTTGAAAGTTAATGCTGATATATGTTGACTATTAAATCTAACGATCTGGAATTAGACATGTTTATTGGCTAGGCCATATGTTCGGAAGAAATAAATGGGTGATTAGTTTGATACTTGAAGATGAGAACTGAGAAAGATGAGTCAAGTGCTAGATAGGGAATTTAATTTTTAATCTAATTTAATTATCCTTACATTTGCCCCCAATTTTAAAAGGGAGTCATGGCGTGGTTTTTTTCTCTCTTTACAAACTTAATCAATTTTCAATAAACACAAAACAATACATAACATTATTTAGAAAGACATATTAAACACAGTAGAAATATTTAAACAATAGTAATACTAAAATCAAAAAGCAATACAATAAACGAAACTATAACAACAAACACAGTAAGGACACTTCCAACATATTAATTGATAAAAATGAATTTCCATACATATAAATGAAGATTAGCTTGTTCAAATATATTCGACATCTAGAATAAGAGCTCGCGTTTCTTCCTATTCCTTCATAATAATAGATTCGTATTATAGCTGGTAGATATTTTCAAAAAAATTATGTTGGAAAATAATATATCAAACAATAAGATAGTAAATATAAAAATACATGAAATCATACAAATATTAAAATAATAATTTTGTAGAAAAATCTACTTTGGCGCCATCGTAGTAATACCTTATATTGTTACACACATTTTTCATATATGAAATACATTTTTTAAAAAGATAAAAAAAAATATAGACACTAATAAAATGAAATTATTAATAATATGAAAACGGTGTATAACACACAACTTCTATGCACTATCCAACACAATAAACAATGTTTTATTTCATATGCGTTATAAAATATAAAAATTATAAGAATATAAGAATATAAGAGCTCTTTTTTATTATTTTGAGTCGGAAAAGTTGTGAAGGTCTCCTTGGACCTCACTTTGAGAACGAAAATAAATAGGAGTCATGTAAGAACCAGTAGCCATTTTTATAAACAACTTTCTTTATTTGGTTATCTTATCCAAATAGAATCAAAGACTTTTTAACAAATATATCTAACTAGTATTATGAGGTTTTAAAGGTAATATCCTTTAAATTAACTTAATTAAGGATCCAATTAATTAACAATTAAATAACGATCACGCAGATATTACCACGATAAGAGATCCCAGAATTATATTCTATGTTCTTATTGAACATTTAATTTTAATTTCATTCGCAATAATAAGACTAATATTTACCACACTGCAATTCAGCTCAGTTTTTATCTGAGATTAAATCTTCCAACAAGAAATCTTCAATTTAACTTCACTATAACTTTCTGCTTCAATCTCTATCTCCTACTGCTCTAACTTTACTATTCCGTTTGACTTAAATACTTTATCTAATCTGCATAACAAGGAATCCTGTCATCTTTTTGGAGTTGATTGGAAATAGGTAGGGAATTAAATTTCCCTAAAAAGGACGACTCAGAAGGTTAGTGATAAAGTTCCGTATAGATTTGTCACAAAGTGGACTCACTTCAATAATAACTTTTAGTATTTCTGAAAATTTTTCATAATATTCATTGTAACTTAATATCGCATGCAATATTTTGAATCTTTCCGTAACCTTCTAAAAATACGTTTCATAGACAAAAATTCTTGAGTTTCTCTTGCATCACACATTCACTAATAAAACTGTATCACCTTACTTAATTTTGAACACATCTCTCTGAGAAATCTCCGTCATCAACTCACAGATGTTCAGGGATGCTGATAAGAAACAATGAGAGGTGTACATATCAAACTAAACAAGTTTGTCCTCTTAATGTTTCGAGACATATACAAAATTATAATGATTGTATTCTCGCTTATCCATTGTGTAATATCCAAAAATAAGCTTCAAGTTATTAAATTAATTTTAATTTTAGATAAGGAAAATTTCGAGAAATAGTGAATCCTGATATATGGCCGGTATATCTCAAAACACACAATTTCAAAATAAAAATAATTAAATGACATGCAATAAGATTACTGCTGAATAAAATAATTAACAAAACAATTAAATTCAGTGGAGAAAAGAGAATGCAACTTGACTTTACTTGTGTTTCTTATCAAAATATCATTAGTATTAGTACATTAATCATTTTTCTAAAAACTTAATTTATATTTTTCAACTTTGAAACACCAATTTCTATCATAACTCTTAACTCATTCGACATCTTAAGATAAAATTATGAGAAGTATATTAAAATTTCTCAAAATTTTGTATGACTAAACCTATATACTTTGTTTTCTCAATTAAAATATAAAGAAAATATCTCATTTATAACACAACTATATTATAAAAATTAAATACCATATCATATCATATATTATTCTTTTTCGCCGAAAAGTCTTGTTAAGCAGAACTCAGTTATTTCTGTATTACGTAAGATGTTTCTTTTAGTTATTATCTTCTCATTATTATGGGTATTTTGTTGAATGTAATTTAACTAAAAATTTTCAGATGGATGAAAATGTCTTAAACGAACTGAATGAACCAATTCAGTGTCAGTTTTATTAAGAGCATTGGGTCTATCAATTTCAAATAATACATCAGAACATTTTCTTAAAACGGTATAAGGGCCTGAATAAGGGGGACTTAATTTCCTTGTATTGGGGTATTGAAATTCCTCATACATTACTAAGTCACCAACCTTGAAATCAGCTTCCTGAAAATTTTTATCATATCTAATCTTATTTATTTTATAATATTGTTCTGTTCTTTCTTTGGCTAATTTTCTTGCTTCTTCTAAGGGAGGATATATCTCATTATCTTTTAGCGAAATTTCGAAAGGTAAATTACCATACATTAAGTAGGTTGGAGGGAAACCTGTTATTGTATGTGGAGTTTGATTATACTGATGGGTTACTTTTTCTAGAATTTTTGTCCATGGGACTTTATTTGAACTATTACTAAGTTCACATTTTAAGCGGGTAATGATGGTTTGATTTACACGTTCAACCTTTCCATTGGTTTGTGGTCTGTGAGAAGTAGTTAATAATTGAGTGACATTATTATGTTTTAAAAAATGCTTAAATTTTGAAGAGGTGAACGCAGTATTTTTATCACTTAAAATTTTTTCCGGTATGTGATTCTGAAAGATTTGTCTTAAACAATTTATATAAGTATCTGTTGTTGCATTTTTTGATGGGAAAGTCCAAATGTACCTAGTTGCATGATCAATAATAATGTGTAAATATTTTTAACAGAGTTGTAATAATTTAAACCTCCTACACTATCTATCGATAAAAGTTCAAAGGGTTTTTCACAAAGGGGAAGTGATTGCATCAGTCCGTATTTTCTCTGATGTGACTTCTTATTTATTTGACAAGTTTCACAGTGTTTCACATAATTTCGTATATCAGTAATAATGTTTATCCAATAATATTGTGGTGATATTAATTTTAACATGGTAGCTACACCAGAGTCGCCAAATTTTTTATGAGTTGTTTCCATTAATTTCACTCTTAGATCTTTGGGTACAATTATTTTAGTTAAACCTTGTCTTTTAACTACAAAAACACCATCTCTCTTAAAACATTTAGGAGCTGATGTATTTTCTATATTTTGAAAATGACTTATTTCATTGATATCTAATAAAGGTTCTGGGGGTGTATTAATTATATGATAAGCAATAGGATTTCTTGTTAACATATCAGCTTCAACATTAGTGCTACCTTTCTTATATTTTATATCAAAATCATACATAGAAACTTTTAAAGACCATCTAAAAAGTCTACCCGTGGGATCTTTGAAATTTTTAAGCCAAACTAATGCATTATGATCGGTATGAATTGTGAAATGAGATCCATGAAGATAGCAATGGAATTTATCTAAACTATCAATTATAGCTAAGCATTCTAATTCAGTTATTGTATAATTAATTTCATAATTTCTCAGTCGTCTCGAGTGGAATGCAATCTGATGTTGATTTCCATAGGGTTTTTGTTGTTTGAGGATACATGAGATTGTAGTTTTCGATGCATCTACATAAAGATGACAGGGATAATTTGGATTGAATATAGCTAAAATGGGCTTTGAAATTAAGCTGTCTTTAAGTTTTTGAAAAGATTGTTGACATTCTGGGGTCCAATTCCAATTTTGATTCTTTTTAAGAAGATTATTTAAGGGCATTCTTAATTTTGCATATTGAGGAATGAATTTATAATAGACATTAATACTACCAAGAAATCTTTGTAAATCCTTTACATTTCTAGGGGGTAAAAGTTTTTTAATTATTTCGACATTTGTATTATTTGGAGTGTATGACCCTTGTTTTATTTCATATCCTAAGAAATCCATTGTATTAATGCGACGCTGGTTTAACTTAAAAGATTAATCAATTCACTAAACCCAACTTTAATTACCCAGGTTCTACAATTACGTCGCATCATAGCTTAAGTTAAGAATTAAACACTAAATCCTTTAAAGACAATAAAACAGTACACTAAATTAAAAGGCCGTTCTTTAAATTAACAATTAATTTATTTTATGATTGATAAGATTAATTTTATGCAAAAGTACAAGTGGTTACAACAAAATTCTACTTAGCTTTAAAGGAAGGGTGAAGGAAAGGAGTAAACATGTCGCCGCTCGGAGCCCCGCGGAGTCCAGTTCCAGGGCTGGGTCTAATTGGAGATGTTGGCTCAGAGTCCCAAGTGTGAATGTGTGAGAGAGTGTCTCTCGAAATCGGGGTGCATCCCGTTTTTATTCGGCGCCTTATTGCACCGATATGCTAGAGCGGATTCTTTACTTTGTCCGCTTAATTTTCTCTCATTGGTCCAGAGTCAGCGTATGGTTACTGCGCCACGGTCAATGACATTTTTAAGCGCGGGAAATTCTAATGACACACCCCGATATCTCGATATTTTATGGGTACAATGCCCCTTTTAAGCGTGGGAACGTGTCACCCTTTGCTAGGGTTCGCCCTCAGAGGTGGGGTAAGAAAGACGCATTCCACCAAATTCCGTTTCTTGTAAACAGCAAGAACAGGGCAAATGTAAAAATTGCAGTTGTAACTTTGGGGACCGGCGACCTCCCATCAGTATCTTTGCCAAATTTACACTTTGGCAAAGATAAAAGTGCCAAATTTACACTTTAATTTTAATTTAATATTTTCTATTCCACAAATTTTAAAAATTTCCTCTAAATGTTTTGCATGTTCTTCAATTGATTCCGAAAATACTATTATATCGTCAAAATAATTTAATGCAAATTTTATTTGGCATTTATTTAAAATCTGTCTAATAGCTCTTTGAAATATAGCTGGAGAAATTTTATATCCAAAAGGCAAACGATTAAATTGAAAAAGACCGTAATTTGATGTAAATGCAAGTTTTTCAGATTCATTATCATCTAATTTAATGTGCCAATAACCACTACATAGGTCGATGGTTGAGAAAAATTTTGCATGTGTTAATTTGTCTAAAACTACATCTATTCGGGGAATCTTTGGCTCGATTTGCATCTAATTTTGTGACAGCATTTAGCCCACATCAAACTTATTTTTAATCGATACATAATCGTGTACGAGCATTATCCTTAGGAATTTTTTTAAAAACCAATGTTATAGGGGCAGCGTAAGAACTATAAGATGGTTTTATTATTCCTAAAATTAATATTTAATTCAATAATGCATCTAATTGCTACATTTTTATTTCCGTATCATCTTCACGAAAAAGATGTCCTATATGGTCGATTTGCAATGGGCAATTCTGAGGTAAGTATTATTTTAGAAGAATTACATTTTAATGCCTCTAAGACGCCCACATCAAACTTATTTTTAGCAAAGACATGTTTATATTTATCAATAATCAATAATCATATTAATAATATCATAATCACTTCCAGAATTATTTCTATATTAAACACATTATCAGTTTTTTAGTGATAACGTGTTTTATTATTACTAAATTTAAGAGTTTCATTTTCAATTTTTAATATTTTTCTTAGATTCATATATTTTTTTTTAAAATTTGTTTTCCTCTTTGAAAAATTTTATAATCACTAAAATTAATATTTAATTCAAAAATACTCAGATAGTTTTATTAGAAATTATTAAATATTTCAGTTCTACATTTACTATGAGGAATTTAATATTTTTTCAATAATTTCTCCAAATTTATTTTCAATTGTAAATTTCTTGCCTATTTTCACTCACCTCAATTTCTCCATTGATGGTGGCAATTTTTGTTTTGATATACTCTACATTGTGGTATCCCTTGATTTGTGATATTATATTTTTTGGAATAATATTGACACTCTCTCTCTCTCTTGATCCTGTATCCAAGAGGACATCAACTTGTTTGAAGTTGATTCTTCCCTGGATGATCATAAGTTCTCATGTTTGATGAGGTTGGAATACCGTATTATTGTTTTGTGTTCTTTGACGGGGGTAGAAAGTTGGAGCATTGGGTCGCAAAACTGTCGGTCGTTGTGGAAATCGTTGGTTTCTCGGATATAGGGTCGGCCGCTGAAGTGAAAAGGAAGGGTGATGATAATGTGATGGAAACTGAGGAGAGTATACCTTATATCTTGTATTGGTTATGGTATCCGGATGTTGAGATTGGTCATTTCTCCAATTCCATCCTCCATACTGTTGTCTATGGGCAAATTGATTCGTATGATAAGGTATTCCTGTCATTGGATACTTTGCGTATATAACTTCATTCTTACTTGATTTTGATTTTTCTTGGATATCTAAAAGTTTCATTTTTTCCTTCAGTTCCTCTATGTTGCTGCAGCTTTGTAACTGTATTTCTATGGCTCTATTTTCTTTTAATCCTCTTATGATGTAATATTTTTCAGCTTCTTCTTCCATGTTTATCCGGGATGCGATTTCTTTTACTCTGTAGAAATATTCTATGTGGGTCTCTTTTGAGGTTTTTTCTGTTTTAGATAATTGAAGATGAATCTCCGCTGGATTGACTTGTGTTCCGAATTCACGTATTAAATTATTTTTCAGTTCGTAAAAACTTTTAGGGGTAGATTGTGATTGGATGTAAGTCTTCACAGCTCCATCTACTAACTTGATTATAAATAGGATTTTCTGTTTCTCTGGTACATTGAAGGAATCGCACGTACTTTCAAAATTTCTAATGAATGTTTGGATGGGTATTTCCAGGTTATATTTTTGGAAAAAAGTCTGTAGATCTTCAAATCGAATATCATTTTTAATAATGGTTATAGGTTGTTGTAAGTTTTTTCATCAGCATCTAAATTCTCTTCTTGCCTAATTTTAATTTCATTCATTGTTTCCATTTTTGAAGTATGACTTTCTGAAATCTTGTTAGGAGAAGAGGATGATTCTATTTCTTTGGCGGTAAGAGCGATGTTCTTTCGGGGATCACTAGCGCGTTTCTTTTTCCGTACCATTGATTAATTCTGGTAACCCAACGTCCTCAGCTAACAAATGTAGAGTGCCGTCAGTCTTCCATAAAATTCTTCATATCAGTTATTACTGCAGTTGGCTTTCGTTTTTATATTAAAATATTTTATACAAAAGATTAGTTTTTTACATTAAGATCGCAGACAAAGATCCTGCCGGCTTTAATTCTGTCATGATTTTTAAGACAGAATCAGATTAAAGTTAGAAAAGTGAAAAGACGACCTTTATTCTTTCATTTGTAAATCTGTTCTGACACCGAGAGCAGGGAGGAAAAAGTACGCCATGGTGGTGGTTTCAAGTGGATAACACTTGAAAAACGTATGGTAAGTATCGCTGCTTTGAAGAGGGTGCTTGCAAGTTAATGCTGACATATGTTGACTATTAAATCTAACGATCTGGAATTAGACATGTTTATTGGCTAGGCCATATGTTCGGAAGAAATAAATGGGTTATTAGTTTGATACTTGAAGATGGGAACTGAGAAAGATGAGTCAAGTGCTAGATAGGGAATTTAATTTTTAATCTAATTTAATTATCCTTACATATATATATACACTGGTGTGCAAAAATTAAGGACGAAGTCGAAAAATTAGCATATCAGCTGAACGAAGAGGCAGAGTGGACAGAAAGACCAATCAGGAGATTAAGTAAGGTGATATACGGTAGCACATGCGCAGATATGCAGGTAGACGTAATGGGGAAGTGTCTGAGTAGTATAAAGCATGTTGTCGGTGTAAGATCAGTATTTCTGGCAAAGAGATTGCACGCCGTATAGCAGTTAAAATCACACCGAGTTGCTGCCTCAGCGAGAAATGGCGAATAATCAATCTGTTAGACGACATCTGGATGCTTTTACCCGAGGTCGAATCATTGGGAAGTTGGAGGAAGGCCGCAGTGTGACAAGTGTGGCTGCAGAGTTCGGAATTGCTCACAGCATCGTTTCACGACTTTGGAGACAATTTCAAACTACAGGAACAGCTATCCGGGGGTTCAGTAGTGGTCGTCCACGAGGAACCACACCCGCAGATGACCGGTACATTGTCTTACAGGCCAGAAGAAACAGGCGGCAGACAGCGGGAGAAATCGCTAGACACACGACACAGGTGACTGGACGACCGATATCGCGTTTTACCGTGGCCAGAAGACTGCACGGTGGTGGTCTGTTTGCACGACGCCCTGTACGGTGTGTACATTTAACGCCTGCCCATCGGAGAAGGCGTTCTCTGTGGTGCCGGGAACACCGGAATTGGCGAGACAATGAATGGGGACGAGTACTCTTTACAGATGAGAGCAGATTCAGTATGAATAGCGATTCTCATCGCATACTCATCTGGAGAGAGCGGGGAAGCCGCAATCATCCCTCGAACATCATTGAAAGGGACAGGTATGGAGGTCGCGGTGTTCTCGTTTGGGGAGGCATCATGCTTGGTAGTCGTACAGACCTTCACATCTTCGACGCAGGTTCAGTCAACGGGACCCGTTATTGTAACGAGATTCTTCTTCCATATGTGCGTCTTTTTAGAGGCGCTTTGGGTCTGCAGTTCCTTTTCATGGACGACAATGCACCATGTCATCGCACAGTAGCTGCCGGACAGCTCTTAGAGAGTGAGGATATTGAACGTATGGATTGGCCGGCACGATCTCCGGATCTCAATCCCATCGAGCATTTATGGGATTTTCTAGGCAGACGCTTGGCAGCTCGTACCTTTCCACCAGTAACGATTCGGGAGCTTCGATTGGCGCTGCAAGACGAATGGGCAGCAATGCCTCAACAACTCATTGACACCCTCATTCTCAGCATGGGCAGACGCTGTGAAACCTGCCTAGCAGTCAGGGGAGATCATATCCCCTACTAAAGACCGGATGTTTCTTGCTGGACACCCATCACAGGGATGTTTCGGCCTTCATTCGCATTGCGCTCCATGCTACTTTTTCAATCAAGCTTCTTTTTATCCCTCTGATTTCTCTTTTAGTAAGTGTTTCTTACATATTACACATGTCCTTACGTATTGGAGATCTTACGGTATTAAATGTGTTGATTTGGAAAGCTTTTGTACAAAGTTATATTGAAAAAAACCGTCTCGTCTTTAATTTTTGCACACCAGTGTATATATATATATATATATATATATATATATAATGTATTTGCCTGTTACCTGTTCTTGTTTTAAAATAAATCCTTTTTGATAATACAATAAAAATGCCCTTTTTAGATTAAAATAGATTTATATTTTATCAAACATTTACATTTGATTTTACTATAGTAAATTACTTTTTTAATAAATTTCGAATTGCATTATGCATAACCTTTACTATGGATGGTACATGATTATCTGTGTGTGCGACTTTCGTTTCTCCTCGTCCGTTTCTGTTTGGAGTGCCCAAAAAGCAAGAGGCAGTCAGAGATGATACATTATGATAATAATAAAATATGAATATCACTGAAAATTTACAGATTTGCAAATAAAACAACTTAATATATTTTGTTAACATCTTCAAGAACTAATCCTAACATAGATGACGTTAAAAAAAACAATAAATCAGCATTTCTCAAACTATGGGGTGCTCTTCCAGGGGGGCTTGATATCACTTTGTGGGGGCGCGAGCGTATTAAAAAGTCGAAAACAAGAGATTGAAAATAAGTATTAATTTAATGAAAGGAAACAAATTATAAAAAATACATTCTGACATAATAAAAATTAATACACATACAGTGATTAAATATTCTTATAAATGGATCAGTACTGCCCAATGCTTTTGATAATTAATTTATCAATACATTAAAAACAAGTTTAATAATTATTAAGGCACTACTAATTATAATAATTAGTAGTGCTTTCCATTAACTTGTCGTATACAAAGTTTAATATCTATTTTGGTAATTTTTATGGTTTATAATTAAATTTGTATTGTAGCTTTAGTGTCAAATTACATTTTTATTGCATTCAATACATTGTTATTGTAGAAGGGGGTCGCGATGAAAATTATGATAGGAAATTGAGTCGTAAACATTGAAAGTTTGAGAAGTACTACCATAACTTCAAAAACCACATTAAGTAAGTACTGACTGTTTAATAGGTATGTAGAATTAAATGTTTTAGGTTACTCATTTTCATACCTAACCTAACTGATTGAACCTATAAAAAATTTATCAACAATAAAACCTAAAATATTGTACTTTCGTTTTATTTACAAAATTATTTTAAAATTTTCACCACTTAAACTTGAATAATAAAAATAATAATAATAATAATAATAAGATACTTGAGTCTCATAATAAGTCTAAAAGTAACTTTTTTTTTTCATTTTTTCATATTTGCTCGTTTGTTGGAAAAGATAGAAGCGGCATGTATAACTTTTTTAACACGCTTTTTTAAGCTTGAACTCGATTTTTACCCACTTTAAAAGGTCAGATTAATGCTAAATTTTGAACACTTGTCAAGAACCATACATACACATGTCACAATACCATAATGCAATAATTTTGTTCCGTTAGATCAAGATTTCCCATTTCCCATTTCCAGATTTGGCGACTAAAAGATTAAGTTACAAACCTAAAGCAAAAAGATTAATTCATCAATGAATAAATAAATGATAGTTTAAAAAACTAAAAAAACACGCTTTTATTGAAAATCGAACTAAAAAATGAAAAATAAATTATGCTTTTAAAAACTAAAGAACACGCTTTTATAGTGAAACGAACTAAAAAGTAGAAAATAACTCTTAATGTAAGAATAAAATAATTAACGTGAAAATTAATGTCATTGTGGTCAAAACGTAGGATGCTCGACATCAATTGTTAAATTTCTTACTAGTTTTATTCCGAAATGCAGAATTAGTGTAAAAACGTAATACAAAGGACTCCACATGCTTTTACCACAATGACATTAATTTTCTCTTTAATTATTTTATTCTTATATTAAGAATTGTTTTTTACTTTTCTCAGTTAAAGTAAAAGTGAGAAAGCGTGTTTCTTAGTTTTTTTAAACTATAATTTATTTACATAAATAGTGGCACGTTTTCCAAAAAGATTGGCCACCCATGACAGAATGATATTTTTTCTATTAGTATAATTTTCGAATGAACGAATATAATTGAACAGAATTGAAATGGGGGACCACCTGTACAGAATTGCAATCGTATAATTGCAATGGTGGACCACCTGTACAGAATTGCAATCGTAGAATTGCAATGGTGGGCCACCTGTACAGAATTGCAATGGTGGACCAACTATACAGAATTGGAATAGTGGACCACCTGTACAGAATTGCAATGGTAGACCACCTGTACAGAATTGCAATGGTGGACCACCTGTACAGAATTTGCAATGGTGGACCACCTGTACAGAATTGGAATGATGGACCACCTGTACAGAATTGGAATGGTGCACACCTACACTGAATTGGAATGGGGGACCACCTGTACAGAATTGCAAAGGTGGACCACCTGTACAGAATTGCAATGGTGGAATACCTGTACAGAATTGCAATGGTGGAACACCTGTACAGAATTGCAATGGTAGACTACCTGTACAGAATTGCAATGGTGTACCACCTGTACAGAATTGCAATGGTGGACCACCTGTACAGAATTGCAATGGTGGACCACCTGTACAGAATTGCAACGGTGGACCACCTGTACAGAATTGCAATGGTGGAATACCTGTACAGAATTGCAATGGTGGAACACCTGTACAGAATTGCAATGGTAGACTACCTGTACAGAATTGCAATGGTGTACCACCTGTACAGAATTGCAATGGTGGACCACCTGTACAGAATTGCAATGGTGGACCACCTGTACAGAATTGCAACGGTGGACCACCTGTACAGAATTGGAATGGTGGACCACCTGTACACAGAATTGGAGTGGTGCACATCTACACTGAATTGGAATGGAGGACCACCTGTACAGAATTGCAATGGTAGACCACCTGTACAGAATTGCAATGGTAGACCACCTGTACAGAATTGGAATAGTGGACCACCTGTAATGAATTTGAATGGTGGACCACCTGTACAGAATTGGAATGGTGCACAGCCTGTACTGAATTGGAATGGGGCACCACCTGTACAGCATTGGAATGTGGGATCACCTGCACAGGATTAGAATGTGGGACTACCTGTTTAGAATTGGAATGGTGGACCACCTGTACAAAATTGCAACGGTGGACCACCTGTACAGAATTGCAATGGTGGACCACCTGTACAGAATTGGAATAGTGGACCACCTGTAAAGAATTGGAATGGTGGACCACCTGTACAGAATGGCAATGGTGCACTACCTGTACAGAATTGGAATGGTGCACCACCTATACTGAATTGGAAAGGGGGACCATTTGTTTAGAATTGGAATGGTGGACCACCTGTACAGAATTACAATGGTGGACCACCTGTACAGAATTGGAATGGTGGACCACACCTGTACAGAATTGGAATAGGGGATCACCTGTACTGAATTGGAATGGAGGACCACTTGTTTAGAATTGGAATGGTAGACCACCTGTACACACAGAATTGGAATGGTGGACCACCTGTACAGAATTGCAATGGTGGACCACCTGTACAGAATTGAAATGGGGGCACCTGTATAGAATTGCAATGGTGGACCACCTGTACAGAATTGGAATAGTGGACCACCTGTACAGAATTGCAATGGTGGACCACCTGTGCAGAATTGCAATGGTGGACTACCTGTACAGAATTGCAATGATGGACCACCTGTACAGAATTGCAATGGTGGACCACCTGTACAGAGTTGCAATGGTGGACCACCTGTACAGAATTAGAATAGTGGACCACCTGTAAAGAATTGGAATGGTGGACCACTTGTACAGAATTGGAATGGTGCACAGCCTTACTGAATTGGAATGGGGTACCACCTGTACAGAATTGGAATGTGGGACCACCTGGACAGAATTGGAATGTGTGACTACCTGTTTAGAATTGAAATGGTGTACCACCTGTACCGAATTGCAATGGTGGGCCACCTGTACAGAATTGGAATGTGGGACCACCTGTACTGAAATGGAATGTGGGACTACCTGTTTAGAATTGGAATTGTGGACCCCCTGTACAGAATGGAAATGGGAGGGACCACCTGTACAGAATTAAAATTGCTGATTCCCCTAACTGTGTCTTGTGTGACTTCGACCAACTTATGACCTGAGAACATTTTAACAGTTGTTTTATTATTTCTAGTTATAAGGATATAGTTTAAAAGTATTCGACAGTGCGTTAGAGAATCGCTTAGACGCTAATGCTCTGCATTTGTAAAATAGGCATCACTTCTCCATGTATATATTTGGTACATTGCGACGTTGATATATATATATAGAGAGAGAGAGAGTCGCTTCAATATATAAATACAATTTCAAAATAATTGTATCACATTTATGATATCTTTAATAATATTCTGTTAAATAAATTAAAGGCGTATATAGTGGTGAAAAAAACAGAAAAATTGTGAAATTTGACTTTTGAAAAAAATTTTATTTTAATATTTTATTTTCATCAAAAATATAACACTGCATCATCTTTCTAAAACATTACTATAAATCTTTCTATGTATTTTTTCCAAAAGTTTTGGGAGAAGACCAGCTTAGCATTCTTTTCATCTTTTCGCCGACATTCAAAATGCTCCAATAGCCCTTTTACAACTTCAAATTGAGACGTTAATAAAATAAAAATAAAAATAAATTGTTTTCTATTGACACAGTACATAATGCTATCTTTTTAAAATTTTAAAATATTAATAATTAATCTAAAAATGATTCTAACCATTAGAATTTTTATAAACAAAGTTTCCTTTAGGGAGAAAAATATTTTTAAGTCATCGCAAAATCAACAAGGAATCTTTATTTGAAGGGCGAAGAAAGTATTTCTGTTGTATTTCTGCTATTTAAGTGAAGCTGTAGAAAGAAAGAGGTTTAAAAGTTTTGACAACCAAACTAGAAAGACATTTGCTGAAATGAGCAAAATTGTCTTGCGGTTCTGAAGGAAAAAGAAAAGAGGAGCCCCCTATAAGCTTCCTCAGAACGACAATGCTTTTTGATTAATGCCAAAGAAAAAGTAGCTGCAGAAAACAAAAGATATGACATTGTTATTTCTTAAGAAATGTCTTCGGTGACTTATCTTTTTAAGAGTAAAAAAGTATTTGCGATTTTTCAATCATACGTCGTGTTTTAAATAGAAATAACTGTGTGTGAGTGCGTGTGTGCGTGTGCGTGCGTGTGTGTGTGTGTGTGTGTGTATCAGATATGTAATTTTTATACTATATTTAATATCATTTTTCCTGTTTAAATTTTAAAGAAAAAACTAAGAAATTTATTTAATATTTAATGTAACTTGATCGCATATATTTTTAAGAAAATGTTTGTGAATAACTTTCATACCTTTTAACATTTTACTTTTTGTTCCATACTTCATTAATGAATTTTCATCCGGGTGTACTAAAAGATATCCTACTAAGCACTAAATTAAAAAATGAATACAATATTTAAAGCTGAGTATTTTGTTAAGTGTACGAAGACTTTTGTGGCATAATTTTTAGTAGCTTTTTGTGTATGTGTGTGATTATTAATTTTTTTTAAAAAAATAGTTTTACTGTTTTTAAAAAAGTAATAATGTCATTCCATTAAGAACAAGTTACAGATATCATAAAAAATTACGATATATATTAATTTTTATTAGTCGAAAACATTAAATTTTATAAAAAAATTGCAAGTGTACGAACACATTTGTAGCTCACTGTATGTACACTTCAAGACGCATTGTTCATTTATAAACAATCTTCCGACATTGCACGTTTAATTGCTTTCTCTCAATGCGCTAGCAGCATACGCTTGATTGAAGACGAAACTTTCAATGACAATGACATTATCAATAATTTAATATAATATGAAGACGAACAAGAAGAACCGGATTCTTTGAAAGCGGATGAAATATATGCTGGGAACCAGCTTTCTAACAAATCAAAAAAGCATTTTCTTAAATAGATACCAACTCTGAAAGGAATAAGAAATTCCAAAAAGAGCTTCGATCGTGTATATTTGTAATAGTGAAGTTTATATAACCAACTGACCGTCGTTGCGTCGTCTTATCTCTTACTTTAAGGTGTCAAAAAATAAACCAATTGAAATTGCATCTTTAAGTGACGAATGGGATTTCTAACTAATAACTCCATAGTATACATTTTACATATTTTTTATATATTGTAATTTTAATATTTATGTTCTTTTATTATATCAATAAATGAAATTAATTTTTTTAATTTAAAGATTTAAAAAAAATTTTTTGGTTGCATCTTATGTGTGTGTACTAAGTAAAACAGAATCTGTTGTCAAAATTTCATAAAACTCTAGCCATTTAATTTTTTAAGGAAAAAACTTAAAATTTGTCGTGATTTTAAAATGCTACTCCTCCTACAAAAATTTACATACACGCATCAAATTTGATGTACAAGTGCATCAAACTATGCATAGTAAAAGTTGGTATGGGTTTTGCGATAACATGATTGGTTTTCGTACAATATATTTTTGTGAGAATGCTTTTTGAAAATTCCTTAAAAAGTGCATAAATTCTGAGTTTAATTATTTTTAAAAAAAATAAATATTTCTTTGATCAAAAATGTATACCAACTTTTGTTACATGTACTATTAGCAATAAATAAAAAAAAAATGCAAAGCATTAGGTACAACAGACAAAAATCCTTAGCATTTTAAATGAAGACAAACTAGTTATTTTACCTTTTTGAGATAAGTCAGTTTAAAGTTTTGATTTGTGCCAAGGTACGAACGTAAAAGGTATTATAATTCTGCGTTTTCTAAGTTTAGAGCTTTCAAATTTAGTGAGTTTATAGAAAAGTATATAAAGAATAATTTAGGTTAAAAAAATTAGATTTGATTTTTCGACCAATTTTTGTCAATAGAATCGAACTGTGTCCCCTTAATTCATTGAAATTAAAGAATTACAAAAACCATTATATTATGTCTAAGTAATTCCAAGGAATAATTTTCATAACATTCTTTTTCTCAAAAGTAAACATGTGACGGGCTCACGCGTCTTTTCTTTAACATGTCCTTTGGGTTCTTTGGGGCCAGGATTAATGGCAACTCTTTTCCAACCAAATCCAAGAAGTGAAGCGTAAAAGAAAGATGCAAATTAGGAAGCTTTTAAATATCAGAAGTTAGAGTAAGCGAGATGGCAATTTGAGGAATGTAAACATAATCCGTGGTTCAAGCGCGAAGAAGTTTTGGAAAATGTTACGTGGCGACTAGTAGAAATTATACGTGATAGAGGTCCATTGAGTCAAGGTGCATACCACTGCACTCGAGTAATTACAAGGCTTCATCTAAGATTGTTGTGATCGTTACTTCAAGCTACAGTAAGGTAGGATTGACTATTTAATATTAGGATACATAATAGTATTGGAATTGAGTTTAGGCGAGTCAGTTATTGATAGGGGTCCGGGTTAGGTTAATTCGATATTATATATATTGTGTATTTTGCCACCGTAGAGATTCTCTCACATATATTATTATAATCTAATTTGTTAAAGCTTGAAGTTAAAAATCTTAATAAAGACATGCATATTAAGATTATGTATGCTTCTAGTTCTTCCGTTAATCCTACACTTCTAGCTCATGCTGATAATCAAAGAGATGTTCACCCGAGGGGGGATATCACAAACATTTGGAAAATTAAAAAAATCTGTAAGCTTTCCCAAAACATCTAGTCAAATCCCATGTATAACACATTATACCAATACCAATAATGTTTTTGTACTGAATTGTGTGAGAAGTTAATTGACTTCAAATACTTTTATAATACACACAAAGACAATAAGCTCCTAAGAAATATTACGCACAGTTGTAAATAAAATAGAACTAATCATGACATGATTTCATAGTTTTATTCATATATTTCTTTTTTCCCAGTTTATATATATATATATATATATATATATATATATATATATATATATATATATATATAAATTAATCTTTTTAATCAATATATATTTAATCACTGAACAAAAAAAATACAAATGAAAAATATACAATTTTGATCAGTGCATTATTTAACTAAGTTATGAGTTACTTCTATTATTTACATTACAATAAGAGATGTTAAATAATAAAGTCTATTTTTTTAAAAAATATAATTCAAGTATAATTTTAACATTTGTTTCATAATAAAAGTGAATGTTTTGTAAAAACCCCAACAGCTTTCTAAATAATTATAGAATGTCTAGGGTACAGTATGTTGACTACCTAATTAAATTACATAAAAATATTAACAAATTGATTGAAATGTCAAAACTTTTCCAAAAACAAAATGCAAAATTTGACTAAGACTCTCTTCTTCTAGATCCTAATTATAACAAATGTTTGTCAATTACAATAATTATTTTAATGTTATTTGTTAAAGTAATAAATTAGTGCTCATATGGGATAATGAAAAGGAATTCATTGCATAAGTATTAAGAAGTTGAGCACAACAACTTTGAACCTTTTTTATGTTGTATGCTTTTAATTTATATATAGAAGCACAGACTTTTTTTTAAAAATTTCAATTATTTATGCTTTAGAAAATTGAATTACAAAAATGTCTTGTATACATTTCATATATTTATTATATAACCATGAATAAAATTATGCAGTTAATCCAGTTAAGCCTATCCTATTTTACAAAATGTCAGATCTTTAACGTTATATCACTAAATACCGTAAAATATGGCGTTTAACGCGCACTTTGAACACAAAAATTAAGATAGAAACTTAAGGGTGTGCGTTATACACCGGGTATAAAAACGATAGCTTTAAGAGTAACAAAAGAGAAGGGAATAAACAAAAATTTACTTCTATATGTATCGAAATACCGTTTAATTGAAAGAAACGACTTGCGTTATGAAATTAAAGAGTTGTAGTTCTAGAAGTATACTATTTTTTCAAAGGTCAGTGGTAATACCTCGAATAAATGACTTCGAAACATAAGAGCAATGCATACTAATGTTTCAGATTTCTTCGTTAAAAAGAGGGTGCACGTTATACGTCGAATATACCTAAAAATTAAAAAATTCAGCTAGAAAGTATAGGTGCACGTTATACGCCGTATTTTACGGTAAATAATAATAGAAAGCTCAGGAGCTAAAAGTCTTGTGAATTATACCACTGCATATTTTTAAAAATTGCTATTAATCAATTAAAATGAGTTGAATACCTCAAGGGAAATAACTTACGAAGTTTTGATTTTCAATCAAAATTCATAATGTTTATACTCATGAATCAATATTAAGTAGAAAAATAGATGTATTGATACCAAAATAATGTCGTTTGGTTACACTGAAATGCTAAAATGTAAATATGTTTCGAAAAAGCTCCCATGTTATGTTTATTTATTTTTTTTAATTTCATGTTTTTCTCGAAAAAGCACCCCCTATTGGACATTTTGGAACTAATCCCCCCCTTCCCCCGAAATTCCGTGAGCGCAACAAAATTTCGTTTCATTCCGTTCACCCATTTGAGCTGTAGGATGACGTTAATAGGGAAAGTTTAATTATATATATATAACCACATGGTATATATACTTCCTGGGCACTTAACACACAGGCTGAGCTTGACGGATATATATGACGGCGGAAGTTAAAAGGTTAAGATTTGGTTATTATTTGTTTATACGCATATTTTAACTCCTTCAAAGATTTATAATTCTTTGAAATGTGTTATCTCATTAATTTTTTTATAATAATTAAAACTTAACATTTTTGAAAACTCTTTTACGAGTAACATTTAATCGTAGTACATTAAAATACTTAAATATGTACAGAAAACAAAAAGGATGCATTTTTAAACTCTTGATGAACTTAAATTATAAGAAACTTAAGCATAAATTCCTATAAAATATATCTAAGTAGTAAACAGACTTTGTGGATCCAACGTTACCCCTTTGCAAAAGAATTTCTACATAAAAATAATACTTACAAACAAACAGAAATGTAAACAAAGAATATCTTTTTAAAAAAAACCTAAATCAGTATAAAGTGTATCAAAATGGATAGTTTCTAGTGCTTCTGAGAAATATCTTTCTGTACAAATTCTAGAATCAAAATAAACTGAATAACAAATTCATTGAAAAATAAATCTGTAATTTTTTCAAAATATGTATGTAACTTGATTTATTTTTATTTTTATCAACTTTTTTCATAGAAGGTTAATATGTACAAATAAAATATTTTAAAAATTCAAATTATTATAGTTTTTATTATGTTTATTTACTTATTTTTTGTTTCCAAACAACTTTTCTGCCACACCATTGTTAGATGATAATGTCTATATTACGGAAACTACTAAAACGCAATATCAGAAATAGCTTTTTGAAAATTTTGATAAAACAAATTCGTAAATATTTACGAAATAATAAAAAAAATCGATTCAAAGAAGATTAAAAAAGGAATTCTTGTTTATTTTTCTGAATGTTGCATAATTGATTTCCCTTGTCAACATTACTAAATTCACTTCACTTCGCTAAAGTTATGCGTGCTGTGATTACTCAAAGCACAAAAACATTACCCGAGGAAATTAAAAGCTAATAATTCTTACTCGGAATTGAATTGAATCCATTCTCATAAAAGCCAGATAATAAGTGGAAGAAATAGTTTGGTGGATGTTAGAGGTAGGAAACAATTCTGTTTTTAGATAATTTACATAGCTGTAATGACCCTTTCATCATCAAAAAAGTCCAAAGGGAGGTTGGTAAAACTATCGTCGCATAATTCAAAAAAAAAAGAGAAATTTTGCTTGATTATTGATTCAAAAATGGCATGAATTTAATTTGCATTTAGTAGAAAGAATTGTCATGGAGTGGTGCGAGAAAAGTATTTAAAACTTTTCGTTCGTGAAAGACTTGTAAATTTCTTTGATTACAAGTGGGTAATCAATAAAACGAAGGATAAAAAGAATGTAATTTTTATTTGCAGTATTTTTATTTTCACGAGACGTAATATCTAAACAAAAATAAATTTTGATTCTTTTATGAATGAAATAATTTCCCAGATAGTGAATACCTAATACTTCTCATAAACATTGTTTTAGTAATGTCCACAATCTTAACAGAAAACCTTAAACAATGTTTCAAATTTAAGAGGACATAGTACGATTTATACAAAAATCTTTAATTTAAAGGTTTTTACAATTTTTTTTTCCTTTTTACCAATGTATATGGATTACGTAAGAATGAATTTGTTCTCAAAATACTGTAAAATACCAACCATTCAATTTTTAAATAAAATTTTTAAAATTTATTAGAGGATTCTTAAATGCTACTCCTCTTACAATAACTGAAGTAATCAAATGAAAAATATGATTAACAAAACATCGATCTATGTATAACAGAAGGTTTGGGTTTACTGTAAGCTTGATTGATATACGCAAAATATTTTTTTCCTGAATTCTTATAGAAAATTCCTTAAAAAATGAGTAAATTCTAAATCCAACTATTTTCTTTAAAAAAATAAGTACTGTTTTGATTCTAAAATGCATACCGACATTTGTTACATATACTATTAGCAATAGGTAAAAAAAATTTCAAAGTATTAGGCAACTGTAGAAAAAAACAGCCTTAACATTTTAAATGAAGATTAATGAGCTGTTCTCTCTCTTTTTTTTCTGAGGTAAGTGCGTTTTAAATTTTTATTGGCCTTTAAGATGTGAATAACAGCGAATATAAAAGTTATCATAGCTCTAAATTTTTCAAACGAGCTTTCAAATTTTGTGATATGATAGAAAATTATATAAAGAATATAACTTAGGCTAAAGAAACATTTATTTCAATTTTTGTCAGTTGAATCGTACTGTTTCCCTTTAAAAACTGGAACTCTAGTTTGTAATAAATTTTATACTTTTTTTACAATGCAAGTAGTTCAACAGCTTTCTCAAGATTGTTATTTTTGTGAAGTTTATCGCAAGAGAAAAAAAAATCTGAAATATCAAAAATTTCCTTTTTTATTTTTATTAAATTAAAATTTTCTCAAACTGGATTTTATCCAATAATATTAGAACTATGGTTATAGATATTTGTTATGTATCGAAAATGGAAACTTTTCGATACTTTAAGAAAAGTCCGAACTTGAGAATTCATTTATATGTATATTGATGATTGATTGAATATTAACGTCGCACTGTTCAGCTACACGAGGGCTTTTGGCGACGGACCACGTAATTTTGAATCATGGTCAAGTGACGTGGACGACACCTGAGCTGGCACCCCCCTCTCCTAACTACCACACCACACCAACGGGAGGACGTTTCAGCTCTCGACAGATTTAACGTGCATCGCTGCCCTACACGGCGGGTCTTTAGTGGTACTGGGCTCGAACTCGTGACAAAGCAAGCCACGGTCCGATACCTATACCACTCGGCTACCGCGGCCTATATGTATATTGAACCTCTGTTGTTAATAGGATCGGCATAGCCGAGTAGTCATGGTAACTGATAAAAAATAATAATAAATGAATTAAAGTGTTGAGAACCGCATGGCAGAAATGATTTCCTTTTTTCTGTGGACAGTAAGAAATCCGATTCTAATCTTTTTTAAAAACATCTAAAAAGTGAAATTTGATCTATTAAATTGATCTACTCGTGTCTCAGAATGCTGACCTTTCATTTCAGAAATGTACAACTTAATTTTTTAACGAAACTGCATAGTTGTATTTATATTACTCATAAGATTAAAACTAGCACACACAGGCCATTCTAACAAAAAGGACACAAAAGAGCACTTTTGTAAATACACAGAAAAATAAATATCAAAAACTCCAAACCCTTCCCAATCACGTCTAGTTTCTTATGAACGTTCTTTTATCTTTTTTTGAATTTTTTTCTGTGCAAGATGTTTTATAAATGGGGGATGACATATGACAAAAGATTGAAGCTTTTCAGCTGTACTGTCACGTGATCAGAATCTGCACACAAAAAAAATGACGGATAAAAAATATTTTTATTTTCTTCCAACTTGGTTTCTTCTCTGAAATTTCTCTCTGAGGTGGATATTTCTTCTTCCCCATCCGAGTATGCATTCATGAAGTTTTTCTTATGGAAAACAGGTTGCAGTAACCTAGTACTTATTGTCGTTAACTCGTGTGTAGCGTAGTATCTATTGAGACATAGATTCGAGTATTGATACCACTACAGATTTCTCCTCAATGGGGCGTCTAGTAGTCCGTAGTTAAATCTGTCGAGGTTCAAACTCCTTATGCTGGCGTTGTGGAACTTTTAGAAAAGTTAGGTGCCACCTCTGGTGTCGTTTTCGTCCCTTACAAATCGTTCCATAACCCAGTGCTTCTCAAACTTTCAATCTTTACGACCCCATTTTCTATCATACTTTTCATCGCGCCCTCCTCTACACAGTAACAATGCAATGCAATAGTAATGCATTTTGACGTTAAGGCTACAATATGATTTTAACTTTTAGCAGTACAAATTATCAAGGTAAGTATTAAATTTTGTACATGACAAGCCCAAGGGATTTATTAGCAATTATTAAACTTTTTCTTAACTTAGTATTGATAAATTAACTGTCATACATTTTGAAGTACCGAAACATTTATACGTAAATTATATCAATGTAAATGTGTATTTTATTTTTATTATGTCAAAATGTATTTTGTTTTGCTTCCTTTCAGAAAAATTTGTACTTTTTTTAAATCTTATATTTTAGAATTTTCGATATGCTCGCGCCCCCTACGTTAGGCTATCACACCCCTCTAATGGGAGCGCATCCCTCAGTTTGAGAAACGCTGCCATAACCAATAGTTCTCGTGCTGTTTCACCATGCGATGTTGATAACCAACCAATTCTTATGTAACATCAGGTAAGTTTAAAGGCATATACCATCTGAGTCTAAGTCTTAAGACCTCAGACTATGTAAAGAACCTCGTCTTGTTCTTGACGCGACCATAGTAATATCGTAACCCTAATAGTTTTAATCATCAAATGTTATTCCTTAACATATAAGCCGAAAAACTGGAAATTCCGATCTATATGCCAACTGGTAACAGTGACAAAACTGCATTATTATGTCATGTCTATCCACCTAGGCAAATCACCATACATCATCATTACACATTTAGTCAAAAGACTGTTTTTGCTCGAGCCGGTTTGTGCTTAGAATTGCGAGATACGACACTTAATTCGGTCGTAACATTATTTGACAATGTATGTTGTATACTGTCTATTGAAAAAGGTCACAAGCGGGGGGCCTAGAGCCTCAAGAAATTTGAAGTTTTCCCTATCTTTGGATACAGTCTCGTTAATTTCAAATATACTGCTCAAGTATGCTAATTACCCTCAAATCCAGCATATAGTGTGCACCTTCGTATAACGCACACGCATACTTTCAAGCTGAATTTTTTTTAATTTTAATGTACATTCGCGCACTCTCTATTTAAGAAGAAACCTGAAATGTTGTTGTTTCTAATGCCACCTGTCTGACGTAGTCAGATCGAGGCCCACGAAATTCAGCGTGGAAAGGGGCTGAAAGTACGCCTGTCGTTGGCCTTAGCCTTGAGCACCATGCAGATGACAGTACGATTTAGCTCGGAGAAATTCCCGAAGGGACAATAGATGGTGACACTGCCGATTCCACCTCCACAATTGAGGCATGGAACGGAAAGGGGAGAGAAATATTCTCCAGTCCCCTGCACTCGTGATTCAGCCCACAAGACTTTCGGACCCACCGATTTAACAAGCACGTACTCCGTGTGTACTCGGAGGGTATTTGGCATCGGGCATCGAACCCAGGTCTTCCGGTCTGGAGTCCGATGCTCTAACCACTAGGCTACCCAGGGGCAACCTGAAATGTACGTGTGCACAATGCTCTTATTTTTTTGGAAATCATTTATTCGAGGTATTATCTTAAACTTATGAAAAAATACCATACTTCTAGAATTACACCCCTTCAAGTTTATATGGAATATGATTTCCTTTAAATATATAATATTTAGATATTTGTTGGAATGTATTTTTTATGCTCATCTCTTTTTTTAAAAAAATTATTTTTAAAGCTATCATTTTTATACCCGGCGTCTAACACACACCCATAAAATTCGATCTTAATTTTTGTCTTAAAAATGAGCGCAGTTTAAAAAAAAAATGGAACGTTTTAATGAGATGCTGTCTTCATCACACAAGTTGCAAAATGCGACGTATGGGGAATAAAACAGAAAATTTCATTTATTATTTTTTTTAGAAGCGCACTTTATTTAAACCGTAAAATTCATAAAATTATTTAAATATTAAATATTTTAAAAGTTGTTTTAGTTATTTATTGAAAGAATCTTACATAGAACTAACAGTAAAACTAAAAAAATATGATAAATGATAAATATCCTTTGACCAAAAATAACTTATAATTTCACAGGTGGTTTATTATTATTATTATTATTATTAAAAAGAATTTAAAAAATTATCAATAAGAAAAACAGCATAATATTTAAATAAATCTTTTGCATAAAAAATAACGTTATTGAGATGAAATATTTCATTTCCATGTAAATGAATCTTGTGTGTTTACATTCCCAGGCGTGGAAAAGCTTTTATAGAAATTTATGGCATAAACTAAATTGTCAAGAGAGCACGAATAAAAGAAATTATGTGAATGATAATATGTCTCCAAATATATTTATGAAACATCTTTATAATGAATTCATTTGCCTTTTTTCTTAAATGGACAAGAACTAATGAATCCAAAAGGTATATTCATAAATCTTTAACATAACAAACACACCATCCTCCAAGAATATCCAGTACTCTTGGTAAAAGTAATTTTTTTCGGATCGTCATTTCTGAGATTACATCTTTTTTTTAATTTTATGGGTATATTAAAAGTTTAAAAGGCGTATAAATTGTTCATAAACACACATCTCGGTTACTTAAATGAATTGTTATATAAACAAAACAAAAAATAGTTTTCATAAGCGGAAAATATATTTATAAATATATGCTCATATATCGTGTTCCATGACTCGTCTTTTTCATGTAATTTTATACATGCATAATAAACATACTGATTTTAATTTATTCATTAATATCTATTCAAATATATTTCTAAAACTCTTTGAGTCTCTATAGTACCTTGACACGTACGTGTCTTTAATAAATTTGTATTTTTACATTTCCTTGTGAATAATTAGACAAAAAAAACTACATTTGGAAAAACGGTTTTCAAGAAAAGAAAGAATTTTTTTTTTCTTAAAAGTTATTACTTTATCAATTTACGTATTCAATTTTTGGAAATTCTAATATTTCTCAACTAAATGTATTTTTTTAAACTGGGAATTATTTTTAAATATGGAAACAAACCAAATATTCACATTTTCCCTTTTAAAACTTTCATTTTTTTCTCGCTTTTTATATCTCAAAGTTTTTAAAATGTTAATGCATAATGTAAGTTAGTAAATTTAATAAAACTTTGTTTTTTCTTTACATTGTAGTAAAATTCCATTAATAGCCTAGTGGAAATGTAACGATTTAATTACTCGGCAGCTTCAAAGTGTGCTTACTCTGAAGCTCTTCAAGCTATAAAACAGTAATGTGTTGCATATTAAGTGCAACTAAACTTCTAATACCCTTATATGATATTGTGCGTGAGTTACCCTCTACTTTCAATATCACTAGACGGTGACTCTAAAAAATGTATGGTGAGATATCGTACATTTTTAAAGTTTAAAGGGGTGATCAGCCTTTTTGTGGGAAGAGTGTCACTGTTTGATAAAAAATAATTATGCGTGCCTCTTCCAAATTTTCCAACGAGCAAATATGGAAAAGTGAAAAAAATGTTACTTATAGGTTTATTATGGGATTTTTACGCATATAGAAAATTTTTTAATGCAAATATATGTTATCAAAATTTAAAAATAATATAATAAATAAGACGAAGTACAAACTTAGATTTTATTGTTAGTAAATTTTTTACAAGTTCAATTAATTAGGTTAGCTATAAAATAAAAATGAGCAACTTGAACCATTCAATTCAAAATAATTAAACGCTCAATGCTTATACTTAATGTGGATTTTGAATTATTACTTTTTATTTTACCAAGGCATCTATATTCGGATTAGCTCTTACAGATGCTATCAAAATGGGGTTAAAATGGATGCACATCAGCTAGTTTTGTGTGATTTTTATTTTTTTATGTTCGTAGCAGAAAATATTTATTCACTAACATATTTTTTTATCCAAATTTTGAGATTTTTTGTCTGAAAGCCCCCACTTCGATAAAATTGTATTTATCTATTACGAAATTTTAAATTTTGAAAAATAGTCTTTCAATTTCTAATAAAAAATGTTTAAGCTTTAAAAATAGTTTCAGTAAGTCTTAGAATGCCACTCAGGGGAGTAGCCACCGCCGTATCAGCCGTATCAATGACCCCAAGCTACAGGGGCTCCAACATATGTGAAAAAAATTTGTTAATATATTAAGGGGCCCCCAAAAACGGTGTGCAAGAAATTTTGATACGGGTTCCACTCAGGACTAGCTACGCCAGTGGTGCCACGTGATTGTCCTCCCCGGTTTAAATCGTTGTCTTCTATTCTTTGCTCATCTGTTTGAGCAGTGAATCCTATTAAAAGACCCAAGATTCATTCATAGATACAGACAAATAAATCATCTTTCTATAAAAGATTCAACATTTCCTTTTACATGTAGTGTCGTGTTTGCTGCAAAAGAATGTCAATAATCTTGGAGCTCAGCGTACTGACAACTTTAACATATCGTCGGCCTAGTTATCAGAATGCGTAACTACATCTGGGATGCTAATTTGATATCGGAGTGCTACGCGCCAAGCTGTTGTTTATGTTCGCCAAGATGAGCGATAACATTACAATATAGTTACCTTAATATTTGTATCGTGTGGTCATGTGTATCGTCATTCGTATCGTTTGTCGTGATTGAGGAATCACGCCAAATAGCGCTTGGCGCGTAGCACTGGAATGTCAAATTAGTTTCCTTTGTGGTGTTACGCATTCTGATAACTAGGCCGACGATATGCGGCTCTTTGTGAATAACTTTCATCTCACTGCCGTAATTGAGATCGGTTTTATTCACGATCATTTTAATGACCAATAGGATCAAGTCTTCCACTTTGTTTATTGTGACACATCCACATCCGCGAATAAGAGTCTTCCATTTTCTACATCGTCTATGAAGGAAAACTTGACAAATTTAAAAATTCATTTTTCATCTCCCAACAGTATCATATTAGGTTAAGGGAAAGAAATCCATTATTTTTTTCGGTAGATGGCTGTAGAGTTGATATCTCGTGAAGTATCGATCAAACAATTTCACATTTATGCTCGTTGTCAAAGTGACATTTAACACTAAAAATTTATTTTGCTGTTTTTTGTTTGGTCCGTTCAGTTGTGAGTTGCAGGGTGTTAAAAATGGAAGTCAACAAAGAGAAAATTAGGTACATTTTACAGTTTTTCTTTGATAAAAGCGAAATTGCAAGCCAGATGGCTTAACTTCTAAATGATGTTTATGGTGCCGATACTGTAACAGCTAATTACGTGCAATTTTGGTGCCGTTGATTCCGTTCAGGCATTTTTGATACTTTGCACAGGCAGATGATGCACTTTGCACAGGCAGGCCCGTGAACAAAAATGTCGATAAAATCAAAGAAATAAACGAAGTTGACCGGCATGTTAGTAGTCGTAGCATCGCCCAGAAGCTAAAGATCGACCATAAAACAGTTTTAAGCCATTTGAGCACAGTTGGATTCAAAAAGAAGCTCGATTTTTGGGTGCCACATTAATTAACACAAAAAAACATGATAAATCGAATTTCCAACTGCGAAGCCCTGCCAAAACAGAATGAAATCGACCCATTTCTTAAGCGGATGGTGACTGGGGATAAAAAAACGGATCACATACGACAATATTGTACGAAAACGATCGTGGTGAAAGCGCGGAGAAGCAGTTCAAACGGTGGCCAAACCAGGACTAACTTCCATGAAGGGGTTCTACTGTGTATCTTGTAGGACTGAAAAGAAATAATTTATTATGAATTGCTTCCGTAAGGCCAAACACTAAATTCAGATATCTACTGTCCACAACTGGGCCGTTTGAAGCTAGTAACTGACCAAAAACGGCCGTAATTAGCCAACAGAAGAGGTGTTGTGTTCCATCAGGACAACGCCAGGCCACACATGTCTGTAGTGACTCTCCAGAAACTCTGGGAGCTTGGTTGGAAAGTTTTACTGCATCCACCATAAATTCCGGACATGGTACCAAACGATTACCACCTTTTTCTCGCATTGCAAAACTTCAAAAGTGATAAGAAATTGGGATCAAGAGAAGATTATGAAAATCGATTACTAGAGTTTTCACCAATAAAGTCTTTCACCAATATTGTCTCTATGAGAGACAATATGAAGCTACCTTTAAAATGGCAATAAATTGTTCAACAAAAACGGCACATATTTGACCCAAATCAGACAATCCGAAGCATGTTAAATAAAGTTTTGAATTTCATGCAAAAATAATGGATTTCTTTTCCCCCAATATAATATTATAGTATATCATTGCCGTCATTTCATTATGGATTTCAAAACACTGTAATCTTTGAGGGAATTTAAACCCTCCGTGAGCATTTATCTTCTCCGAACTACGTGTTACTTCAACAACATCTTCCTCAAATCAATTAAATCAACATTAATCACTGTAACGTACAACATTGTGCACTTGTAGATCAATTATTAAACACAGAATTCGCCAAACATTTTGACCTCACGGACCAGTAAATTTATAATCTCACAATCCCCCGGATCACTAATAGGATTTTTAAGTGTTAAATTATTGTTATGAATCAAATTATATTTCAATGCATCTTAAAACATAGCTTAACGTGATGAGTAAGTATATTCCACATTTTTCTGGAGACCAGCAAAATTTTCTCGTGGACCACCACTTTGGCGACCTC